>OX465559.1:13699542-14184332 GCA_950022955.1 Xestia ashworthii | reverse complement strand
TTCAGATAATGAATTAGATCTGTGCACTGTTTTGTTGCTCGAAGACGAAGATATCAAAGAATTGTTTCCTAAAATAGGGCAAAGATTAAAATTTAAAAAGAAATTAGAGGAATTGAAGCTAAAGTCTAATGTGGTAAGAGCATTTCTAAAATAATAAATATTTTATGAAAAGAACACAACTGACTTGATTCAGGATATTTTATAGTTAATTGTACATATGTAGGTAACATTGTTAAATTTTTGTCTACATTTTCATACAAAATCTTTATCTCTCTGTAGTATGAGGACTGAAGATCCGGGGGTCTAAAATGGCCGCTTTATCAGAACATTAAATGAATCACGTTAATACTTTTAAATTCTAAAAGTGGACTTTACACTCATAACAAGAAAGTCCATTTTAGGTAATTACATTTTTTAAGGTGATTCGTATTATGTTCTGCTAAAGCGGCCATTTTAGGCCCTCTGGTCAGAGGGTGTTAAACTCATAAATACTAAGCAACTTATACTAACTACTAACTTTTTGTGCAGATCCTTCATTGTACTGAAAATAATAAAGAGAAAGGAGAAATTCCAGATCTCCCAATAATTGTAAGTTTTTTTTTAAATTTTCTGTTCTAAGTGATAACATTTTTAAACTCCACATTAAAACATAACCAATAATAAGGAGACTCTAAAAAGATGTGTGTTCAAAAGTAGGCTCTATTTTCATTGCATAAGGTTTGATGATTCAATTCATGATATGACAATGGTCTCATGTTTTTAATTTCCAGTATCAAGACAACTACAAGATCATACCAGACTCATGTGAAAATAATAACTCCTGTGCTACACAAAACAATAGAGTGAGTAACAACATATAACCTATACATACATAACATATACCTATATAACTCACTGCAGACAATCAATAATATATTTTTCTCTTTGTTACAGGTTTTCAAAATCTTAAATGTGATTAATTTTTTTGTTTATTAATATTTATTTGTAGTAGGTATAGATAGATAATTACAAATGTTGTAGACTATCAGTATTATTAGTCAGCTTTTAGGAAAACAGTAAAAGTTTCATACATTCAATAGAGCAAATATCAAAATATTGTATCTAAGCTGTATCATAATGTTCCTTTTCTAAAATATCCCCTTATCAGAATGTCCACTTATTGATTTTTAGTACTTGCCTTTGTTTTGCCTATTGTACAGCTTTAAGTGTAGTGTGGCTTGTTGTAATAGTTTGATAAATATATGTATTATAGTAGGAATATGTAAAAGTAATAGTACTGCTTTTGAACTAGATGGTAAGTCTGTATTTTTATGCACAGTTATTATCATAGCTCGGACAAATGGCTGCAAAACAATGTGAAGACAAAAAGTAATGGAGTCATGTTATTACAGCTTTTACCCAAAATTGCCCGAATATTTTCAAAGGTATTCTCAGCAACATTTTCTTCAATTCTTCCATTTTGTAATATTTGCTACCGTTTGTCCAAGCTATGGTTATATTAGTTCTGATGTGCGACTGTTAGCGATGTTATTAATTACTTTAGTAATTAATTTACTAGGCAAGTCTCGATGGCCGTGCCATTCTGAGAGAAGGACAGATTGGAGACGGAATTTTGAAAGAGGGCCCACGTAGAAAACTAAGCCAGCTCCTTATACGCAATATACTGGACAATAATCCTTCAAAATCCATTGACACAGAAGAATTTTACAAACTCACTACAGAGATATGTCAACTGTTTCCTAAAGAGAGTGCAGTGGTTTATTATTCAGCATACATAGCATCTGCTGATGGTGTGAAAAAAAAGAATGCCAGCGGAAAACTTTATGAAAGTTATATTAGCCGGCGCAGAAAACTGAGAGAAATAGGCGATTTACCTAAATCAACTCGATCAGCATCAGTTTCCAGTGCATCCTCTAGTTCAAGCATTTCACCGCATGAAATATTAATATTGGAAGATGGTGAGATATTTATTTTATAGATATACATAATACATAAATATTCCCTTACCCCTATATAACCCATGCATAGTGACCGACTCGACACTCGCACTTGGCCTGAGCATGTACAGTAAGCAGCACTTCGAGCGTTACATTGCCAGTATAAGCCGAGCTCTGACTTGTGCGGTGTGTATCAAATCAGAGCTCAGCTCATTGTGGAAATGTAAAGCTCGAAGTGCTGCTTACTGTACTTCCAACCAAAGCGTTGTACTGTTTCATAATAAATTATTATTATTTTTTTTGCCATACATCCAATGATTAAGTCGGCTGTTTCATAATATTATTATTGTCCCAGATCACCGAGAAAACATCTCGTGGCTCAGAAATAATGTAGAACCCTGGAAAACCGTTGAAAAATATTGGAAAGAAACTGAAGAATTACGCTTGAATAAAATTAAGGCGGGTGAAGGCAAGATTGAAGACTATTTCAAGGATTTTCCGGCCCTACAACAGAAGCAAGGGTACACACTTGTAAGTATTACACAGTAGGACACTTGAAGCTATAGCTGAAACCTCGATTTTATCAATAAAGTATTCTGGGGGCTATGCAATGTGTGCCACACGTATTTTTTTAAGAAAGTGGCGCTAGTTTCACGGTGGGCGCGTTCTTAAGGCGAATGCTCACATACTGCCCGCGAAATTCAAATTTTCTTACGTTTTTTGCAATTTGCAGGCCAGTGCTTGGTTGTATGTTGATGAACATTTGATTCGCGACTGTAAGACGTATTTAGTTACAGAATTATAATCATCAAAATCATCAATACAACCCTCCAAGTTCATATAGATCGAGGAATAACTTTGACCTTGAAAAAATAGTTTCTCGATCTATATGAACTTGGAGGGTTGTGTTGGTGATTTTGATGATTATAATTCTGTAACTAAATACGTCTTACAGTCGCGAATCAAATGTTCATCAACATGCAACCAAGCACTGGCCTGCAAATTGCAAAAAACGTAAGAAAATTTGAATTTCGCGGGCAGGGTGTGAGCTTCCCCCTTAAGGGATTGTTACAGACATATCTTTTTTTTAAATTATTTATTTACGGCTCTAGATACAAGTCCTTTAAGCCTGACATACATATCTATCAAATTGTGTTGCCATACAAAAAGTTTGCTCTGCGATCATGAGACACGTCTCGCTTGACAGACCACTGATCAACACTGTTTTGTTTACTTACAGCTACTCAGGGATTTTGATTACATGTTTCCTGAAAAAGGTGGCAATTTATTTTCAAAAATTTTATTGAAGAAAGAAGATATCCTTAAATATGCCAAGTTCAAACTGAAAGCTACCCGCGACAAATATGTTCATAACACGCTATCTGAGCTTCTTAGCCTAGTTGACGGTACGTAAAAGTGGATTCATTTCATTTTCTTTCATTTTATTTTCCTCGACTTGCTGTATTTTGATTTACTAAGATTTATGTACCATTTCAAGCAGTGGTGGTGTACCGGCCTGTCTGGCGCTTTTTGAGGTTTTTCTGACTTTAAGGTTCAACACTACCTACCACATTTCATACAAAAGTTACTGGACAAATATGAAAAAAAGTACAATATATTCCTGAAATTTTTTATTGCTCATATTATTTCAATATTATTATTTCCTCGAAATGAATTACAAGATTTAATTCAATAAGGAACCATACAAAATCTCACATTATTTTTTACTATGAAAACATTAAATGCAAGTTTTTGTATGGTTCCCGTATGAATTAAATCTTGTCATTAATTTCGAGGTAATGATAATACTATTGAAATAATATGAGCAACAAAAATTTCAGGAAAATATTGTACTTTTTGCCTTTTTTTATTTGTCCTGTAACTTTTGTATGAAATGTGGTAGGTAGTGTTGCAGCTTAATGTGTGTTTACATCTCCACCACGGTCCGCAGTGATGAAATAACATGGTTAAAATTGAACCCGTGCTTTGGAAGGTACGGTAAAGCCGTCGGTCCCAAATACTGTTATCTTTGACGTCTCTAACCTCAACCAACCCGCATTAGAGCAGCTTGGTGGAGTATGCTCTAATCCTTCCCTCATCAGTAGAGATCGGAACAAAAACTTAGCGTAAATCCGGACGAGGGCGCCCAAGTTCCGATCTCTACTCATCAGGGAGGAGGCCAATAATCAACTATACAACATGGCTGTAATGATGATGTACCATTTTAACCTAATACTTTTTTACAGATACCAACCCAGAAACATCAACAAATATAGCTTTGATTGTGCTGCCGTTGGTGATAAACGTTTCACCGAACCGTAGGCAAAAAAAACCAACGTGGAAACCATCGCGTGCCGAGGTAAGCCAAGGGTTCATCGCTCAAGTTGTCAACGAAAGTGAAGTGACAGATACAATCATAGAAAAAACGGAAAAGTTGAAAAAACTTGGACGCACCGTACAGCCTTACGTCATATCAGTGGGCTCATCAGCAGCTGACATAAAGAAAGCTTATGTAGTTATTAATAACACTTTCTACACATTTCAAAAACTGATAACGGCGGTTGATTGTGCCTTTAAAATCATTCACGCGACAGGCGCTTACTACCCTGAAGAGTCCGAGGACATATGGACAACAATCCAAATAGGAATATACGGGATTACAACAAAATTTGACAGAAAGACGCAAGCTGTCAATGTTTTTCTAGCTGACTTAGATCTAGTGTCAGATTAACAATACTATTAATAGAGGATTAGTACTAAACGGCAGTTTAAAAGTTAACCAGCTGTTGGTGCACTTAGGTCTTAGAACTTATTTTGTAAGTTTGTGTAACTTGACTAATAACAATATGTTTTTTTGTCGCTTTTGTAAAAAGAAACAAGCAACACCATCTTCGTTAATAACCCATATAAGAATGTATTGTAAGTCTACGCCTAGACATTCCGTTTTTGTCTGTGGTGAGCAAGATTGCAATCGTCATTATTATTCTTCTGATTCGTTTAAAAAACATTTAGTTAGAGAACATCAACCATCTTTCGCTAATCACGAGGAAAATCATGCAAATCCAGAAATAAATAGTACTGTTCAAATTCAATCAAATGCACGAAACTTGGATTTACCTTCAACTAGCACTGCATTCTCACGTTTAGAATCTATTAAAGCTGATGACAATTCTATTGATTATCATGCGTTAAATATGATATCTTCTCTCCACGCTAACCCTATGATACCCCGAAAAACCGTTCAAGTATTTTTGGAAAGTCTTAAAACTTATTTAAAAGAATCGGAAAATAGCTTATTAAACAGGTTCCATAGTATGATACCGCCAGAAAAAATCGATATAGACCTTGATAAGGCGGTTAAAAAAACACTTCAAGTCAATAGTGAAACATTCAAAGCATTTGACACCGAGCACAAATGTCTCAAACATTTTAAACAGTTAGGAACTTACTTAGAATCTCGTGAAATAGTTGTTGGCCAGCGCTTAGAGACAAAACATACTTCCACAGGGTTTTCAATGATACAAGTGCCTTGCACAGAACAAATCTTGCCACTCAAAGACGTCTTAGAAAAGTTTTTTTCTTTGCCTTGCGTGCTGAAGGATACCCTGGCTTATTTAGGTAGTATTAAGAGAAACCCATTTGGTATAGAAAATATTATTCAGGGTTCAGTTTGTGAAAATAAAATTCAAAGTTTCATGGAAATTGAGTCCGAAATGGTATTACCGTTAATAGTATATTTTGATGATTTCGAGGTCGGCAACCCGTTAGGAAGTCACGCCGGTATTCATAAGCTTGGTGGTGTCTACGTGTCTTTACCTTGTCTCCCTCCTCGCTACGTGTCACAGTTAAAACATATTTTTATTCTCGCATTATTTCACTCTTCTGACAGATACAGTTGCGGAAATAATATGATTTTCACTAAAGTTATAGAAGAACTCAATAATTTAAAAAACAACGGAGTCAAAATTGAGTCTGAAGTATTTAAAGGTACTATAAAATTTTATGTTGCAGCAGTGACTGGGGATAACTTAGGTCTAAATGGTATTTTAGGATTTGTAGAAAGTTTTTCTGCAAACCGACCATGTAGAATTTGTAATGCAAATAAAGAACAGATAAAGTCACTGTATTTTGAAGATGATGAGTTGTTGCGAAACAACACTAACTACACACATGATTTGCAAATCCATAATGTTTTTGAGACTGGCATCAAAGAAGAATGTGTATGGCTTGCTCTTGAAGAGTTTAATCTGTTTGAAAACGTAGCAGTAGATGTGATGCACGACTACCTAGAAGGTTGTTGTCGGTATGTTATGACATTTATAATCACGAACTTAATACAAACACAGAGGCTTATCAGTTTAGAAATGTTAAACTCAAAGTTACGTTTTTTCGATTATGGACCTGACTCTACTTCAAAACCGAGTAACCCCGTAACGAAAGATGGTTCATGTATAAAGTTAAAAGTATCTGCTTCTGAAATGCTTACATTGGTTCGATACTTTGGAATTATTGTCGGGATGAATGTGCCAGATAATAACGATGTTTGGTCATTGTACATTAAGTTAAGACAACTGTTGGACAAACTTATGAGTCGTAGAATTCATGACAATACAGCTGACCAAGTAAAATTTTTAGTAGCAGAATTAAATGAACTGTACTGTGAATTAACTGAAACCTACTTAAAACCCAAGTTTCACTTTCTAACCCATTATCCTGCAATGTTAAAAAAATTTGGACCTCTTACGCAAATATGGGCAATGCGATTTGAAGCCAAACATAGAATTTCTAAATTTGTGGCAAGAGCATCTTGTAGTCGAGTTAACATTTGCAAAACGATTGCCATTAAGAATCAGCTTGTGTTGAATGACTTATTTTTAAAAAACAACCCCCCATGTAATATTTCTTCGGGAAAAAATACAGAAATTCCAGATTTGGAGATTGAAAGCTTAACTCGTTTTACAAATAATACTAGCACCAATTGGTATTCGACCTCTCGTTTAAAACTGAATGGTATTGACTTCAACACATCATCAATTTTGGTCTTTGATATTATAGAATCCACTGGTTTGCCTCTGTTTGCGGAAGTCGAAAAAATATACACCTGTGATGACAAAGTTGTATTTAAATGCCGTGCATTAGAAAGTATTGATTTTAGTTTTCATTACTATGCTTTTGAGGTGAAAAAAACAAATAACTATTTGTATTGTTTCCATGATAATCTCGTGTCTCCTGTACCTTGTACACTGACATTGTTACGAAATTTAAAATATTATGTCACTGTTAGATGGACTTTAGATTAAGGATTGTAAAAAATTTGACAGAAAGACGCAAGCTGTCAATGAAATTGTAGCTGACTTAGATCTAAGTGCACCAACGGCTATAGCTGTTTAAACAGCTGTTAAGTTTGACACCTTTCAGTTCAATATTTAATAAAAGATAAGTCTGTTGTATATTACCGATCCCAAGGTGTAGGTAACTCTCCGTAGGGCATACTAGGATTCGACTTTGTCTATGTAATTTCTGTTTTTGTAATTTCTGTTGTAAGTTTCTTGTGTACTTCAGATACTACATCATTTCAGAATGTAATGGGGTATTGAGACCACTCGCCAACTAGTAGCTGTTATCACTTTTCTCTCTACTGTCACTGCTAACCAGTGATAGTGGAAAGGAAAGACACGTAAGACTAGAGGTGACTGGTACGTACTTCCAAATGATTTTGTGTAGGTTTGGTTGTTCATGACCATTTCAATGTTACGTAGTAACAAATTCTACATTATTTCTGAGACACGAGATGTTTTCTTGGCGAGTTAAAGTATTGTATATATCTTGTTGGCGCTTGATTGAGTACGTATGGAGGATTTTATTAATTAAAGGTGTTACCATGGCAGGTCCAACGACTCAAACTTGCTACCTTTAAGTATAAATATGTATCATGATCAAATGATCACACTTCAAGTCGTGTTTTAAAGTAAAGTAACTCCAACCAAGCACGCACGCACGCACACTCATTCACTACTATTTGTAATATGTTTCTAGTTGTAAGTTTCTAGACTTTCTAGTGCACTTTTCATCATTTCAGAGTAAAGTAACTCCAACCAAGCACGCACGCACGAACACACTCACTACTGTTTGTAATATGTTTCTAGTTGTAAGTTTCTAGACTTTCTAGTGCACTTTTCATCATTTCAGAGTAAAGTAACTCCAACCAAGCACGCACGCACGAACACACTCACTACTGTTTGTAATATGTTTCTAGTTGTAAGTTTCTAGACTTTCTAGTGCACTTTTCATCATTTCAGAGTAAAGTAACTCCAACCAAGCACGCACGCACGAACACACTCACTACTGTTTGTAATATGTTTCTAGTTGTAAGTTTCTAAACTTTCTAGTGTACTTTTCATCATTTCGGAGTGTAATGGGATATTTAATTGATACCACTCGACAATGTAGTTAGTAATGTAAGTAGTGTAAGTTTCTTGTGTAAAAAATAATAATCCCTATCCATATTAGTGTGTGGTATATTACCGATCCCAAGGTGTAGGTAATTCTCCGTAGGGCATACTAGGATTCGACTTTGTCTATGTAATTTCTGTTGTAAGTTTCTTGTGTACTTTTCATCATTTCAGGATGTAATGGGGTATTGAGACCACTCGCCAACTAGTAGCTGTTATCACTTTTCTCTCCACTGTCACTGCTAGCCAGTGATAGTGGAAAGGAAAGACACGTAAGACTAGAGGTGACTGGTACATACTTCCAAATGATTTTGTGTAGGTTTGGTTGTTCATGACCATTTCAATGTTACGTAGTAACAAATATAATAGTATTTTGGAACTCTGTAAGAGCTAAAAATATTTTTTATCTTTTAACTATACTTAAATCAAACATTTATATTGTAAAAGAAATGGAAAAGAAATAAAACAACTATTATTATTATAAATTTATTTTCTTATCATTTATAAACTTTTATAAAATTTAAGTCATTCGCCAAAAGTTTCATTCAAAAGGTTCATTTTAATTGTATCCATTTATGTATGTGACTGTTTGTTTGTAATAAAATAAATAAATAAATAAAAGTTTACAGGGCTGGTTTTGGCGTATGACTTAAAATTCACCCAGTATTACCAATCCCTTTAATATAATTCTATGGTGTAATTTGGCGCATTATGTTATGTAACTCTTATGTGCATACTAACGTGGTCTATGTAATCTATTTTTATATTTGCAGGTGTACTATGTCATGGTGCCTCCATTGTAGTCTTCATGCTGTGCAGATGTAGATGCACTCCGTCATGCTGCCTCTAACGTCATGGTGCCTCTAACGTCATGGTGCTTCTTGTGTCTGTAAACCATGCACAGAACGTAGGCAACACCAGTATGTACGTAAGAAACAACATGACGTTATGCACCCACATCTGTACAGTACGTAGGCAACACCAGTATGTACGTAAGAAACAACATGACGTAATGCACCCACATCTGTACAGTACGTAGGCAACACCAGTATGTACGTAAGAAACAACATGACGTAATGCACCCACATCTGTACAGTACGTAGGCAACACCAGTATGTACGTAAGAAACAACATGACGTAATGCACCCACATCTGTACAGTACGTAGGCAACACCAGTATGTACGTAAGAAACAACATGACGTAATGCACCCACATCTGTACAGTACGTAGGCAACACCAGTATGTACGTAAGAAACAACATTCTATAATGCACCCACATATGTACAGTACGTAGGCAACACCAGTATGTACGTAAGAAACAACATGACGTAATGCACCCACATCTGTACAGTACGTAGGCAACACCAGTATGTACGTAAGAAACAACATGACGTAATGCACCCACATCTGTACAGTACGTAGGCAACACCAGTATGTACGTAAGAAACAACATGACGTAATGCACCCACATCTGTACAGTACGTAGGCAACACCAGTATGTACGTAAGAAACAACATTCTATAATGCACCCACATATGTACAGTACGTAGGCAACACCAGTATGTACGTAAGAAACAACATGACGTAATGCACCCACATCTGTACAGTACGTAGGCAACACCAGTATGTACGTAAGAAACAACATGACGTAATGCACCCACATCTGTACAGTACGTAGGCAACACCAGTATGTACGTAAGAAACAACATGACGTAATGCACCCACATCTGTACAGTACGTAGGCAACACCAGTATGTACGTAAGAAACAACATTCTATAATGCACCCACATATGTACAGTACGTAGGCAACACCAGTATGTACGTAAGAAACAACATGACGTAATGCACCCACATCTGTACAGTACGTAGGCAACACCAGTATGTACGTAAGAAACAACATGACGTAATGCACCCACATCTGTACAGTACGTAGGCAACACCAGTATGTACGTAAGAAACAACATGACGTAATGCACCCACATCTGTACAGTACGTAGGCAACACCAGTATGTACGTAAGAAACAACATGACGTAATGCACCCACATCTGTACAGTACGTAGGCAACACCAGTATGTACGTAAGAAACAACATGACGTAATGCACCCACATCTGTACAGTACGTAGGCAACACCAGTATGTACGTAAGAAACAACATGACGTAATGCACCCACATCTGTACAGTACGTAGGCAACACCAGTATGTACGTAAGAAACAACATGACGTAATGCACCCACATCTGTACAGTACGTAGGCAACACCAGTATGTACGTAAGAAACAACATGACGTAATGCACCCACATCTGTACAGTACGTAGGCAACACCAGTATGTACGTAAGAAACAACATAACGTAATGCACCCACATCTGTACAGTACGTAGGCAACACCAGTATGTACGTAAGAAACAACATGACGTAATGTACCCACATCTGCACAGTACGTAGGCAACACCAGTATGTAAACATGACGTAATGCACCCACTTCTGTACAGTACGTAGGCTACACTGGTATATGTAATGGAGAGGGCTACGTAGACTACGCCCTCTGGCACAACTGCCGGTTACGTACGCGGCATGTAGTCGGCTACTTATGTAACAGTGTCCTGAATCAGTCCTCCCATACGTAAGTGCACTACGGATATACGTATGTTTTTTCTCTCTGTGTGATACTAGCGCAGGAGCCAAAGAATCCCAGAATAGGAAGTCTGCATAGTTCCAGTACTTCCAGTTAACCTCATTATAAATTGATGTATTCTAGAGGATAGAAAACGAGCAATTTAATTTTGTCTGTGTGTTTTTTGTATTTTTTGCATTATTCTTTCACTCATTTATTATCTTTAGATAAATAAACATTTATACTACCGGTAGGTCATAAGCTCAAAGACCCAACTTCAGATTTTATCCCTTCGCACACGGATATTTTTTTAATAATTAAAACTCAAAATATGTGCGCCGTAAAATCGTGATTGGCTCCAAGTGAAAACTCGTTAGGTCGATCGTAAAAGTCGACAATAATTAGGCGGCCACAACCGCGAGAACCGATATGAGCTGATTACGAAAGAAATACAGTCTTACCGCGTTGATTTATAGTGGCCAGCGTCGAGCATCATCGCCTTACCTAACTAACATCGTACCACCATGTACTTAAAGCCCAGTTAATGAAAAGAAATTCTTCACATTTGTCTTCTTGACTATGTAACAGTGAAAATACAAAGTTGAATTATTGTAGTTCATAAAAATAACAAGCAAATCCTATAATGGTCTCTCCGAATAAACTTTTTGTAGACGCCTTATTCGATAACATTATTGAGTAATTTTATACAAACGACGGTTGATTTATAAATTAAATCTTAATTACAAGTGAATTCTTCCGAATCTTTTATAACGGCAATAAAACTATATGTTCGTTAGTGCGCGAAAATTAAATCTGATGATTTCGATGAATTTACTTTAGGTACAAAAAGGCTCGTTAAGTCTATTTAAACTTTGACTTATAATACGACTCTAAATTCACATTTCGTGAAAATTATGATTTGATTTAGGAATATTAAGGATTGTTTTTTGTTTCACGTTCCAATACATTTCCAACTTCGGTGTGGATATTAATACAAAGGCTTTAATGACATAATTTACTAGCGTAAGTAGACACAAATTCTGCTCAACTCATTCGTGTTACAAAGCTCAAATTAGAATGCTATAAATTCTAGCTCGAAGCAATTTCAATCTTCTAATATGATAAACGATTCGTTCAACAGAGCAATTACGACGGGCAGTATTAGAAGTAAGGCAACAGCCACAACCATTACGTGTTCGCCGTGAAATCCATAGACCATTAACACTTCACAATTTGCTACATACACTTATTAGCGGCTTTTTAAATAGTTGGTAAATCAAGCTTAATTTTTTAGACGGCTTGTTTGCCAGATCCCGTTTCCAATCACGTGTAAAAACCATTTGTATATTGAGGTGTACCGGTTGTGGTTGCGGTAACTTTGTGTTCTTCAACAAAGAATTACGTATGCAAAAACTAGCCCAACGGCTGGTTTTTGAGCGTACGGTTCTCAGTAGGTGTCTGAGCCTGCTCCAGTTTGTATTTGTCGCCTACATTTGTCTGTGCTGGCGCGAGGCACGCGCTTGATCCCGAGGTCATGCATGCCTTCGTCTCACTCGTTTCTGCCTCGTTAACACGCTCATTTCAATCCACCTTGTAATGTACAGTAAGATACCGCATAATATCGATGGTAATCGCTCGCCTCGTGCTATTACTTGAACGCAATATGACAGAATATGAAATGCGAAACTTTATAAGCTCCCGTACGTTACTTTTGATAATATGAACTTCAGTTCGAAAATAACTTGTGCTTGAATAAGATGTTTCACATAATCTACATGATTTAGTACATCGCTATCAATTGAGATATCCAGTAACGTAAAGCCGTCATGTGATTAATAATTAATAAAATTTCCCTACATAAAGATAACTATGTTTATTTGGCCCATATAATATGCAAATCTTGAAATAAAAATACAAATAAATTAACCACCGGAGACAGTAAATCTAGTAACCATAAAATACAATCTTGAAATATATCGGTATAAATGTGTCTTACACGTTTAATAGCCTCTATTTCTTTATTCGGCTACTGAAGAAGGTATGTACTAATTTTAGTGATACTTAAACATCAAACAACGTATATGTGACATATACGATGACTTTTTAACATCGGTCAGCCCACATAAGATTAAGCTCTATTAAATGAGTACATATTTCTTGGTTGTAAAAAGAATGATGTGAAATATCTTTGAAGGTACAAAAGTTAACAGCATCATGTTCTATTTTTTTGTATTATCATCAGTGAGTTACTTTGAAACAAAAAAGTTTAGCAGTGAATGTTCATAGCGTGCTGCGTGTCCGCCGTCACCGTGTGAAGTCACGCGTGTTTATCTGATGAACTTCTACTTCAAGAGAGTGACTGCGACCGCACCTCCCGCTACGTATGTATATCAGTTTTCTCAATGTTCATATAACTCGATACTTCACACTTACTAACCCACAAATAAACACTTTTACTAATGCCCAATTAAAATATTGATATCGACGTTGGCTAAGAATAATTGCTCCAATTATGCAACATTTCATAAATGGCGTTCGGTTACATATTAAAGTAAGGCAAGTACGTGTTATCAAAGTGAATGATCAATAACGAGGCAGCGCGGTAAATCGATGAAACGTCAGCTGGGGCTGGCGCAGCTCTGGTTGGTTTCGATCTAAGAGATAATAACTAATACGGCACTAGATCGACTCAGTGTCTGAACGGCAACACGTGAAGATAGGTCTTTAGCGAAGCTGGCAGTAGCGAGGGTTAATCGAGTCAGCGGTAACTGGATTATGTCATTAAAACTGCATCACACGCTCGTCCGCTCGCCTAACTGGACTTCGAAGATTCGCAGCAAACTAGACAATCTTATATTTAGTTCGGAGTTAAGTCAATTTTGTTCCACAGCAAAGTCGTCGATCGCACTTAATCCAGATTATTTTTATGGTAGCGTATTCGAAGACAGCGTGCGACTGCCGCGTGGCATGCCTTCCCATTACCGCGCGTTCCGAGCAAACCCAAAAATTGGGAGACAAATTGTGAATTAAAATTCCATTGGTGGAATTCAACGGATAGCCTACATTTTGTTAACAATTACTGAAAAATATGTTGTTCAGCTGTTTTTCGATTGTGTCATTATGTAGTTTGAATATTTACTACGCCTATTAGAGCTGTATTTGGGGAATTAGTTATTTGTCTAACAATACGGTGTCAAATAAAATAAGTTACTATGCAACAGAAAGTAAGCAAAAACAAACTATACCCAATAAATATGGATATGGCTTATTTTCGCTTACCTTCTGTTGAAAGTAAGTACGAAAATAAAAAAGTTTACAAAATTATGTGACAAAGTTTCATTAGCTACAATCGGCTACATCAAACGATTGTATGAGATCAAAAATTTTGATCTTGACTCATACATAACATCTTAATTATTGATCGCGTGAGCAAATTTATAGCAGGGCTGCCCGAAAGATAATTTCACAAAGCAAAATAAATACAACAGAGCGACCAAGGCCATAATTAAGAATTAAAGCTCTTTCCGAAATTGTCGCAAGAAGCCGGAGGAGACTCCTGATTTATGGTCACCGAATAATATTTCCAGTTAAATTGAAAATGTAAATAAGAATTCGCAGCAGATAAATCGATAAACTGTGCAAGAGAATTCGTCGTAAATTATGGCGATGTCTTTCAGTGTTAATGCTTATCAGTGCAAATTAAAGTTATAATAAATTGCTCTGCAAGTCAGTATCGAATCTCTAAATCGGTATGGCGTAAAGAAAGCGCGAATTATTTTTCACTTGACTGGTGCCGAATAATGCGTACATATGTATGCAATATGGAGGTCGAGAAAGTCAAAGTGAAGCGCGACAAGTTTGTGGTGCAAAAAGTGCTAGTGTAATGGCGGCAGGCGAAACGCGGCGCAGTTTTTGTGGAGGCCGTCAAAGCTCGGTGTCGCGCGACGCGTCGGCCACTCAAGTGCGGCCCCCTCTAATTGGACGTCTACCTGTTGCTTCGCCTTACTGTTTTTTTCAGTTCCCGAGCGAATACACTCAGAGATGAGCACTCCACGTGAACAGTTTCGTAATACACCACTAGGCAATTTTTCTTGATGTCTTTGCACTTTTTTTCCACCTCGTGTGCTCGGGAATGTCAGATGAAGTTGTAAAATATTTACTTTGTGAAAACAGTGTTTTATATCATTTCAATTTCTAGGATCTTGAGGTTAGTAAATATAAAATTATATTTTAGATAGACACGTCTTGTCTTCCGTAGAAGGAAGGGTTCCCGAACGGTGGAGAACAGTACCAAGCAAAAGGTGAATGCAGTTTGCACTACTCAAAAGCATTAAATGCAAAGGATTCCTCTGACACTGTGCAGTTTCGTTCCTGCCTTACATTACATCCAAACAGAATTTTAAATTGAGTTTGCAGTCGGAATGCAGTCTGTCTGTTTACTCTCGATTGACGACACCTGCTAGCAGGTTTGAGGTTCGGTAGGAAGAAGCACAAAGTGAGCCTACAAAACGAAGACAAAAAGCTACCAGCTACATTCTATCAAACAACGGCACTGGCACGTTACTGTACGGTCCCATGATGATCGGTTATTTTGGGTTGTTTTTCAATCACTAATAACTGGTGAAGCATGTCCACCGCGTGATGGGGATAGGGCTGCCATACAACAAAGGCAGAAGAAGTTTCTGCTTTTTTTTCTGGGCCATATCGATTTTAAAATAAACCTCCGCGAAGGGCACTGATTGTTAGGGTACCTCGTTATCTATAGTGTTAAATTTTTCAAACAAAAGGCAAGGCAAAACGAAAATATGTAATGGCTACAGTAACCTTATTGAAATAAACTCAATAAAAAGGGCTGATGGTGGCCCTAAAGGCGATCAAGTGCGCGACGGTCCGACGCGTACGGCGATTCTCCACGCGCGCGCCGTCGTGCGACCGACCGACCGCCGGAAACGCAGTGACAAGTGAACAAAAACTCAAACATTCATTCATGGTTTTTTCCCAGCACACTCTGAGGAACAGGTTCACAAACCTAATACGAACATCATCGTATTCGATATGAAATTTTATGAAATTCGATAGCCGAGCGACACAACCAATTATCTTATTCATTCATCAGCTTGCTAGTTGATTTTTTTTACTATTCAAGAATCACGCTTAATTTATTCGCCACGTCCATAACCCACTAACAATCTTTCTAAACTATCGGCAGATTAAAGCTCAGCCGTGTGCGTACTCTTTAATTTGACTAGCAATCTGATCAAGCGCATTTCCCATTCAAGAAATTGCTAGCAACTTAAGATGGGATCAGGCCCATAGCTATTAGTTAAATGATTTCCAGCAAGCGTATGTAGGTCCCGGTGTATTGTGGTATAAATAAGTTGGTTTTGACGATAAGCGGCGGGTGGTTGCACGATCGCCCCCGCAGCCGTAGCCGCCATTGTTTTGACGTGCCGGTTGATTTGTGCGCGAGCGCCGCGATCGATCGCCCGCGCCAATTTATTACCTTTCCTAGGCTCATGCGCTGGACGGCATTACCCGCAAATTAGAGAGAACGGTCGTTCCACTTGTTCCGCAAGTGATACAATTAGTTCACTGTGGGAGATAGTGGGATATTTTCTTCGTAACACTCTCAGGAAATCTCAGTGGATGAGTTTTGTAACTGCTGTACGAGAGTGAGCTACGTTCACGTTTCCGTTAGGGTTCAAGTTCAACTCTTCGTTTACTGGGTCTACATATGGAAAAAGTTTAGTGGACGATACCTACCATTAAAATACAAAAGCAATATTTAGGAAAAATTGTCAAATCCGAAAAGGCAGCATAAACATTAAGAATAAATGTGAACAAAGTCGTTGTGCTTTATTGTGAAAGCTTTACCTGTCACATTACAAGCCTCATCAAATAATTTAATGAGATAAAACTGAGTCACTGTTGTTTTACTGCTGTTGGGCAATAACAAAGTTGCAATTGAGTCATCGAAAATAAAAAGAGCAAAGTAATAAGGTTGAACACGTAATCTCACACGAGCCGATAACGGCAAAGCTATAAACCTGGCACTAAAGTAGTAATTAATGTAACCAACATTCATTATACGCAAGCTGCTGTGCTTGCGAACCGAACGAATGTAAACAATCATTCGATTAGTTATTCCGGTAAGCGACGCGTTAATGTTTTAATAGTAGTCGATAGCCTAGCTTTGATTAAAACTTAATGAAAAGGAAGTGAAACAATTGAAACGAGTAATTTCCGCGAAATACATGACATAACTATAAAACACTTTCAAGTGAGTATATCCTCAATCTCGTCGAAATTGACCCGCATGTTAGTTTTTGTTATAATTACACATAGTTTACCATGGTTAACAATCATGCAACAATTAGTTGAAATCTGATATAGATAGGGTGAAGGGGCTTTGACTGATTAAATACTCGTAGGTAGACATAATTACGAGTATGTAATTATTTTATATCAACGTAAGTATCGCATACTAATGGAATTTCTTTTCATAATAATTTAATACTGCTGTGTCGGAAAGAACTCAGTACAACAGCCAAATGCTTTAGTAATTTGGCTAATATTAAAATTGGGGTCTTTGGGTTTACTCTTGTAAGCGATTTAATACACCTACTCCAGTAAAGAGTAACTTTAATATTTATTGCTTGTTCTACAATAAAACATTGTTGTTAAGAGTTATCACCATATCCTCATCCTCATCATTTCCGCCGAAAGATGTCCACTGTTGGACATAGGGCTCCCCCAAGTGTCGCCACATTGACCGATACCAGTATCATCATCTGCATAGCTTTTTCTCAACCATGTTGCGGTCGACTTCCAGTCTAACCGGATCCAGCTGAATACCAGTATTTTACATGGAGCGACTGTCTATCTGACCTCCAAAACCCAGTTAATACTCGGTAATACCTCGGTTTGTAGGGGTGGTCACCCATCCACAGACCAACCTAGGCAAGCACGGTTTAACCTAACGATAGTCCGAGCTAATGTTATTATTTTGCCACGATCTCCTCAAAATATATAATATGAACAACAATAATTCCTCGGGAAAACATTAAAACAGTCATGTACACGTAAGGATCACGCTCGCTAAACAATCATACATTGTTGTTGCGACAGATGCGATTGAAAATCGTAAATATCGGGAACGGAGCACGTGTCACACTAGCTCGTATATAAACTACGAAGTCGGGATCCAATTTCGGTGAAATTTAATGTAAATGCATGAATTTTCCCCGTGCCACTCGTACAATCAGTGTCGAGAGCTGACATTTGCATATGCGTTGCTGAAATTTCAGAATAGCTATTTCGCCAAGCTTAACCGAGTTCAAAACTCGGCGGGCACACGATTCGAGGAAATGTTGCTGCAATGTGGCGGGATGTATCCTCGTGTCTGACATAACGGGCCGAGTGACTCCCCAGAATCTAATATTAAAACGCGCACTAAATTCTTAGGATACCCGTACGCCACAAAAATGGTACGTTGAGTGGAACAGTTGCTTTAGGAAGCCCCGAGTGTTTCTAAGTGTAACTTATCTCAGCAGCACATGTTTTTAAAGAAACAGATCATATGGGCTCGCGCCACACTAAGTGCATGCTTGGAGCAGATTTACCGCAAAAAACGGGCAGGTGTTGCGAGCAGTGCTCGGTGGCAAATTGGTTGGAAAAATCTTATCGGTATTAACCCGCGCTCTGCGTCGGGCTCGAGTGACATCCCACATGTCAATACCTGCTGATGCGAAGGGTACAATGCTTTGCGTACACCCGGTTTATTGCGACTGAAGCCAATTCACTCCACCAATTTTAAATTGGTTTAAAAATTGAACGTACTAGAATATTATATTATCGTACTAAACTACATTTAGGGACCATAACTACTTCTTACTAAAATTCGGCTCTTGTACTGATACTTTGTAACCCGGAACAATAATACTTAATTAACATGAGCCCTTATTTCGCAGCTGGAAGGCGCATTTCTGCTGCAGTTGGAAGACGCTCGCCGCCTCGAATATGAAGTGCGACCCGAATACGGTAGCGGATCTAGTTAACGGTTTTCCCAGTCTTAGTTCGTCCTCTGAGGCGTTCCGGCTGATTGGAATGTCTCGCAGACAACGGGTATGGAGAAAGCAATCACAATTTATGGGTTCTGATGCAAGGACGACGGGAATAGTTCAACTATTTAGGTTTAAATATGAAAATAAAAAGATATCTAAATGATCATGACGCAGAAGTATTTGTGACGTAAACCTTAGTTCAACATTGAACGTCTGAACAAATTCTGCTGCTAATTAAACCCTGAATCCTGATGGAACACAATAATCTGCAGACATATAAAATAAACGATACAAAATTACAAAACCCACATTATTTAAAATACTTGCTTTAGTCAGGTAGCCCATTCGTCTCGCCAAACCAATGTGCACATTAAACTTGAACAGGAAAATTACAGTGTAATAGTAATTTGAATATTTCGTACTAAACAAAATCATAAAAGGCTCACCTTCTGCGGCAATCGGATAAAATGAGCCACGTCCCTACAACTCATAAAAAGAGTACAAAACGACATGGTTCCCTATCCTGAAAATACGCAAAGAGTACGCATTATTTAGCAGTGGTCCATAAAACGTGGAGACGCACAAGTTGCCGTCGTAAACGCGGGCCATGTCAAGTAAAATTAAACCTGAGAAACAAAAGTAAGTACAACTTACGCTACAATATTACTTACAAGATATTTTACAATAAAAGCTACTCTCACTCTCAAGTCACAACAAAGTATGATTTTATATTTTTGTTTGAAATGTACAGACCAGCACATCATGCTACTACAATCTATAAAATTTGTTTAATAGATTTTCAACTTTATCGCTAATGTATTAGCGACAAAGTTGAAAATCTTAATCTTATATCTTACAAATAAATTATTATTGGGAAAATTTGACAGTTTCAGACAGCTTGATGTGCTAGCGTCTGTGCCAATTTGAAAGTTATGAAAAAAAGAGTAAAAGCGTTACACACTGGCGCCGTCAATCGATGTTTTCTCTCCGAAGTAGTAAACTCGCTTGTTTTAAAGGCTTTCAAAAAGCTCATAACCTAAAGGGTTAATCAAAATTGAAAGACACTCATGCTTCTGACCATTTTACGAAACAACAGCCCGTTAAACCATTACAATATCTAGAAAAGTGAAATATTAGTAAGTGAAGAGGTAAAGCTATCAGAATGACACGACATACGTCCGGGATTAAAATGAAACCCACGCATATCTCGCATTACAAGTCCAACAGAGTGCGAGACTTTCGTGTGAAACCATTCATAGTAAAGTTTATTCCTATTGCTTACCCAGACGGCGACCATGCGATGACCGCACAAAGGGCGTTTAAATTTTAAACGCGATCAGCATTAATGCGATCAATATAAATGGAAGAAACTATAATGGGTGCATTTATACTACTATTACTGGTTATCAAAGAGCAATTAAAGAGACAGCGCGAACCGAGAGCCGCCGCGCCCGCACGCTCGATTTACTTTTGACTTCGATTAATCGTTCTTTTTGTTCGACTCCAATCTTTAACATTTGCATAAGAATGTTTGTGTTCTTGGTGTATTGATGTGATGGGTAGGCTGATATTACAAACACACAATCGAACCTTACCAAAATCATGTAAATGACATAAGTCGCTAACGTATCGAAAATATAAAATCTGTTTGAAGGCCTATCAATAGACAAGAGAAAACTAAATAGGTACTTAATCAATGATCGAGGATTTCCATCGAAACCCTCGTCTGTAAATAAACATGTTGAAGAATGCAACGTATTTATATAAACGAGGCATTGACGCGCTGACACTGTTGATGAGTCATGACGCAAGTCATGCGTCTGCGGTTGTGGAGGAGAACCGGCGCGTTTGCGCAACATGCGCGCGCGCCGGTCTCGCGCGTCTGTCCGTGCGAACTTGAACTTGCAGACGGACGGTCAAGCGCAATGTTACCATTCATCGCTGACTTCTCTATTATGATTTATAAAATATGTCTACGACCTGTTTGATGTGCTTAATTTATAATGGTATACTTCATAAAGTAAAGAGCAAACTTAAACTTGTTAAAGTAGACCATGCTTCAATTACAATTGACATAATTGAAAGAGGAAATCCTTAAAGTCGTCGTAGTCGCCATAAATCTAGAGTGCTACGGCAACCTGTAATTACTTTGAAAAATATGGGTGGAGCCGAAGACCGAGATTAAATAATTCGATGACCAGTGGACTGCTGAAGTATGGTCTTGTATTCGGCTTTAATTTATTATTATAAAAAGAGATTTAAAAGTTATGACAGTTTACTAACCTAGTGATAGTTTTTTTCTTTACAAAGCGTCAAGATTTAAAATAGTAGAAACAGGTGAAGACTTGAAATTCCTAGTTGATAGCAACGAAAGCTTCATTCATAAAAGCAATGTCCGATATAACTGAACGCAACGCTTAAGGCTTAATCGATTTAAACCAAGCCACTTTAATTCGAGACCGATCCAGTCGAGTGGATCTTCACTTCCCATAAACTATAGTGAATGAAGAGAAAAACGTCGTCTAAACAAGTTGACGGTGATTCACTAGTAGGAGCGTCCGGAGTCCGGAATGTCTGTCGATTGTGCGAGGTGGAGAAGACAAAAAGTTAATTAAAGCTGTTGACGGTGACAGTGCGAAGAGCCGCAGGTGGCTATGGGAAGCGCGGCCGTGCGCGTCGGGCCCGCTCCGCGACCAATCGGGGCTAATTGTAACGATGCCAACGAACCACCGACACTGCTTCTATTGACACTGTCAACCGAAATTGATCATCAACACCGCGCTATGAGGCGACAAATTTTATATTTATAAACCAAGGTTATTTATAAATAAAAGATCGATGGGTCTAAAACTTACTTACTAAGTATTTGTACTTGGCTGAGTTCTTCGTACAAGTAGACAGTACACCTACCTGTATCCAAAATATTGTTATTCAGGAATAAACCAGCCTAGCGTACCTTATCGTACATCAATGGACCTTGTATTATTCAATTCTAAATAAAGATCGTTGGAAACGCGTTAGGTATTCAAAAGTTTAAAGGATCAAGCCCAGACTACATTCCAGAGCCGTATGTTGTTTATCATGAAAGCTGCATATTAAAATGATCGATATCAAAGCAACAATACGGACCACGTCCGTACAAAGCCGGGTTTTAAATTAGGTAGGTACCTACGTTGTGCACATGCAAAGCCTATCTAAATTGTGTGCTGCTTTCATATTTTTATCGTTTCATTAACAATAAATAGTGTTGTATCTAGTCCAAGTAATTATTATTCTTCCTGTTTACATGGACTAAGGACATAAGAAAACATTAGAGCAACTACTAGCAAAAAACCATTATAATTGAATAGCAACAAGAGTAAAATATGTAAACACAATGAAATCGAGAGAAAAAAAAACATATTTTATTCCCAGAAAAAAAGATCCTTAACTCACAACAAGTTAAATGCAAATCTCTTCATTAAAAGATGTCGCTAAAAGAAATAGCGACAAGAGTAACACACGACACATGCTTTATCAAGACAAAAACCGAAACACCCTGTGTCTCACAACCCGTTCTTACTGATCAATGTCTTCATAACGCATATCTGAATATCCCAGTGACGTGTAAGTGAAACAATTTATGTGCGTTACCTATTTATTCTGACTAATTTACTGTGAGTGAGGAGCCGTTTATCTCAACATCGGATTATAAATTTCAGCGGGGAAAGATATTCCCTTGTAACTGAGACCCGTCGAGGCTTCTCTTATGATTATGTTTCATAACAACCCGCGAATGGGATGTATTATTTTACAACTTGGAGCTTTTAGTTCCGTTACAACTGTTACAAGTTGCCGTTGCGGTTATTTTGGAAGACTTTGTTGCAACACAATACTATTTTAACTTTTTGAATGGTGTGCACAGCAGTATTTTTCTTTTTGTTGGTGTGTACAAGTTTAATGTCTTTAGTATATAAAGTAGAACAGACAACTACATTATATCAACTATAAAGGTAGTATAGAATTAATTATGTTCTTTACTGGTGAACAAGCCAACAAATAATATAATAGTTTTCCGTTGTCTACACTTCCACAGCCACGATTATAAAAAGTATACAGATACAACTGTTGGATATTAAATAAATCTTGTATACCAACTGTTTCATGAAGTGTTAACTCGTTAAATACAGCAACCAGATAAAGAAGCATTAACAAAAAATAATTTATGCGAACCATATTCTCATCATGCAATGATTACCGTCATCACATCAACGATTATCAAATACTGATTACGTGTACCCAATCATAAAAATCTATAAATATCCGTTTTAAATGTATAATGGTGGATGGCGGGGACTCTGTTCACATGTCTGGGTGCGCATGCACACATCTTTCGACGCGCCCATTAACGCGCCAGAGATCAATTGGCTTTCGAACCGTGGGCGGACCGTTTCATTAACTATTATAATATAAAAGCAGTCCAAGCTGATTAGTTCCTTGAACGTCTAACGCTTTTTAAACCATAATCGATATTTATACAAAAATCTTGTAAGGCGTGTCATGAGAGCTCCTCTACGTTACGGCCATGTTTTTTTATGTTTTGTTGAATAATAGTAGTAGCATAAGTATCACAAATAAAGAACACCTACCACGCGCCATAAGCGAAGAATGGTTCCGAGAAACATAAAACCGACGCGATCTATAATATAAAGGCATAAATCCATAAAATGATATCGTAAGACGCAACGTGACTAATGCATAGGCGATTCTCGGAGAGTTGTATAATAGTCGGAGACACACGAATTACCCAGTAGCGGGCGCTTATCTGATAATAAATATTATGGTCCATTCTTTTAGGCGAGACGGTCATTAATCGAGCGGTCGATAGCGCGCGTATCGCCTTACGAGCCGCATTGTTGGGCCAACAGTTGTTCCTATTTATCAAGACGCCAGTAATATTGTTGTGGCTCACACAAAGAGCCAGCGATCCCAACGCGACGCCGGTACAACGCCAGGCTCTTTGTTTCATGACAACCGACATCGGTATTAGTGAATATTAATCGAAACTTCGTATAAAAAGGCGTCTACTTGTGAAATAACCTGTTACACTTTCAAGTTCAAGGTTTTACAATAAGTAGGACAGTATTTGATTATGTTTCGAAATGGAATGAATGAAATCATTTCTACAAAAAGTATATTAACGCCTTTTACAAATCAAATGATAATAATTAATTCACACCTTTTTATGTAGTGAGTACCGTAAGATAAATCCGGGGCTTTGTAGCTTTAGACTATGACAGCCGTATTAGAGTCACGAAATCGTCAAGGTTGAAATGATTTGCATATAAATTACTTTCGTCGATGCGTAAATCCACGTGTTGCTCGGCAAGAACAGAGATTAATATGGTAGGTGTCCGTGCCGGCCGGGTGACAGACAAGTTAAGCTGACATCCGTCAACGCCGTCGGTCGTAATCGCCGGATCGAAGATCGAAGCTAAGCCTGGCTTATTGAACTCTTCAACGGATTCGGATCAGCCCAACACGTTCCGAGTTCATCGCTCGTCTTACTCCCAGCCTACACCATCGAACCAGTTATCTTTTCCAAATCTGACAGCTTTCGGGTCACTGGACATTCACGTATGCAAGTGCCGTAATGTAAGTCGTTACGGTGCTAGCATTATTGGAAGTATTATTATCTATAATGTTTCGACACATGGACCGCTCGATAAAATCGTCTCTTATCTCGCTCGTTTCATATTGTAGATCAAACTATCTAGATAGAGAAATTGTATGTTTCCATTAGACGAGAAACCTGGTGCAACAATCCAGCATCTTGCAAGGCTGTCGTTTTGTGAGCGTCGGTACATTTATTCGTGCTACCCATAAGAAAGATTCCCTTCAGCGTCTCGTCCGGGTGCGAGCGGTCGTGAAATTTTACGACGACTACTGACCCGAGCGTAACACTAGCTTTAGAAGCTGTCCGCAATTGTGGTATAATTGACACGTGTAATCGAGACTGCCTCCTGCGAACGCCGCCGCGCCGCCGACGACCGAACACTTTGTCAAGCCCTTTATTAGGAATTCTTTTTACTGCAAATTACCTAACCAACGACATCATTATACTTTATGATGAGCCGAGAACAAATGAGATTTCTCTTGCTTTTCTAATCTCAACATAAGTTAACAAGGAGTAAAAGTTTCTCTGCCCACATTTTTGGCAGTGAAAATGTTTTTCCGCAGAATGAAAGAAGTACCTAAGTAAAATAAGTCATATAGAGAAACGACTAACTCGTTTTTACTAGTAAAATAAGTCATATAGAGAAACGACTAACTCGTTTTTTGAGTAATCTACAACAGTAGCAAGAAGTTAGGTTAGTACTTGAAGTAGCAAATCACTGCGGTAACAGTTGATACTTCATTAATATAGATCATTATCAAATCACTGTTGAAAGATTAATGAAGCTGAGAGTAGAGGTTGTACCGGTTTGTACACGCGATAACGCGTAAAGTGAAAACTGAAACAGGCAGAGAGGCACGCATATTGTTCGCTCACAATTCTTCTATTTAAGGTAATTGGAAAGCGGCGCCGGCGCTGAGGCAATAGCAGTACATAAATAGCTCCAAATTGTGTTTGTAGTAGGGGCGGGGGATGTCGGGACTCGGGAGGCTGGCGAGGAAACGAGGAGCCGCTACGTATTTATTCTATTTGCCGAACGTGCCTCTCCGCCGCGGTCGCTGTTTGATGATGCAAATTTATCGCGACGCTTAATAAAACGCGCACCGACCTCATTGATTCGCAGATGTTGCTCATTACGAGGCGATGCGGCGGCCCGACACGCTCGTCCTGCCGTGGCGCGACTACCTAAACCTGTTAACTCAGCAAATTATTATGAATTCTCGACGTTCCGACCGCGTACTTATCGTGCTCCAATAAAATTTCTACGGTATTTTCATAACACCTAGATAGGAGGCCCTACTTGTAGTACTGCATACATAGTAAAGACCACTGGTGTTGTAATTCTATAATATAAGTGCCTGCACAAGCAAGGAAGTGAACATAAGGTGAACATTAGAAGGAACAGGAATGCCCATTGCGGGTGAACATAAACTGCGAGCAACAGTCGTTCGATCCGATAAAGTCCCCACATCGGAGGTTGGAGCAGCTCGCAGTTGCGCCCGATATCGACATATTCGAGCCCTTCCTCTTTCTCGAAACAATGAAGCTCGTTTGAATCGATTACCGAGTTGCGGCGCCGCTGCACACATTTTTTACGCCATAAAGAGCTTGTTTGTAAAAATAGCAATTTTCTTGCCACTACGCCCCCTTATTCGAAACTGGCTCGATCGCTTCTCATGCAAAAACACGAGCAAGTTGGGAAAAAAGGAGCCGAAGTGTTGCATTTACCGCCCGCTGGGTGAATCGCACCTCAGTGCGATCCTTGCCGCCTCTGCCGTCTGCGCCCAACGCATGCGATAGTGTCTGTATGCACGTACACGTATGTCGCGTATAACCACAACTTAACGACATTGTGCTATGGTATTTTCGTATCAGAGCTGCCCAAGTATTGTATTGTTTTTATTGTTCACTTCGTAAAGAATATGTAATTGCCAGCTTGCTTGTCCAGGCGAATGGTTTCTAAAATAATTTGCTTGCTATAGTTACACTTTCGAAGTCGGGACACTTGTACCACGAACGCAACAAGAGTTTACAAGACGTCGCGCGGCGGGAACCCGCACTGCTAAGTACAAAGTATGGCAGCCTCACAAGTGAGCTCAGTTTCGCCTCTTTTAAGCAAGATCGACGCGTTTACCTCTGGCGCGGCTCGGCGCAAATTGATGGTTTCACCTCGTTCCATGCAAAACGATCACAGCGTCTCTCTCGCACGACGCGCGCTCCAGACAACGCGGTAATCATTGTTTTTGAAACGAGAATAAAACGACACCCATTTCAAAGTATACACGGGACGGGAGAGAAAAACGAACACGCTGTGGTATTCTGATAAGTTTAAGATAAATAGCGCGCTGAGTTTTACTTGGCCTTTACTGGGTCTTGTTCTTTTTTCCGTTCTGCGTTCGCCATCTAAACTGGGGATCGATTTAAAATCATATGTAACGAGCTGCATCACATTAATACATCCGCTGTGTAGCGCAGAAAAAGTAATCAGATTCGCTATTAATTTCAATTGTGGACCAGCCGTATCATAAAATGTTAAAAGGCAAGATTAATATAAAATATTTGGTCGAAAAACAAACTTACTGGTGGTCACTTGGGTTTGCGTAAACACTAAGCAGAACTTAACGATAGAAAGAGTTCCGAATCCATTGCAAATCTGCCAACCCAACAGGTAACCAAGTCATTCCGTAAACTGGGTCCGAGAACTGATCTTCTGGTCGAGCTGTGCTATAAAAATCAGTCCTCATAAACGCCCTCAAAACGAATATCAACCTTTTTCTGCTGCCAACAAGACTGATGGCCGGTTCACATTATTCCAGTAGCTTGGAATGCTACAGGAATCAAATTATTCCAGAGAAATTCCGTGCTACTACTAATCAACACAAAATTTCAGTGAGTGATCCAGTCCAATGACTGGCTTGACTGTCTGCTGTTTATTTCAGCTCGCCCATTCCAGCGCAAGACACCGGGTGATGACGGAATAACGGCCGAACTCCTGAAGGCGGGTGGAAAACCGGTACTTAAGGCCCTTCAGAAGCTGTTTAATTCCGTCGTACTCGAGGGCAAAACGCCACAGGCATGGTGCAGGGGTGTGGTGGTACTCTTCTTCAAGAAGGGTGACAATGCCCGGTTGAAGAATTACAGGCCCATCTCACTTCTAAGCCATGTCTACAAGTTGTTTTCAAGAGTCATCACGAATCGTCTCGCGCGCAGGTTTGACGATTTCCAGCCACCCGAACAAGCCGGCTTCCGAAAAGGCTTTAGCACCGTGGACCACATACATACGCTTCGGCAGGTTATACAGAAGACCGAAGAGTATAACTTGCCTCTCTGTTTAGCGTTTGTGGACTACGAAAAAGCCTTTGATTCGATCGAAACCTGGGCTGTACTGCAGTCTCTCCAACGGTGCCAAATTGACTATCGGTACATCGAGGTGTTGAAGTGTTTGTACAAAAACGCCACTATGTCAGTCCGACTTCAGGACCAAGCCTCGGAACCTATCCTTCTGCAGCGAGGTGTAAGACAGGGAGACGTCATATCTCCGAAACTGTTCACCGCTGCACTGGAGGATGTCTTCAAGGTTCTGGACTGGAGAGGGCTAGGCATCAACGTCAATGGCGAGTACATCACTCACCTTCGGTTTGCCGACGATATAATGGTCATGGCTGAGACCATGGAGGACCTCAGTACAATGCTCGATGACCTCAGTAGAGCTTCCGAAAGAGTGGGTCTAAAAATGAACATGGACAAGACGAAGGTCATGTTGAATGCCCATGTCACACCCATTCCTATCAAGATCGGAGACTCGACTACACTCGAAATTGTAGACGATTATGTATACCTAGGACAAACGGTCCAGTTAGGTAGGTCTAACTTCGAGAAAGAGGTCAATCGTCGAATCCGACTCGGCTGGGCAGCGTTCGGGAAGCTGCGCGGTATCTTCTCGTCCAACTTACCGCAGTGTCTCAAGACGAAAGTCTATGACCAAAGTGTGTTGCCAGTGATTACATACGGGACCGAAACGTGGTCGCTCACAATGGGCCTTATCAAAAGGCTTAAAGACACCCAAAGGGCAATGGAGAGGGCTATGCTCGGAGTTTCCTTGCGTGATCGAATCAGAAATGAAGACATCCGCAAGAGAACCAAGGTCACCGACGTAGCCCGAAGAATTGCTAAACTTAAGTGGCAGTGGGCAGGGCACATTGCTTGCAGAACGGATGGCCCATGGGGCCGAAAAGTTCTGGAGTGGCGACCGCGAACCGGAAGACGATGCGTTGGAAGACCTCCCACTAGGTGGACCGATGACCTGGTGAAGGTTGTTGGAATCCGGTGGATGCGAGTCGCAAGGGACCGGTCAATGTGGCGCCACTTGGGGGAGGCCTATGTCCAGCAGTGGACGTCTTTCGGCTGAGATGATGATGATGATTCCAGCGCAACTGGAATAGTGTAGACGGCCTAAACCACTCCGTGTGCCAGCTGTGTTGCCCGCAACATGTTTCCAGAACCACAAAAATAGGTTGCTGTACCAATGTTGCGCAACTTATCATTAAAATTAAACCATGAAACTCATGACAACACCACCTTGACACGGGCGTAACATTACATAGGCAACATTGAGGTTCACCTAGCTAGACTAAAAAGCTTAAACTGGGATTTTACAAAAATGACACAATGTTTTTGTTTACTCCTTCCGATTCAACGTTTTTCTATAAGAAAATATCGCCGCGATTTTCTCGCTCGTAGAGGCGGGACCCTAGATCGAATTTATGGCTTTATTTCAAAATTCTGTTTCGTGTTTGAGAGAGCAAAACGTGAGTTTTGGGACCTCAAACACTGTAGGTATACCTAAAATATCTCCACAACAAAAACATAAAATACCACGCAGGATTGACATAAAACCTCTCTATGTTGTTATAATTACAACGCAAAGAGAAATCTTTGACCCGTATCATATCCAGCGCGGCACAACGTACAATGTATAATATCGTAAGAGCGCTGATAATGAAGCCTGTGTCAGTAGTTGAGAGGTGAGCACAAAGCGCGTCTCATTTTCGGCAACAAAGACAAAAGCGGCAATTACTGTTAACTATTGTACCTGTGCATGGCCGGGTGCAGTGCGTCGCGGTTCGTGGGATGAGCACAGTAACTTGTATTACGACTAAATTGATGCACTAAAGCTATTAAATATTTATTTTTGCATGTAAGGTCAAAGTGTTTTTAATTAGGTCACAACATTGAGTAACAAGCATGTTTCGTTTCTTTATTTCTAATGAACTTATTGTATTTTTATATTTACAATAAACTCCATAAGTTTTAAGTTCCCACGGATTTTATTACGTATAAACACAAAAAAAAGTATCATTTTGAATAAACGTCGATGTTGATGTGGCGAAGAATCTGTCGGAGTCCTGTATCTGCAACCAGTCCACAGCTGACTTTAAGTTGAGTAGTAAACTTTTCATAACACAGTCTTTAAGATTTATCATGCAATTCCTAGTAACAACCTTGAAGTCGTTCCAAAATATGTAGAGACGCCAAAAGCACGGACACGATGGTATTCCTGCAAAAGTAGCTTATTGATCACCTAGTGTTCCCCTCAAAGCTTCCGTCTCACATTCTTAAAGGTATTTCCATGTAGCACACCACACCAGCCACCGCGCTTCAATTGCGGTGGCGTTCTATTCGGAGTGCGGTATAATGTGCAGGTCGTGTTCTCACGTAGTCAAGTGTTTCCTACCAGTCCAGCGCGTTTCTTTTGTGTTTCTAACCCCGTATGGAGGATATTGTAGAGTAACTATTCGTGGAAGACGCGATCAGTATTATAAAGTCAACAATGTGGAATTGATATTAGAAGAATCTCGATATGAAGAATAGGAAAGTGATGATATGTGCCCATCATCCAAAATGTTTTGATGCTGCATTTGACTGGATCCTAATCGTAATGTAGCGAAAGTTCTGTCAAGCTCAACATCAAAACTGAGCAGACGTTAATCTTTTATAAAGCTCTTAGTCCTTTTGTTCATTTCTCAATTATCTTGCAGGCGAATAATAGTTGTATATTTCAACTTCAAGAGCAAAATGCTTTATCATTGTTGCATTTTTTTTTTTTGATAAGACCCCCATTAAATCCTGATCTTCAACTAAAATGGCAACAACCAAAAGTTGTTGTCAAGCTATAAGTTACAGGGGGCATACTTTCGCAATTCGTTTTACACAAAACCCTTGTACTACAGCTTACAGCCAATAAAACCATCGCTGTCGGTGAACACCCACCTTTATATCGCGCGTTAATCCTGCCCCAGGGAAAGTATCCAACGAACACAGCAGCAATCGAAATAGGTTTCAGTTTAAGTGTACAAACGCAAAATCTGTCCGCTGAAAAACTATTACGTTTTACAGAGAAAGTTCTTACTTAGTAAAATTAAATACAGAAACATTATTATTTATAAAAGAGGTTCAAAATTTTAACGTTTTAACGTGATTGTTTTATTCCCTGAAAATGATCATGCATTTATGTTAGCGTGTCGTCTAATCAATTTATATTAATAGAAACAGAAATTTTATTCGCAGACCTTACACAAACAATTACGAGGATCTAACCTCACTACCATAGTAAAATATATCAAACACGGAATGAATCTGGAATCTGAATAACTCACGATCGTGGTACGAGAGGCACCTACACATAACAAAGGGTAGTGTCAGTGTCAGGTTGTTCGCGTGACCACGACCGAGCGGGATTCCTCCTCACTCATTTACAGGATCGGCTTACTTCGGCATTCCTCGAAGGCAGGACGAAGCTTTATTAGACCGTTGAGGCAACGGATCACACGCCCTTGCGTCACTCTCACTGTCGAAGAAGCTATGTTTCAGTAAAAGTGTTTCTGTGGGAATGTTTGCAGGTAAAACTTGCTTTGAAAAATGTTTCAAGGGTCTCAGATTAAGGGCTTGCTGAAGATCGTTCGTTTTGTATTTTGGCCTAGGTAAGTCAAAAAAGCTTTTGAAACCTAAAATACTCTCATTTCCTCGGCTTTAAAAAAAGTCGTGATACTTACAAAATTTCGTCATGTCACAAAATGATTACGAAACTTTAATTAATTGCTCGCTAAGTATAAACTCAACAAGCAAGTCCTTTTTAGTAAATTAGTAATTTCAGTTACTTAATAACGAGTGACTCTGGCAAGAAAATTAAATTAAACACGCACGAAGTAGCCCCGACGATAATGAAAGCCGAGGCGAGCGAGCAAATTATCATCCAGTTGGCTTCACCGGGTTACGCAAGACAATAAGCAAACAGCTGGCCCGATGTGCAATAGGTAACCCGCCCCACAATTGTAGCCGTTGATCATAATCCAGATACTGCACCAACTATGGCAAGCATTTGTGTCCGTAGGCCGAGAGGCGCACGACCGCTATCGAAAGTGAATTGTCGTGCCCGCAACAAACATGTCTCCCAACATTTGCTTGTTGTGCGCCGTGACTAGACTTTCGCGCAATCGGACATTAAGAATACAATTCTAAATGACCTTACCGTTTCCGATCGATGACTTCGACATTAAGCTGCCATTCCACTCCGACTTCCTTTAATGGATATTGTAATAAGCAAAGGAAGTTGCGCCAACACTCAAGCTTACAAACAACTAATATTGCAGGACTTAACTCGTATCAAAATCGTTCTTCCCCCATGTAAGTCAACTAATATAAGATGAAGACAGATATCGAATTATGAAGCACGTTATTTGAGACCTAAATCTCGTTGAAAAGTGTGTTCGCGGGCACAGGTTAAGCGCAATATTTACATTATCAATTGTATGTCATCGGCGTCTTCGGAGCGATGTTTTCACTCGCGCGCCCGTCGTGTTACCTTTCGAAAGCGTTGACTCATAAACAAAGCGACCTCTGAACTTAATAACAATGTGAAGCGGGCGTGCGAAACGGGAGATGCACCCAACGACATGCAATAATTCTTTCGGGGCCCATCGAGTCGCTAGGTACATGACGTGCCATAATTTAGTGTTGTGTACAAACGGCAAAAACTGTTCACGGTTTGCGGCGATCGCTCAACGAGATAACACCCCTATAAAGAAACTTTATTGTCATACTTCTGACCCACATCTGTTGTTACAACTAAAATGGTAAAGAATAATGAGAAAGTATAAATTCTTTTCCAAAATTTACTGCTATCGGTTTCGGTCAGTATCGTAGATGGCTAACATAGGACCTTTAAATTTCAAACTGCATTAACGAGACAAGGCCAACGAGAATTTATTGTTAAGGCGATTACACGAGCTAAACGCGAGTTTTATAATTACTTAAAGTATATGATTCACTGCTATAAACAAGACCACAAAAATATATGATATTCTTCAGGATATATGCTAGCATGATACTGTTTTGAAAACATAATACAATTAATGTGGCTCGATAAAAAGAAATCACGAACTTACCTCTAAAAATATATTTCAAACAATAAAAAACATACTAACATGCATGCGATCATTCTGATTTTTTGGCAAATAATTCTACAAGCAATATATTAGCATGATACTGTTTTAGTTTTTTAATCCAATCAATAGTTTTTTTGTAAATCGATCGAAACCACTCATTTCGCGCTATTTGGCCCGCAGTGGCTGACGGAACAACCACTTTGTAGTGCAAGCTGATTAGAACTTTATTCTAACAGCATTTCAAACGAAGTTTGAACCACCACAAATAGAGTTGCTAATTTAGCTCGTATAAGCGCCTTAAGAGAAAATATCGTTGCAATTATCTGATATGGTGGAAATCGTGACTAACCTGAGGTCAATATATAATTCGGCATCTTTCACATATAAAGGACCTTGTGCCACTATTGTTTCTGTCTATTGTGTTTGATTTATAAGCAACAATAACTCTAAAATAATGGAGCAAAGATTATTTTGTATCTTTCACTCATCTGAAACGCACACGATTGCTAAAACTACATGACTATCATATCACGTAACCTTTTATTACTGCGTGTTTGACGTAACGCAAATAGCGATAGATGTCAGAGTCATTATGTCGTTATTATTATTAACAATTGGGAGTAAAAGTAGATTCGATTCGACATGTGATGTCAGAAGACGGGGCAAGACAGCAACCGAGATGTCGCGTAATCCGCGAGCTTCGTTGCGAATTGCGAAACCGGTATACGTTCAAATGTTGCACTGGTATCTGTAGTCCGTGTAGGTTTGCCAGATGGCCAGCAAATCCGAGAATGTCCCAGAATTTGGACAGTCTTTTCCCGGTGTTCAGTAATCAGACTTCACTGTTCCAGATACCAGACACATACTAGATTTATTTACCAAGTTCGAGCCCTTAGTATCTTTTGATTTGCCTCCCCGTATTTTCTAAACACAGGCACTATATTCTTCTAGCCGGCCGCCAATTAACTTTCATATTTATGTTTGCTTAACAGCTCTTAATTATTCCGAAACTGCCATGGATATTGCTGGCAGGCGTTGATATAAATAGGTGGGTTTTTTGTTAGTTTGTTAGGTTAAATGATACAAATAAATGCAACTGACTCTATGATTGCCCCAGATACGAGTATTATAAGCCTGTTTCTGGCAACCAAGTCCACGTACCAAATGCACATTTAAGTTAGGCTTGGACATCATGCATACAAACTCGTCTATTTTGTTCGGGCATCGAAGATCGAGTAGCGATCCAGTTTACAGAGATACATAATTCGGAATGTAACCGGCAATCTGATGCACTTTGGTCGCGGGGAACTGGCACGCTACGTGGAGCTATTGAGCAACCCCGCTGAAACGGCGCGATCCCCACCAAAGAGGATGTTTGTTAATCCAGACACGACTTCGCGCACTTGGTATTTTTAAGCCATAGAGTAGGTACACCATTTGCAAGTGAGACTGTCAAACAATAAACTTGTTGAATTCTTTGTGCGTATTTTAGAAGAGATAAAAAGGATCAGTTAATTCGTATTGTCATTAATCAACACCGTAAACAATAACATTATAGATCTGCATTTAAATTAAATATAACACCAACACCAATGAATTTGTAAATTAACTTTTACGATGCGAGCATACGATAAAACAACTGGGTAATTGGAGCATTAACAACTTGACACCTACAAATTAAATTCGTGACCACAAACAATTTCAAATGTACACACGAATTAACAGAACGATAGTCGATGTTCCCACACTCTCCTGCAATTCACTAGATAATATAAAACGCAAAGTTCATAGGAACAAAACAGTTCCAAAATTAAATAAACACGCACAGGCACGCTCTGGCGGGTTCAGTATAATTCGATAATTTACAACATTGATTCCGGCGCAGGCGCCTTCGGCTGTAAATAAGTTTCTCATGAAATTCGGCGGCAGCCGACGATCGTATCTTAGGCACGCTATCCATCATACGGCCCTAGTCACGCAACCATAAAAGTAACTAATTAATTTCAACTATGAAATATACAACATGTCAATTACAGTCCAAATCAACATGTAATCATTTATCACCGACGCTGGACGAATCGAGATTTGTACCACATAGCATTGAGTTCAGAATTAGTCATAATATACTAACAGGTGCACAATCTCATTAACGAGCAGCTTGTTATTGAAAGTGACAAGCGGTCACAGCAATATTAACCATCACTACGCTCGGAATGAATAAAATTAAGATAAAGCAAAGGGACGATCCTCCACTTCAATTACGGCAACCCACACAATGATTAGACGTTTCAGTAGAAGCGCTGCTTGATCGCGGACCGACTTGAGTTATTAAGTGCTAGCTTTGTTACAAATACATTCAACATGACGTAGATTAATGGAATAAAATGCCCAGCCTTTTTTATATTTGATTGCGTTCATTCCTTGTCAACATTCTAACTCCCGGATTAAGTGCAGTCGTTTATCTGAGCATTTACGTCCTACATAGTTGCTCTTTTATGGGCTATTTTGTGGCGCGTAACGTTTTATTTGGGCTACTCAGGTCAGTCCAGGGAACGACTCACCAAATGAATTTGTTACTCCATAAAACCTTTGGATGATATCCTACAATACTTGAACAAAGCTGAAAGATCCAATATTTAGCCAGCCAAATTCGTTACGACTTTCAACCCAAAACTATGAATAACCAAAGCGATTTCAGGTTGAAGACACGTTATGAGTAGAGCAGTACATAAACGAATAAAAGAAACTAGTTGTTCGTTATCTCGAGCAGAAGGGCGACCTTCAACTTAGCCCGACCTGAATACAGAGTAGCGTAATAACAAGAGACACTGGGCGGTAAACGTTGGACGCTTTCGTATGCAAAAAGCGTTAAGTGTTAGCCGACGCGGTTGTACGGGCCGAACATTAAACAAGCGGTTGCGACCTAAAATAGAAATGGGTTGTTTGAGTAGGGTTCTTTCGCGAACGCAATTGTACTCGAACGTGTCTTGTTACTGAATGCGTTATGATAATGCTGAGGAGCCACTAACATCACCTCTAGTTCGACGGATATAAGGTTCTCCGTACTACAGACCTCGATCATTCAACATCGTGCGCTCAGAACCTCAAGTTCATTACTACCCACCGTAAAATATTAATAATTTAATTGCAACATAGTAATTGAGAAGTTTCTTTTAAGTTCGAAACATCACTTCAAATTATCGTTAACTAGTTTGTCTATAGGTTGAGAAACAATTCACATAAACAATTATACAAGCACTACCGTTTAAGAGCTATTAATTGCGGCAGTTTGAGGGTGATTAAATACGAACGGGTATACTGAACAGGCAATCAGTCAATTCTCGACAACTACTCATGTTAATACGATGATTGCTTCAAGTGGGACTACTGACGGAGTCGATTTAAAACCTAATTGCCTTGATTTATTGGTTTGAAAGCGTAAAAATTTCATTGAGTTTATCGTTGAACATAATTCAGAATCTTTTCTTCACTGTAATTTGAATGTAGATTATAAAATCTTTATGTAAATGATACATTCTCGCGAGATGGTTGAGTCAAGTGGTTATCAACGAAGAACCGCCAACCGTTGATCACCCAGTTACTACTACCAAATTTGAACAAGCTTATGCGTTAAAAAAATCCATAGTAAACCAGAAACAACACGCAAATAAAAACGCAGGCACTGCCAATAATATTGATAAGACTTTCCGTCTGAAAGAGGTTGTCAGAGCTTGCTAGAGCGGGATGCACCTGGTACAGGTCACTTAAGAACAAATCACATCCCAAATAGAGAAGATAACTACACGATAAGTTTAGATTTTTTTACTGAAAGACTTCTGGACAATGTGGACTCTCGCCGAGACAATTCGAGGCAGGGCAAGTACGAGAGTATAACCAAGCAACGAACTCCGTGGCTTCTATATACACTTGCACCCACCCTACCCAGAATGTCGCTTTGTATCTTCCCTCAGAATGTAATTTTATAAAGGGCGGTGATAGTCAGTGTGTACCTACACACTTTAGCGTAGCGTAGAGTTGTAGACTGATATTGCGTAGACATAACCTAGTTAGTGCCTGTCTACACCGCTACCCATCACCATTTGAATGTAGAATTTAGCCTAGCACAGTTGTAGATCGCCGTAACAAGCTAACAACTTCTAGTTATTAGTTAGCCCTAACTTGTAGTCGAGGGTCAGTACAATGTTGCGCTCATTATGCGAATGTCGCGAGTTCGCGACGTATGGATGACCCTGCGGCTAGCAACGCTCACGACCAGCTACAGACGACAACTTTTGTTCTAACAAAACTATTACATGGTAAGGTTTTGTGAATGTATAGTTTGTGGGTAAAACTTAAAGACACTGGTAAGAACACTCAGAACGACTGATGAAAGCAGTTGAAATATATTGAAATACAATCTTTTGGGTCTTGTAAGCGTGTCTTTGATTTCGTCTATTAAGTGGCTTCATAGATATCTTAAGAACCATTTATCTACATTAAAATATAAAAAGCTTTTATAAAAATACAAGCTTACAAATACAAATTCAATAAGTACCGATCGGGACTATCGAACTCTCTTTGAAGTGCCAGTTAAAGGCTTACATATTGTAAGGTAATGGCGACAAAAGGCTTATAACCTTGCAATCTTTAAATAATAATGTATCTTGCGATTATAATTTGATTCAAGCCAGCTTTTATGAGTGGATAGGACATTGGAATCGTTTCTGTCTCGCTAAACGGCCCTCGTAAATTGTCGATTAAGACGGTACACATTTGAACGACAAAAGGCCTCGCGTCAGAAACGACCGCCGCGGCAGAGGCCGGTGCTATAAATTTCATAATTAATTTTATTATCGAAGCCATTGCTCGCACGTCGACTTAAAGCGAGATTTGCGATCCAAAGCCACCGCCGCCATCCGCTTTATCATTAAACGTTCACGATACTTCGCCCGCGCTCCGATTTCATAATGTCCCTTAATGTTCTGTAATTGTTTGCAAGCGCTTGAAAGAGTTCGACACGGGGCATACTGAGCGCCCCTGTCAAAAGCCATCGTTGTAATAGAGTTTTCTTTCTCGACCGCTGCGCGGTTATAAAAGCTAACTTCTTTCTCAAAGAAAGTAATGAGAATTTAACTCGTCGGAAAACGGTCGACGGGACTAGCGTTTCGTGGGCGGCGATGGGGAGAAAAATATTTTTTCGTTATTCGCGAGGTTGAACGTCGTCGCCGCGATAGTGCGCGCACAGAGAACCCTCACAAAGGCTGCAGCGCCGCGTCGTCGTCGCTCCCGCCTGCCTCTCTATTATAAGCTTAACGCGAATAGAAACGGTTTTAATGCAACTTCATAAAGTTTAAACCCACCACGGGTCGCGGGTTCAAAGAAAATTATAGTTAACGTCCCTGATTAACACAAAACTGAAGGGTAAGATTAATTTGACATATAAAACACTCTTATTTTAAGGGTAAAAAACATATACAAATTATTTGAGTAGGTACCTTATATAAACCTTTTCTACCCCGACTTAAGATAAAATTGGCAGATAACACGCTCGTGTTAATCTTAATTTAGACATAATAAGCGGTACATAGGAGGTCGCAACCAAAGAGACCTTTAACTTCGTTAACGCCATATACGTTGACAGTATTGTAACCGCGAATGGTGTTCAGGAAAAACGTGACTTTCTTCAGCTGGCTTACTGTTTATTGTTACTCACAATACTGAGCCGGGGAGCGAATGTAGTAGCAGTTTCAATCCAGTCTATTAATTTTCCTTATAATAAAACCTGTTATAAGTAAAGGAGACTTGGAATTAGATTGATCTTACTGCAACTATCGTAAAACGTGTAGAGTCTGCCCGTTTCAAAATGAGAGAAATATGTGCATACATTGAGTGCATCAGCTGCACAAAAAGGCACAATCTCGCCAAGATAGGATAACAAGATAACAAGCGTGGAGCGGCGGACTAAGACGGATAAAAACAAGACATGGAGCCTACTCGCAGACGTGTACCTTGTTTACTTAAACGAGGCCCACATTAAGTGCCTCCGGAGTAGATTCCGCACATCTCCGGTTCGCTGTGGTGCCGGTACGCGGTGGTGCGCTACGATGCATTTGAATCGAGTTCATTTATATTTTAAAGACACTCACACTTTACTCGAAAACGTTTAGACAACCGCGGTGTTTAAGCACATTTTAAATAGCAGCATACAAATATAGGCAGGATAACATAAACAACGTTCTATTTGGCATAATTGTCACCTTCATCGGCGCAGTCGCTGCAATTCCGGTGTCTCGATCACACCTTCTTTTACATAATTTATAAGTCTACCTAGCTGTATATCAAATCCTTAAACAACTGAAGTCTTATAGAACAATATTTACATTCAGAGTTGAGATTGGATTGTACTTGAACTTGTGTTTCCATGCATACATAATATGCATTACATTAACAGAAAATGTATATTCAAATCACGTAATCAAAAGACTTCAACGCGTTTCTATCGATTTACTTTAAAAATCTATGAATATCTCAAAAGAAGTTCACACATAAGATTTTGATATTTAAGTCACGTATAGGTATCCCATTATATTTAACTTCGTTCTAACAATATGGAGTCTGCGAACAGACTAGAATATCATTATAGGCTACAAATTCTATTTTTTGCATAACCTTATCTAAATTTTCTGACAGATTTTGCTTTACAGTCGAGTCTTATCTCCAATGTTAGGCAATTGCCACTATAATGTGAACATTTAGATTTCTTAACGAGAAAACTATGTAAATTTTGTCTTAAATCAGCCAATACCGGATGTTAGGAATGTGCAAACAGGTAGGTAGTAAGTTGAGGCTTAAGTAACCGATGTATTATTCAAGGCATGAGTAAAATGTTTATCTATTGTTATCAGTATGAAGCGATCGTGTCATTACACACGTACCCTGCCCACGGCCGTGCCGTTGAAGACAGAGATGCTGTAACATACTCATACAGCTTTAAGACCAAAGCTGACAGCGATTTAGGTGGTACAACCACCTCAAAATTGATTCAATAGAAATCCCTTGTGGTTGAAAGGAGTGAACTTGTAATGGAGGGACCATTACAAGTTCATTTGGAGAGTCCGTGTTAATAATCCTGATTTATGCCTATTTTCACTAACTTTAAGCGAAACAAAGTCTAGTTACGTAATGACGGCGCCGGCGTAAACATATCCAAAAGAAACAATTTCCGTTTCACCATTCGTTTCTCAGTAGGCAACTCGTTAACTTCAAAACCTAGTTTTCAAATACCTTGCCTTAAAAACATAGTTTTAAGGCAAGTTCTTACACATTGACGGACTGTGTCGTTTTAATCTCGGCTATAGTAGGTCTCGCCTAGTGTTCGCGAAAACGGCCATTTAATTCTATTTGGTGTCGTCTAGTATGCTGATCTTAATCTGATAAAAAAAGAATTTTAATTTAGATTTACAACACAGGTTTTTATTAAATCTACTCTCAGGCGCTATGTTTGGAAATGTCAATTAATTATACTAGTCGATAAATATTTAACACGCTGTCCAAATCTGAAAAACAGAGTTAGACACGTAACTTTGAAATATAGGCGTAGTCAAGAATGTTAGGAACACGGCAGTCAGTTATTATAACTTGTGTCTGCATACCCCTTGCCGCGATCTCTTCTTACTTTCGACAGCATACACGCATTTCGGTACATTCTCGTCAGCCCACTCGCGTGACAATCTGATGTGTGTGTGAGAACTTACGCGTACTCATACCGTTATTACGCGTAGTCATATGTGTTACTCAAAACGGTGTGAACTTCCTTGTTCTGAAGAAAATCCTATCTTATTATAACACTTAACAAAACGTGCCAAGCATCGAGCAGAGTTATGAACAAACGCTTTTATCACCCCGAAACATGCCACATATAAAACACCGGCATCCATTAAGCGCTCGAATAAAACGTACTTTAACAACCGTCTACGTAATTATTCATTCAATTCCGATGATACTTTATAGACCTGTGAAAGTAAACATCAAATCTTAAGAATATTGTTAATACAACGAAAAGAGCCGAACAATCGCTCGTCAAACATTAACAACTCCTGACATAATAGAAACAGACGAGTGCAGTAATCAACTCTAATAAGAAGGTGAGAAGGCGAAGCGTATTTATTACTTTAATGGAATATCAGCAATTAGGGCCATAGATAGAATCAGTAGCGCTGACAAGGTGCAAACGAGAGTGGTTCGACCGGATGCGTAGGGTCGGCACCCGAACTAGTTGCTCACGTCAAAACTTCATATACGCGATTGTGGTCAGTACATCCATCATGTAAAGACCAGATTAACATGAATAAATGTGACAGCTAATGCTAACTTTATTGGCAACTGTAACAAAATAAAACAATGCCGCCGATGAATTACCATAGAGAATGAGTGGAACGGACGGATTAAGTGAAATACAATCAAACAAGGAGCCGTACGTGCCAAGAATTTAAAATAGATAAAGTGAAGTTCCCGATTCGGCGACTAAGTATACGGAAAATTTGTTTGTCTACGTTTCTTTACATCAGCCATTTGCAAGTCCTTTATGGCACCATATTGAATAATTTTATAAACCAGCCCATTAATATTAGTATATGTACGATATTGGAAAGCTTCGATAGTTTCCTTACTTTATCATGATACAGTCAGCAACAAAAACACCAACAATTTCAAGTTTATTCTCAGTGAAAATAAATTTATAAAAGGCACCCATTAGGAAGAATAAAGTCGGTAGCGACTAGCGTGTGAGTATTTTAACGCCAAACTATACATTAGGCGCGAAGAATCAGGAAGAGCTGGTACCTGAAGGCGCCGGCACACCGTTCAACTACGCTGACTCAGCAGGGCCGCACTCCCGCGCAGCCGCCATTACCGCGCAACTTATCATTACCGTCGCGTCGCGCGCGCACTTCGCACTACCAAAAACACCAGTCATCCGTCCCATTCTGACCAATTAACGACCCAACTGCAATTTGTAAGCATAAAAAAGCAACCGTGACGAGATGTCGATATTACGTGTCCTTGTTAACTACTGGGAGTTTTTATTTTTCGATGAAATTCTGAACGGTCTATTGAGATGTCAGTAACCTCGTGCGACCCTTTCAGCTCTCCGTAAAGTGTAGAAGTTTTATGCCGATTTATTACTTTTACAAAATGAAGAACTCGATGCTAAGATCAGAAGTGCTTGACGTGAGTTTTGCTAACGCAGGCTTACAATGTCCCAATTAAACTGAGCTTAAATGTATATAAACGCCCATCAAGCTTTATTGTCATCTGCTCGTAACCTTGCGTTAAAGTCAAGTTGCAATCAGTTGATTAGCAGAATAATCGAATGTCATTGACTCTTGCACCCATAAGAGTATTTCGGAACGTATAATTATTTAAATTGGAAAACGAGAAGTCAAAATTGACAGTGATGTGATAAACAAATTATACCTGTGATTTTTATGCAGAAATCATAATTGATTTCTGTTTCTTTTTTTTTCAATTAAGTAACCCTTTTTTTAACAACTTTTTGAATGAAGATAATATTTGAGAACATTAAACCCGTAGTTTCCTTGTGTCTAAACTCAATTGAGTGAAATGTTTTGAGATATGGGCATTAGCAGGAACTTATCCCCAGCAGTATGCTAATTTGTTTTCCCCAGCAGTTTGCAGCTGTGTGCTGATTTACAAGTATGTAATGTATTACATTGTAGTAAGAAAAAGTTTATTTAGCCAATAGCTTACTCGGTACCTCTTTCTAATGTGGTTAATATAAAATCTTTTAAAAATATTTACTTAGCTATTGAGGTTACGACCATCTGTTATTACTAGATGTATCGTAAATCTTTTGACAGCAGCTTTTATGCGGGGGGCCTCCAAAGACGTCAGCCGCCAACCAACCGAATATTCCTCATTGTGCTGTCATCATATTAACTGACAGTACACAAAATAATCTGCTATTCATTTAATATTCATACATACAATTACTTGCGAAAAGCTGCCGTTATGACAATACCATCAGCTCAAACTCGACGTTGAGCACAATTAATTTAATTCACACTCCAGCCACAAGGTATCTACATTAGATCGGAGATATAATGGGCAATTTTCACTTAATTCAATTGCTTACATTCTACAAATCACACGAGTGGTATACCGATGAGCTACGAGCGTTGGAATTAGTGTTGCCCAAATGCAAGACCAAGACGAGACCTTAGCCAGTCTTGGTCTTGGTCTTGCGTCAATACACCTGGTCTTGGTCTTGGTCTTGGTATTGCGCTCTCAGTCTTGGTCTTGGTCTTGGTCTTGCAGCAAGAGTCTCGCAAGTCTTGCGAGACTCTACTACTTAGACTAGACTAAACGGAAAACGGACGAAACGTTGGGCTTATATTAAAGGTAAAATTCGCGATAAATACCCGTTTACATATATTTCATAATGTAGACTAGACTACTTGCAAATACCTATTAGCCAATTGCTATTTACATACATCTTCAAGGTCATTTAGTTTTATCCTCTTGTCCCTACCAAAATAGGTAATAATTTTGTGTGCCCCTGTCCGTACTCTGTGGCGGCGCATGCGGCGCTCAAACAGTGTCAAATGCTGTGTGATACACTTGTTGCAGTCTTTGATGCACTGCGGCGTCTTTGTCGGTAAATGATCAAGTAAGTAGGTACATAATACTCCAACCGACCAACGGTTTATTCGCGGAACGTCAAATTTTCCCAATCAATCATGAACCTTAATGCTTTAGCGATAAAGTTGAAAATCTGTTATAGAAATTTGGCAGATTGTAGTAGCTTGATGTGCTGGCATCTGTTCCATAACATTGGCTGGCCTAAAACCTGTTACTAGACCTACTCGACTCGCTGTTAGTTTTAAATTTTGCTGAATAGAAGAATAACAAAAACTTTGAAACAAAAGTACCTACATAATGTTTACCAACCTACTAACGTTAGATCTGCACATTAGACAAGCATAATATTATACTATAGGTAGATATACCTACAAGGTATGAAATGAACTTTGCCAGAAAATTATGTTAGGTAAGTACACTTTTATCACATGGGAACATAAATTTGTGAGTAACACGCTACCTACTTAATAAATAGTCGAAATATAGTAATCAGTACAATACCTTTTAGTGTTATGACGATACGGTTTTGATACTGGGGAACGACTCTCACAATCGTGATTGAAACCAAATCCCTACTTAATAACGCCCAAATCTCAGTTTGACTTAACTGCGAGACGCAAGAGTCTTGCAGGCTTAGTCTTGTCTTGCTCAAATCTTGCAGGGATAAGTCTTGGTCTTGGTCTTGCTACAATACGACGGTCTTGGTCTTGGTCTTGGTCTTGCAAAACTGCAAGAACAAGACCAAGACTGCAAGACCAAGACTGATTTTGGGCAACACTAGTTGGAATGCCACGAATACTCCTTCTGCGATATCCTCATTTAAATGTTGATGAAAATTAGTTGGTGAACGAATTCTCAGCATAATAACAAGCTGCTCAGCGGCAAGCGCATAGTTTTAAAGCAATGAGGTGGCTACTCAATTGGAGTGCTAGTTAATTGATAGGTGCTGCGACTGCGGACGAATGAGATGTCGGTTACGGAGCGCGAGGGGCTCGAAGGCTTCGAAGCATTCAATTTGCTCTAAATCAGCGCGGGGAACGCACGCTCGGGCCGCAATTAAAAACCAGTCGAACACAAGGCTGCAGGATATAATCTGCGTCAACACTCGCAGGGACCGTCCAATTTCATAATATTATTCTACGTGTTCATAAAACGAAACTGGTAACGAGCGACGCCCAAATTAACGGGTTGCTGTGAAACCAACCTTTAATTACTTGATTTGAATTTAAGTTCAGTTAGCAATTTCACCAACAGAATAGTTATCATATTTACCAGCCCCGGAGGGGCAAGTGCCTAAACAATATCAGAAATCCAGAGTCAGAAAAACAGCTGAACATCTTTAAGGATATGGAGCATCACCAACCTTAGTGATCGTCTATTTATATGACGTGAGATAATAAAGAAGAAACTTTCGAAGCATTTTTGTTTTCCATTCAGCGTATTCTTACAACTTCAATCAAACCATATAGGCTACAACAGTAAACAATGTGCCACAGAGGACAAGAAGATTTCCAATATGGAAGCTGATTCGCATTAACAACGCCGAGGTGATAACTGCAGACACAATAGATAGAGTCGAAGTCTGGAGACAATTGGAAGCATTGCAGCGACAAATGAGATGTTCTCTCAACAGCCAATCTCCCGGTTCAATTTGCTCTAAATCAAAGACACGCGCAGCGTACGATACGAAGACTGCGAAGCTTCTCTAGCATGCAATTATATTACTCGTAATTTTGCACGCATAATTAGAAACGCTATCAGATGACAACGTGAACGATACACAGTATTTATCCTAGGGGTTAATTAATCCTATATCGCGGTTAGCTTTGTGATTCAATTAGAGGATTAAAGCGCAGTGTTTTAAAAATATAATTGAATTAATGTTTGTGGAATTGGTACAACGAATGTATTATTAGATATTTTTTCGATTAAGAGTCCTAGTTGCATATTTTTTGCAAATTTTTGATTTTTACGTCCTGGATCAAATTACTTCGATCGACATACACGAGTGGATTGTTATTAACGAAAATTTTGTGCCCAGGCCCTTGCTCGTCCAGCGCTCGCGTCAGAATGTCTTAAACTGAGGAGCGAGCTGAACTGATGCAGAATTTAGAGTGCTTTAATTTAATTTATTAAAACGTTGTCTTATCATACTGACAAACGAAAACTAATTACACGTATTCATTGAAGATCGAAGTTTTATATCATATTAATTTATTTGATAAAAACTTTTATGCAAAAAATAAAACCGACTTCAAAAAGAAAAAGTGAAAAATAACTTTAGCTTCTGAAGTCGGTGACGTTTGTATGATTGATTTAATTTTTTTGTCACCGACTTCAGAAGCTAAAGTTATTTTTCACTTTTTCTTTTTGAAGTCGGTTTTATTTTTTGCAAAAAAGTTTTTATTTTTCACTTTTTAGTGGTTCACATGGAAAGTGCATACCGTTACAATTACAACAAGCCCAAACACGACTAGGATACATTGTCTCATTATGGAGTTCCGTGACTCTTGGCTTCATCATCAGATCTGATGGTAGAATGGTTCTTATCAAACGCAAATGCTTCACTTGTTGTAGAAAATATAAAAATTGCTGTACGTTATCCTATAAAATTTGAAGAGTTCCCTCGATTTCGCCAAGATTCCATCATCAGATCCCGACTTGGCGACTATGGGACCAACTTGGAAGTATACCCTTTCAAACATAAAAAGAATTTTTCAAATCGGTTTAGGCGTCTTCGAGTAATCGGGTAACATACATAAAAAAAATACATACAGTCGAATAGAGAACCTCCTCCTTTTTGGAAGTCGGTTAAAAATAAACTCAGTTTATTTGGAATATAATGGCCGCTAAATCAAGACATTTTTGGCTTAAATTAGGCTTTCTTTACGATTTGTTTTGTGAAAACTCAAGGAATTTAACGAAAATCTAGTGTAGCTCCAACTTTCAAGAAAGAGAATGGCACTATCGTTATTCATAAGCAAATAATTAAAAAATTTCTTACAGCTGGTGAAAATTACAGCGTCAAAAATCATGAATTTGCGTAAAAAGTGTAATAGGACTCTTAATGCAACCAAATATTTTGTGAAATGGTTCAAATTCGATTTCTATTTTTAATTCGATTAAGAAATTGCCACTATTGTAACTTATTTTCAAAGAACCGGTCGCCATATTTTGGTTATGCTTACAACGCTTACAATCAAATTTTTTTATCTGTTAGGAATTCAACACCTGCAGCACGTACTTACCAGGCAAGTTTTCATGCTTGATTTGAACGTAAAGGAGACATTCTTAAAGCGTTTAATAACCCAGCAAGACGTTTAAAATAGAAACTGGAAGAGAAAATGTTCTAATTGTGGTCAGAATAATACCTTCTACTGACAATGAGTCGTAAAACCGTTGTGTTAAATGGGAAGAAGAAAATCTTTACAAATATTAACGTTAAAGTTAATTCGGGTCATCAAGTGCTGCGTGCTCCAGTGAATCTAGAACGCAAAGAAAAATAGAAATTGTTTGCTTTTTGTGTTTTTTTTAAACATTTTCACATAACTCGAGGCGAAGCTAAATGTAAACTTTGTCCGATCATGATGAACTTATATGTGGTAAATAAAGCTTGATAATATTTTAGATCTAGTTGTACATAGGTACACCTATAGAGGTGTTGTAAATATCTATTATTTTAGCAGAATTACTTACGAAATGCGAAAGTTAGTGAGGATGGATGTTTGTTACTCTTTTACCTAAAAACTACTGAACGGATTAGGATGAAATTTGGCCCACCTTTATAACCTGTTACCTCGTTACATATTACTACTTTTTATCCCGGTATCACGATCCCGTGAGACAATGAGGGATTTTTTTTCAACTCTTCCCTAGTCGCTGGATAGATGGCGCTGAACTCGGTATGTTACTGCATGGAACAGAACGTCACATTATTTTCACTTGGACCTAATGGTTATATTCGGAAGCTTATGCAAACGAAAGTATCAGCCAACGAGCGTATGTGTATTATTTCAAGCGCTTTGGCACTTATTAATGTAATCAGTTCAACGCCATCTTCCGAGTTCTTGAAAACTTTTTTTATAATTCTCAAAAGAAAACCTCTCATAACCAAGTTCCACCCCGGCGAAGCCGCGGGCATAAGCTAATAGAACATTAAAGTAAACGCATTTCAGTATAAATTAATTACACACTAAACTCATGAAATAAGCACTTAAAACATACTGGTTAGTATAAAAGTAAATTAACTTTTCACTGATAACAATTACGTTATACTAACTAGGGTCGTAAAACATGATTGGTTTAAGCTACCCTGTGTTTAAAATAGGTACTTACTAACATGGTTAATTGAATTTATTTTATAGAAAAACTTCTGTGTAAGTCATTACTTATTTACGAGTGTATGTGCAACGTGCATTGTTAACCAAATAAAAGAAACCTCAACATACTCGTAACTGCAATTGAAATGAGATAATTACGTTTCTTAAAAAATATTCCTTTAAACCCTCTATGAAAGAGTGTGTAAAGGGAATAAAAGAAAAAAAGGTAAACAGATGTATAGCGAATCACATTTCTTCAGAGGAAGTCTTGTGGTGGGGTAATATTTAATTATCCCGTAGCGGAAACGCGAGGCGGAGTCGCGTTGACCCCACCCGCAAACAAAATGGCCGCCGACGTTACAATTACATTCCTTTATCAACCCGCGGAAGTCGCCACTTTAATATTTACAACTTGCAGTTATCAAATTAAAGGAGCTGCACTTTCTTTTGAACTTATTAACTGTTTAGGAAACGGCTGACAATTCAATTATAGTTATTTCTTTCTTACTAAACTTCTGATATATTAGATACGTTTCATTTATTCATAACAACATTAACTTATAGGTTATAGATATAGTTACATATGAAGGGTACAGGGGCAAAACAAGGCAAATAATCTTTTAAAACAACTATTTATTGTACCTATGTTAACAAATGATTAAATGACTTATGACTTATGACTTAAGGAATATCACAAAAAATCCAAAAGTTAATTTTTGATGGCAACATTCTCATTTTCCCGCGTATTTTTATTGGCATTATACAAAAAGCGTAAAAACAAGCATAGTCAGATGTAATACTCGAATTTAAAAATTGCGTGCAGGAACAAAACAGGGAAGGTCCATGTTGTAACGGAACGTAAGAAGGAATGTCCCATCTTACGTTCAAAAAATTTAGCAGTCAACTTTTTTATATGTTTGTTTCTGTTTCAATATATTAAACAAACCACCTGAATAGTCGTCTAAAGCATTTACCTAGAAATATTTTGTGATTTAGCAGGTGGACAGAACAAGAACTACTTGGTATGAGGTTTATCAATTGAAGGGTACAGGGGCAAAACAAGGAATGTCACAAAACTTTGAAAAATAAAAATGTTAAAAAACAACTTTTTGTTTTTGTGATATTCCTTGTTTTGCCCCTGTACCCTTCATATTACCCACGGATGCATTCCTTTGATTCACATAAGGTAGACATACCATTACGGCTTCAATCAACTACAGAAAGCAAACTAAACAACCGTTACAATTGGATTAATAAGCGCATCATAAATTTAAAAAGCTTCACCCAGGACGTGTGACACGCTCTTATTAAAACTTCATGCGGACCAGACTAGATTTCCACCATCCAGATAAATGATTATGAACTGTATTTCCTGCAACATAAGGTATGAAGGTAAGTTATCCGATATCGGTGGGTTTGATACACGTGAGCTCGATACTCATCCTAAGTTGGCGTGGATAATCGCTAAGCATTGCAAATGTGCCACTGATGCTGTCTACCGTTTACCTTTACTCAAATGCAATGCAGCGTATTGACAACCATAATTACGTGAGCAACCAGACTCGTTAGACAACTGGTGTGTTTAAAAAAGTACTCGTAGATACTAAGCTCAACAAATTAAAGGAATAGGTTAACAACCAATAATTAGGACTGAAAATGCTACAACATTTAATTTGATATTGAAATTAAACCCTTTTAAACAATTTTCATTCATTTTATTTTTATGAATTTTAACTCAATTTTATAAACGCTAACTAGCTGAAAAAAAAAGATCTCTGTAACAAAAAATATTAAAGTAAGCCGCCCGTTGAAGTCTTTTGTATACGCGTCAAAATTAACTGTTGAGAACGAATTCGCCGCTGTATTTTTTAACATGGCCGGTCGTTCACACACATAAAATGGCAATAATTTATACTTGTAACTAAATAAATAACTCGACAGTTAAAGAGGGAACATTTCGTATCAATCTTAATTAATACGAAGTGAAGACAGAGAGTGAATAAATTGGTGTATTAAAGGGCGCATGAGATATTTAATTATTGTCGATTTCGATCAACGCAGCCTCCTTGCGTGACATGGACAAAAAAGGGACAATCTTAAAAGTAGCTGACTTCAGAATATTATCGGGCGCAAAAGTGTTTTATTAATAATTACTTATTGTTATTTTAAAGAGCATGTAGGTACATCATTTTCAAACCGTGAGAATGAAAATAAAATAGCTGTTTAATTCTATCTATTTGATTTGATCTTCGAGGCTCAAAATTAGTCCTAAAGACGACGGGGGCTGAAGCCGTTTCGGAACTAAGAACAAAAGTATTTCTTCGTCGTGTCGATTATTCCCATTGTTATTGATTTAAATTTGTTTCGACCAGAACTCAGCCACGTGGACGGCGTTGTTGAACTTATGGTGATGGCTTCGGACTGCTCCCTTAGAGTATTGATGAGCATTGATTGGACCTGAATTGAGATAATTGCAATGTTATTTTGTATATCTATTCCATTCTCTCTGTTAAATCATTCACATTTCAAGGCAATACATTGAAAATGGTAACATATTTCTGAACACCAATATCATCAGTTTTAAGTTTTTGACTAACCTGCACCGGTGTTACAATTTTTCGCCAACTTTTGATTAATCATAACAATTTTTACGTTGTTTCTGCACTCATATATATTCCCATGTTCCTAAAACACTTGAGCATATACCAGTACGATCGCAGTGAACACATATGCGCGGGCGCCTCCCGCGCCGCGGTCCGATTAAATGCTCGAGCGGTTTGTGTAATGAAGCGAGATAAATCAACGGCGTCACACGCACCCGCTCCCGTGACTCATGACCTTACTCGAGCAGTTTGTCATTGCATTTGCACTTCGTTTCAATTGCGATGAAGTCATTTTCTGTTGCAGTGTACACGCACTTTAGGAGTTGTATCTTCTAGGACGTACTGGCGTTCGTAAGTATTGTACTAAGTTCTGAGAGGACTTTCTTTTTGCAACTTAACTTCGTGATTAGCGCGTCTTGTAGTTGACTACACCTATGTTACTGCCCCATTGATCAAGCGCTTCTACGTATGAGGTCCAAATCCGAATATAAAAAAAAAATATCCTAATCATTCGGAGATGCAGGCGTCATTTTACAAAAAATTAAACCCACACGCACAAACCGCCAGCCCGACCCTAACAACTACCATAAGACCATACAAAAATTTGTTCCGAGCGAGAATCGAACCCGCGACACGCAGTGCAACAGCCAATCGCTCAGCTACTGCGCCAACCGTGCCGTCACATATTCTACGAGTCTAAAATTTCAGCAGGTTTCATTATGATTCGTTAAGTAAAAGTTATAACATCAGTAAGTCTTGCTATAGCTAAAAGTGAGAGTTCTCCCAGCGACGTTCACACTAAATGCGTCGTCACTAATCAAACTGTCTAGCTAGGAGTACGTGCCAGGCTAAAGATCAAAGCCGGGGATAAATATCAACTGGACTAGAGTCAGTCCATTACGGAATACATGGAGAGAGAGTAGATAGTCTAGCTACTCGCTACTAGAATAAGGTAAGTTAGCTTTCATAGTCCCCAATTGACACGACGACAGGACCAAGATGGATTTATTAATTATTATTTATTTTTATTTTTTATTTAGTCAGAGGAATTATTCCACGCTTTTAGTTCGCCAGACATTCAAGGCTACTATTGTTTTCAAGTACATGTGCCGTATATTACGTGGTTCATTCATGAATTAGAGCAGTGTTTTTCAACCTTTTTCATATCTTGACTCATATTATAGTGTGAAAAAATATTTCGCGACCCACCCTTCTCTTTTTTCATGTATTTTATTGTGTTACAAATATTCAATCCATGCAATATCTTCATACATATGCTTAACTAGGATTTGGAATACATAAAACGGATCCACGATTGGAGAAAGTTAACGAAAAACAAGCGGCCTAACCGTCGGATTAATATGGACGAATCTCATAGGTTATTTTTTGTTAATTTGTATGAACATACAAATGTTAATATCCTTCAGCTAATTGTTTTTATTAGGTAAACCAATCTTTTAAAACTTAATTGTTTTTTTTACAGAAGTAGTTTTCGCGACCTCTTACCACCCTTCTATAGAGGTTTTGCGACCCCCTAGGGGGTCGCGGCCCACAGTTAGTAAAACACTGAATTATAGCAACGAATGTGGTGGCTGCGTTCTTGATCATTAATTCTTTGAACAACTTATTAAGAATAATACGAGGCCCGAAAAGTAACGATAACGAACAGATAAATCAGACTAATTTAATATTAATTTACAATCGTATTTACATGTAATTGGCAACAATCTAAATAATGATTTAAATTCAAAAGCAACAAATTTTAAAACGCAATTTGAGATTAAGTACGTAGCCCTCCAACGTTTTAAGTAGAAACAATAAATTCATCGACACTAATTGGTGGTTTTCTCCCATTTATCAGCTCATTACATCACAGTAGCGCGAATAAAATAAAATATGTGTGCGGAGCGGTCCGTGCGCCGTGGGCAGATCATTCGCATGCGATAAGCGTCGGTCAGGCACATCGTAAATTCAAAGAGCAGGCCCTGCCGAACTACAGACCTGATTGTGAGCTTTAATCAGTTGTGTGCCTACTCGCAGCCTCTGCCAACGGCCCCTCTGTCTTCATACCACATACCAGTTTCTTCAAGAAATATTTATCATGGTTCAATAAACAAAAAACCTCCAATAAATGTTTGGTAACAAATTGTTTATTATTGTATCTTTGGCTTGAAACACAATTTATCACTACTAAACTAGTTAGCGCCTCATAAATAAAGAGCTTTATTTTTATCGTAGAGCTACAGTTGCTCATAACTAAAACGCTTATACCATGATTATATATGTTAAACTAATCATTGTCCACAACTTACTAAATAAAGTAATTAGAAACCGGAAAATCTGCCCACTACAATATTATAATCATAATTGTAAATTATTGTTTAGAAATATTCGGGTGTAATACTTTCTCAAAATCCATGTTTTCATTAGCATTTATAGACACGGTTGTATTAAATATATAGCGTATTACATAGCACATTCAGTGCAGTTGTGTTCTAAATACGAATGTTTGGAAATGGATCCACAGTACGACTACAAATCCGAATTTATTCGAGCGGCTGCGCTTTGAAGACGGCTACTGCGTTGCATGCATGCAGATGAGCGAACAACGTTTAATCGTTTAATGGAGACTGCATTAATGTATCAGATTGAATGTTTATTTTTTATTCAAGAAAATAAAATTACTTCTGCCAACTGCGACAACGTATGTTGTTATTGGATCTCTCGGATATTGCGCTCACGAATTACAAAAGGGACCTTTACCATAATACCTCACATATAAACAGCATTGTGTTATTATTTTACATACATCATAAATACAAGCGCTAACTTAGCGAAACATACTTATTGAAAATGTAAACACAGCAGATGCAAGCTCGTGGCTCGTGACTTGTGCACCAGTGAACTTTAAAATCAAAAACATTGTTTCGAAAATTAATCGATATTAAAGCCACGGTATCGATAGCATTTACAAAGCATGCACGCGAGCGGCAGAAGCATTGGCAACACAAACATCGCCCCACAATTCCATTATAACATTCTACCGCACGAGAAAATAAAAGGTCTCAAATTTACATAGCGCGAGTGACCCGATCCGAGGCACTCGACGGAAATTCACAAAATTCGCGACGTCTCTTTTCAACGTGCCGCTGCTTTTAGCGATATGAGAAGAGAAAGAGCAAAGGAAATCGATGTTGCGGTTCAAGCTCATGAGTAAAATGTCATGCCGAACCAAATCCAATTTCATTTTCAAACATTGGTTATGCGCGTGAGTTACAATGCTCGTGCTTGTAGCAACTCATACCTTGGAACATATCGATGCTGCAAAACGTTGCTGTTTACGAAAAGTATCAAATAACTCACGGATTCGATTTAATAGAACTTCCCACCTCAACATAAACCATAGCGTTTATGTAAGTAGAATGGAGATATAAATTGTCAATAAAACCTATAAGCTAGTGTCGCAACTTAAACAGAATCTGGAGCAAACGTAATGTAAATGTAAATTTTATAGTGCTCCAAGGCTTTGATCAAGCTTTGGCACTGACTTTAGATCTAACTTCAAGATAATTGAGTACGTTATGTGCCTAGACTGCCTGTGTAGATCTTGTTCGAAGGACAAAATCTGAGGGAAAACAGTATAATGAAAGTCAGGGATCTTCTAATTTTCTTATACTCTCCTTTATGGTCCCTTTTAAGTCTAGCTCAAGAAACCTTAGTCATAGTTGATTAATTCCATACTTTTGCAAACAAATGAGGTTGTATAAAAGTTTACAGACCATTTTTGTAATGGTTATAACTGGCGAACACTTCTTCTCATCGTTACAAAACTTAAATAACGATGAAGATCTTACAGAGCCATCTTTCGTTACCGACCGGCCATGCTTGACATAGCAAATATTACCACATTTTCTAAAAGGTAGCCTAGAGCTAGCCTACAATATGAGATCATCATTTCATAACCCAGCTAAAAGGGTAGTAGAACGACAAAGCAGACAATGTTATCTCTATGTCAATCTATCGATCATGCAATTACCTAAAGTGTTGCGCAAATGCACGCGATATTTTAGCGGGCATTAACCGGGCCACGTAACACATAACCATGGCAATTAGTACATAGACCGGTGAGCGACAGCGTGCCTAAACCGATTATATCCAGCTTTATCGCGGGATCGCCGGTGACCGGCGTGCGGCAGTCCCAACAATACACGTGAACAGATTCCTGCGCCATGACCGACACGAAGAACCAACCAAATCAACAAACTGCACGACTAAACTACGCCTTTTCGACCATTTCCAACCGGACTCCGGATACTTGCGAAAGATACCTATTTGCTTATCAAAGCACGTTCCTGCAACTGGTATTGTTGCACACCATTCTGTAATCACAATTCTTGTAAAACATGATAGTCCACCGTTGTAGTATAAACAGAATTGTGACTAAGATTGATAGAGGACTTACTGTTACCATACAAATAATATCTGAATAAACAAGGCACCCTTCGGAAGTTGTTAACCGGAAAGGTTTACCAACGGCAATATTTTACGGCACCCTAGTCGTGCAAGCGAAAATTGCATTAACATTTTTTGACAGTCACTAGTCGAAACGATGACGAGGACGTTTAGTCTCACCGCTGACAGTGAAAAATTACGACTCCCAGGTCGGCGTAAGCAATGCGATCGCTCGATAGTTCCTAATGTATCGCTGTCAATCGCATGTTTTGACGTGCGGAATCACTCCTTGCTATCTGAGAGCCGCCACAGCCTCTGCTGGCGCAACCTTTGCTTAGTCATCACCAGTAATAGAAGCGTCACCCGGACGTCACTTTTGCAATTTAAATTACTTCTGGGATCCTTTCAAATCTGTGTAACAAACTTTCCTTTAGTAAATAAATACACATGCATTTAAAACCAAGTTTTGCAAGAAGCTTCCTTACAGATATTTCCACACTCATAAACAACGTTTGCAACATTTACGTCGGTTAACGATTGGAAAGTTTACGTAAAACCTATGAATAGACACATAAAATACTTCACTATGAACCTTAGCAAAGCACCCTACATGCAAATCAAGTCACGGTTCGACCTAAATTACAACTCGAGTACTTCTAACTGTGACTGACTCAGTGTAACCGAGTAATGAGCCAAATTATGTCCATCATGGCAGACAACGACACCACCGTAATTATGTAGCAAATGATGCCAAATCTAAGTTTTTGAGAAGAACAACTCTATTATAAAGAGATTTGGCGATGACGAACCCGTATAATATCACCATAAGCGTTGTTTAAACAAAACAGCTCACGTAATTACACGAAACCGTTTCCCAGTAATACTTCGTGTAATCAAATACTAAATTACATTTTCAAGAAAATTTTGTTCACATCCTGGTAGCGCTTAAAGTTATTTTGTGAATGTTTTCATGTTTATACATTAAGAAATGTGCTGAGCACGTTTACCTTTGATCAATTGTAATAATGTTTGTTTTTGTACAATTTATACTCCGTCACACCCTTTATACAAGAGCCGTGAGAAGGCAATAACTAATCTTTAATTTATGATAAATACAATAGGAAACTAGCCAACAGCCTGTGAAATAAACTGTACTCATATGATAAGACAGACTGATAAATGATAAGTAAGTTATTGATTTCTGTTAGATGATACTGTATCAGTAACTGAATCAAGTCTTTTCAGCAATATCCCTTTAAGTATTTTTTCAACACACTTGCTCATAAAGTGGCTCTAATTTCACCGCAATTAGGCACATGTAATGTTGGTGATTACCGCTGAGGCGCAATAAATTAATGTACCTATTGCTTGCTCATTTCATGCAACTTTGTATCTACATAGATAATTTCAACTTATAAGTTTTTAATAAATAAAACTTTCACTCAAATGTAATTTTTGTTTTCTCTGTATTAAATAAAACTTTGAATTCCCCATTTCGTACGTGGCTAAAACGCTATCCGCGAAAAGCCAAAAAAAAGAAACCTCATTCTTTTAGTCTATGGCCGATCGCCATTGTTAGATGCGCGCGCATAGGAAAACTGATTAATTATTCCCGCCATTGCGAAAAAAAAATCACAAACTGTTTTCACTGTTGAAATTATTATTTTAAGTTATTTTAAGTATTATTTTATTCTCAAGTGTGTTGAAAAACGTCGTATGATACACGTGTGTGTTGATGATTACCGTCCTCGGCTCTCTTAAGACCCTCGCCTGACGGCTCGGGTCTCAATGGCGCCTCAGCGGTAATCACCAACATTACACACTTGTACCATAATGTACTATTATTGTATCTACCTTTTGCGCTTAAACCTGGTTTAATGAAGCAAGCCATCGGAACTGAGGTTTTTATGCTAAAGAAGTAGTTATTAAATTATGCATATTCTCTCTTAAACAAACGACAAGTGTATGTACGCGGCTACAAAATCCCACTTTCAAGGCAGTTATTAAATTTTCTCCCATCTCAACTTGCATTTATTTTGTACGAAGACATGGAATAAATAAGCAACAATATGGTTATATCTCGGTACAATTATTCGTGTGTTGAACAAGCCCGTAGGCTGTACGACAACGCGCGACGTCGGCGCTCTCACGCAAATGCCAGCGTTATGAAACCGCTACGAGATTGGAGCACTATACCCAAACACCATTACTCAGAGACCTATACAGTTGTACTCTTTCTCCTTTTCTGGGCGTTAGTCGCAGAAGCGGTAGGGGTCATCTTAGGATGGCACACGTAAGAGTATTGTTATATTACCGGCATTACGTTCCCCAAGAGCGCTCTATGTGTCACAGCGTGCTCCAGTTCTGTGGACACGTCAGTATTGCCGTGGGAAGTGGTTGCGGACAGTTATTGTACTCTATGTCATCAAATTATTTTGAATTAAGATATCGCCTCAACAATGCGACAAGCTTGAAGTAATTTACTGCCGCTCACATCGAGGTTAACTGAAATAATGTAACGTGAAGCTAATTTAATTCTGAGAAAATCGACTGAGTCAGAATATCAAATCAAAAATGTCCGCGAAATTGTTGGATTTAGCTTAAATGGATGTCGCTATAAACTGCAATCATAAAATTGTTTTAGTAAATCGATTTCAGTATCTATACAGCAAATGTCAGGGTAAGGTATAATTTATCATCATTTGCAGTTCAAGCAATTTAAATAGTTGAACTAGTAAAATTACTCAGTGTTTCAGTGTGCGGTCGAGATATTCAATCAGCGTCGGCTTTGTCAACCGATACCTGGAGGTGCGCGTGCGCAAATCAATTTGCTCGCGATCTCGATAGCGTGAGATAGTCAATCTCTAACGAGCTACCGACCACCGACTATCTACTCACCACTTACTTTAAGTCTACCCATTTAAACGACTAAACGTAATTCCTGTCTTTTCCTTTGAAGATTTTTTCGCAATCGGGTGGAGACTAATATTGTAACAAAATTATAGCATTTATATAACATCTACTACGAAGAGTTTCTTCAAAATTACATTTTAGATTAGTATAAACCCTCGCGTTATCATTCCTGTAAACTAAATGAAATTAGCTAACACTTCACACACTTTAAACTAAAGAAAGAAAGAAAAGAAAGAAAAAACAATTAATAAGCCCGACAGGACAAAACATAAGAAAAAAAAATATGACACGCACATTTGCATGTAAAATATGCCGCCCATTACGTTTCACGTAAAACTATTTTGCCTTTAGGTGTTAGGGCATGGCATAATTCTTGAATTCAATTATCTTAAAATGCCATACTTAGATAATAAATTTGCAACAAGAAGCAAAACTACATAACGTATAGAGATACAGCTGCCAGTCACTTTCATTTCTCGCGTGAATAGAATCAGGGGGTCTAAAATGGCCGCTTTATCAGAACATTAAATGAATCACGTTAATAGTTTTAAATTCTAAAAGTGGACTTTACACTCATAACAAGAAAGTCCATTTTAGGTAATTACATTTTTTAAGGTGATTCGTATTATGTTCTGCTAAAGCGGCCATTTTAGGCCCTCTGTTCTGTCAGTTCTAGCGCCTTAGTCGTTAAGACTTACACAATTTCAGAAACCAGAGGTTTGCCAATATGGAAATATTTAAATAATATTCAAATAACTATAATTCATAGAGTTGACACTGTTTTCAGATAGAATGAGTGATTAAGTAACGCTTGAGTACAAAATAAATCAAAGGAACGTAACGCAACATTCTACTGTGACACATAACACAGATTCGTATTGCGCAGCCACTGAAACGGGCCCAAGAAGCCTACTTCAAAAGACATGGATGTGTAATCGAGCAAGAAAAACACGGCGTCACAATGAGGGACAAACTGTACGGAGAAACTCGGAAGAAAGTGATGATTCTTTTCACACGTAATCTGTTTACGGCTGAAATACAAAATTATCTCCCAAACATATGAAGTTTGCCGGCGAGCAATCAATCATAGCGACTGAAGGGGCGCGGAAAGCCGCAGACGCGAGCACCTACCGAAGGCACTCATGAAAGCAACGAATAATACAGCACGAATCAATCATAGATTTTGTGACGATCCATCATAAATTTTCATTGAAAAAAATAACCATGATATTCTATTTCAATACGTTGCGAAGTTTGGCGAGGACTTTAACATGTGTATTCGCAATTGCACAAAAATGTTTTCACAACAAGAATACTCTATGGGAAAATATTAAAAAAAAACAAGGTAAAACGGTAATTGAATACAATTACCAGCACTAAGTGAAGATAATGATTCTAAAATAATTGCGCGCAGGTGCGGTACAGTAGCAATAAGCGATCTCACAAGAGATTGAGCTCTCAGGCAGCGTGTCTTCACGAATCGGCAAATTCGATCTCGCTTCCGCGAAGAGCGGCAGCTATTCCAAACCAGTCAACGCACGACGAGTGCACAAAGGGCGTTGGGACGTGGCATTGTAAAGTGGCTTTAAGTAGGCACAACTTCCTCTTCGGCTCGTAGTGCCGATACCTACGGGACGGAGCGGAGGTCGGCACTCGCTGAATCTGCGATTCACTTATGCAGCGAAACTTAGCTGCGAAGGAAAAGTCGTGGAACGTTAACACCGGACGGTTTTGTTCTGTTTTATTTCGACATTCACTCAGGTTTTTTTCTTTGGATGCTTTACTAAGTAGCGTGCTGCTTTTCTAAAGGCAATCGAAACCTACACCGAAAGGGAAATTGTTACAGGTAATCTATGTTAGTAAAAATCAATTACCACATAGACCATCAGTTGAAAACGGCTTGACCCATGGGGGTATTTTTTTATTGTTGTCTTCTCGTAATATAAGGAACAATCATGTAAATGTCACTACAAGGTTTGTATAAAAGAAAATTTGTATATTTTTAAATTCTCCATTAGTAAATCTAACCCGTGTGATACTGGTGGGGGTCGCAAGTATGTTATAATTATGTTCTATATGCTCCAACTAAGTGACTTTTATTGGTCTTTGTTTTAGCAGAGAGATCGTCAAACTTAGTTTCTTTTTATCCACGCCTACAAAAATATTCACACTAAAAACAGTCACAGCCTGATCTAAGCCCAGCTGGCTGGCAATACTAATTTAACTCGGTTAGCTAATTTATCCGCTATTTAGTCGGCGGTAAACGTGAGATCCATATCGCGTATTCTGAAGTTTAAGCTCGAGAGGCGCGCATCGAATTCGCGGCAGGCGGGCCACTCGGCTTACATACACGAACTACAATTTACCTACTACCTTAATTATGTAACTTAGGAGATAGAATCGTTATTTATTATTACCATCACCCTGTATCGTGTCAAAATGACCGTCCGTTTATATTCGGCGACATGGGTCATTTAAAGCTACAGGATTGTAACTTCGGCGAACATAACAAGCCGTTTCATGATCCCACATTATGCATTCTACAAGGAGAGCCCGTAAAGCCCTAAAGATTTAGATTATACCAAACGATTTGTGTGAATTACTCTTAGCTGAGTGTAATTGCTTGTTAACGCACCTGTTGGTGTTTAAATCTCAAAACAAATGCAGACGGATTTTTTACAGCTTAAGTTATGGGAACAATGTTCCACCACACCTTCACAGTTTACACTGTAACGATAAAGTCAAAAGACTTTTTGTATTAGTATTAGTATTCCAAAAAAGGACATTCCACTTGATTTTTAATGAATTCGAAATTATAATCAAAGGTAATATTCCTAATCAAGAAGCGGCGGTGGCCGTAAGTCTATTCAAAATTCGCAGATATACTGTTACCATAAGAGGAAGTCACGGGTGTAATCGTTGCCATCTCACGGGCTGTTGTGGTGCTGGTTGCGGGAATATTTAAATTATCGTGGAGTTAGATCCGCGCGCCCATAATCACACCGTTCATTTGTAAGCTAGCCAGCTAACAGTACAGCGCGGCCCAACGAAAGTATCGCCATCAGATACCGAGGGACGTTCAAGTTCAATATAATTCAGAACTGAGAAAAACAATCGTGGCTCGTTAAATTGCGATAGCGAGTACGCGATTGTCCGCATCGAGTTCCTTACCTTATACTCCTATCTATTGAATTCTGTACACAGTGAAGTATACACGACAGCCTATTCACATTATAGTGTCTAGATACACAACGTTTTGTATAAAGTTAGATCAAAGCACAGAGAATCGGTCAAACGTAAACGAAAACAGATACGTCTAGGTATCAGTCCTAATTACGATTGAAGTTGGAGCAGCTACTAAAAAGACCTTTACCGTCAATGTATCAATCTGAGGAGGTTGATAGGCCAGAGCGATCAGACCATGCTAATGAGGCCGACCGGTTAAAAGGGACAATTGCTTGCCAGCAACTGTGAAGCTATCTTTAAGACATTTAAAGGCTGTATTTCTTGCGCTCCTACGTAGACGGGAATAAGAATGTTGTTAGACGTTGATTAATCGCTTTCTAACTTCGAACAAGGTTAAGAAATTGTGCTACTGTGTACTGAATTTAAATTGAAAATGTAAATGTTGGCCTAAATAACAAAAATAGGTGTATCATGAACAGACTGAACAATCGTTTCATTGTTTAATGAAGTGAAGAGATTACAAATGGGTGAAGTTGGATAGTTCGTTTGTCACTTACGTTATTTCCTGCTTATGAACTTTAACAAACAGACGGCTGTGTATCGTGAATGTCTTTCAGTTGCGCAAAGCAATTAGTGCGACATTTGGCGCAGACTTCACAATGACTGGGATCGAATTAAATGTTACTGTGTATTAAGCATTGACTAGAGATTCCAATCTTAATTTGATGGTAGAGTAGAGAACTAATTGTGAAAGGAGTATTAGGGTACATATTGTTAGGCACCCAAGAGCAATAAACTAAACAATCTATTATAATAATTGATTTCTTATCGAAAAATTAAGAAAAGTACCAATAATTTCGCATGCAGATTGCAGAAAGTGTACAATTCAACAAAACATGGATAACAAGATTATACAGGTCCATTGATTCGATAAATCTACTGCTACCACTATCTAGGCAGAGCATACAAATACGAAATTGATTGCTTCGTGTGGCGAGTGACATTTCAGTATCTGTGAAGAGGCGAGCGCGAGGCGTGCGCGGGAAGGGGGGGGGCGGTCTTCACACTGACATTTGAATAGGTCTGTCTCGGCATGTACCGGCACCCACCGACGACCAAGGAAAGGCGACAATGTTCAGCGAACACAGAACAACATTCCCATTGAAAAGAAAATTTACTTTTATTCGACGGTTGACAATAGTGCACGTTATTTTTCAACATTTCTGGTTGGTCTTCCTTAAAAAAAGATTTTTTATTCCAAGCAACTGGTAGGTATTTCTACAATAAATGCTTCGTTTTCCGACCAGAAGAACAATAAAACTGTCAATTCGATATCTCGCCAGGTTTAATTAAAAAGATAAAGGTATGCATGCTTACTGCGATTTCTGCAATGAACCGTTCATAAATTGGCCATTGTGAGAGATAATGCCCCTTTTCTAGCAACACTTATCTAACAGTTTATTGAGAAAATATAGTATTAAAAATAGTTAGTTTAAGAGGTACCTAAAACAAATGTCCGCGATTAATTACAGCTTCGTGTGCTTTCATACCGCAACACATTTGAACCAATAAATGCGTCATAACGCTTCTGCATTAGATTATCTGAACGCGATACGTGTTCTGAAATAATGTTATAGCTGTGTCAGCTCCGGGTACGTGCCGATAAAATGTACTGAAACATCGTTACGGAACATTCTTTATGTGACCGCTTTAAAACTTGAAACGGTATAAAAAAGTCGTTAAAACATAGAATTTTCAGTTGCTTCAAACAATCAGTGGTTAAGTTGAAATCAACAAACTTAGGTACCACTGCTATCACGATAACTTAGAAATGAAAATATCTTACAATCGAATAGAACGTAACGTGAATGGGTAACTTTAACATATCATCACAGTATATCTATTTTCTGAGAGAACATTTCATATCCGAATCGCTAGAACAGTGTTCAAATTTCAATTTAACCGTGTTAGCATTGCACGAAAGTTTTGATCGACTGAATAATTGTTGAGTACCTAATGACGATGGTAAAATCATACCGCACATAACTGCGTAGTGTGCTGTCTATGCCTAATATATGTAAGTGCAGTGACCTATGTAAATGTAAGTAGCAAAGCCATCCTCTCTACTCACTCGCAGTTTCAGGATTCCTCGGCGGCTATGTGAGAACTTCGCAAAACAAAGTTTCCTACGAATTGTTTGTTTATATTTGTATAAGAAATGAGGAGCAAAACAGGAAATGTATACCTTTTTTTATCTGACTACCAGGTGCGGGTACTATCTTAGGATAAAAATATTCATTTAGATCTGATATAATATCAGAAAACACTACAATCCTACTTCCTACTAATATTATAAAAAAAAGTTTGTGAGTATGGGTGTTTGTTACTCTTTCACGAAAAAAACTACAAAACGGATTTGAATGTAATTTAGCAAAAAGAAAGATTATAACCTGGGTTAAAACATAGGATACTTTTTATCCCGGTAGTAAGATCCCATGGGGCAATTATCAGACTTCACGCGGGTTAAACCGCTGGCAGAAGCTAGTGTATTTTATTATTGTAAATGACAATGGAGATAATCAATTTATTGACAATGCTGTAGCGCCACACCTACCCACTGAATACCTACTTGATTCGGACAAGATTAAGCTATTCTAATAAAGTGATCGATTATTACCACTCTGATTAATGAGCGGTTACAATCGATTTCACACTAACCGAATGATTTCAGGTGCCACATAGTTTGATCAAGCTCGTGTCAAATATTGACAGCTGGTAATTAAAATACCCGACACGCGTATGTCGCGTCTCGGTCGCCACATGTACACACCTTGCCCTGTCCTTATGATTATCATAAAAAAGGTAATCTTAAAAGTTTCGTTAAAAAACTAATAAGTAACGGTATGTGCACGTTCAATATGGTCGGAAAATCATACCTAGCCACGTGTCGCGTTGTAAAAAAAGTATGATACTTTAGTCAGCCATGTTCATTGGCCAACACAAATTATGTAATTACTAAATATCACCGAGAAGACTCCAAAAACTACAAAAACACTGAAATATTGATCCTCTAAAGATAACATTAGACTAGATGCTGAAAGCGGAGGACTTAATGTTATGGGGCCACTTGGAAGGGTCCTATGCCCGGCATTGGACTACAGTTACTGTTGACAGATTGTTGACAAAATTAAGATTAAATTTTCATTAAAAAAAAAACGGACAAGAAAGTGATCTTATAAGGGTTCCTTTCTTACCTTTTGAGGTATCAAAACTTGACACTGAGTAACCATGAGATTTAATAGCAACGTCCAAAAAACCCCTACAAACAAAATGGTAATGTTGTATCACTATAATGTTAGCCTGATTAGTTTAGGCTAACATTTGTGATTAACGCAGCAACTACGGTGTCCTAGTTACGGAATCATATCGGCAATAAACGTGCAAATACTCGTGGCTATACACGGGCCGGGGTCCCTAGTGGGTCCCGGGCCCCGGCGCGGAGAGGCCAGGGGGTCGCATTCACCACCTGCACAGCTAATTGCCGGGCTTCCTAGCTGTAAACAGTTACACACCGCTCACAATAACTGCGTGCATTCTGATCAATGTATTGCACAACTATTATACCAAAGCCTTACAGACAACTACTTAGCTCTCATTATTTACAAAGTTTATTTATTAAGTAATAATTCTGGATTTTTGATGAGCATACCTATTTGAATTTAGTATAGTGGGTCAGTTCGCTACTCCATTCTTTAGAAGAACGTTAATTTATAGGAGCGTATTATTGAAATGAAACTGAAATTTACTATACACAAAAAACGACAACCAAAAAAGTTCTTTTCTACTACTGCCAAAAACATATACATGTACTTGTCAAGATACGTTTATTTCAAGTTTACGCGAAGTCGGAGGCCCTTGTGTGGCATAAAAACTCTGACACCAGGTTAAGCTGCACTAACCACACGAAAGAAGAAGAACTATTTGTTTTATCCATGACTAGCGGACGTCCCGCGGTTTCACCCGCATAGTTCCCGTTCCCGTGGGAGTACGGGGATAAAATATATCCTATGTTACTCGTGGATAATGTAGCTTTCGAATGGTGAAAGAATTTTTAAAAACGGTCCAGTAGTTTTTAAGCCTATTCATTACAACCAAACAAACAAACAAACAAAGTTTTCCTCTTTATAATATAAGTGTAGATCATGCTTGCAACAGCACTGAAATAGCGGTAACTCAAAAACATAAACATGGTAAGTAAAGGGTGTAGAAAACCTCATAAAGAAGCCGAAAGGCACTTTTTCTCTTCGTCATTGCGATCATTTTTTTGTTCTACACCATACCTGGCCCCTTATTCACAACCATTCGATACGTTTCCGTGTCGGTAAGGAACCGTATTCGACTATCTGATTTCCGAACCGAAGAACTGTCAAAACGCTATTCACAGATCCGAACGGATGCGCTTTTTTCTACCTGATTGAGATTGTGACAAAATGGTAGTAAATAGATAATCGTGGTAGAAAACTTAAGATAGAAATTAAAATTGGTTTATTTGAATGTTTCGTTCTGTTTAATTAGGGAATATACAGCTAGTAACTTAATAGACAGCAACGATACAAAATTATTTTATTATTTTACTAAAATAAACTATAAAAAAAACTATTTTCGAATAAACCTGCTTTGTAAACAGCCGTCTGTGGAACTGGCAAAGCGGAAAAATTGTTTTCTTTTTGTTAACACTATAGTTTTCTTTTTTCTTAAAAGGAAAAATTACTGAGTACTATTTGATATCAGTGTTATACAATTCTTACTTGTTAAGATTTTAGAATCTAGAACGAATATTACATTTCTGTAAACACATAAATTTTATGTAAATGCGGATACATCATTAAAATACGGTCAATACAATAAAACTTCATTTACTTCTTCAGGCAGTGTTCAAAAAGTTTAGTAATTTCGATTTTACTGAAATATGATGGAAATATGCTTTATTTCTCCCGATTAATTTTGTTCGATATGACTCCCGACAGCATAAACAGCTGTCGGAAAGATTCGAGTATTCTTAACGAATTGAACTGTCAAAATTATTCGGTTTCGGATTTGTGAATAGCGTTTGAAGGACATCTTCGATATCTTTGACGTTCGATTCGGTACGGAATCGAGTCGAATGGTTGTGAATAAGGGGCCTGCAGTACAAGTACGTAGGAATCGATAGGACTCGATAAGATAAATTTGACAGTTATTCTCGATAAAATGAGTTTTTAAGGAGTCAAAAAACTCATTTTATCGAGAATAACTGTCAAATTTATCTTATCGAGTCCTATCGATTCCTACGTACTTGTACTGCTGGGCCGGCAGTCTCGACAGAGATAACGACAAAATCGTTAACTTTCGGTTGCTAATTACTAACGAATAAATTCGGTTGCAATAATGATGCTTGCAAATAATGAAAGTCTCTATATCCTAGATGCGTTTCTCGTAAGCATAATTATTGCAACCGAATTTATTCGTTAGTTCAGCGATCGAAAGTTAGCGATTTTGTCGTTATCTATGTCCAGACTGCCTGCCCTGGGAACCTTCTAGTTACGGAGATATTGGGGGTCAAAGTTTCAACTTTTAGACAACTTTTTTTTTAATATAAGTTTTTATTGCAAGATTTTTACTTTAAATACCTCTAAGACCCCCGTACTATTCAATTCGTCCATCAGCACAATGTTTTAAGTGCGTTACATTGAGTTTTACCACAAAATATGATTTTTCACCGCAAAAAACATAGTAGTTTCCTAGCAATAATTTTCGCGTACTTAGTTTGATGTACAGAATGCTTGGTTGACGGCTTCGTGATGAGGTGGTTTACAGTCTGTATACCGGTTTCACTGTTAATGATAATGTAAGTTACCACCATGTACGTTTAAAACTTATACAGGTACTTTTCAACAAGTCCCGTATGATATTGAATAGATAATATAATAGAACCTTTGACTACGTAGCAGAAAATCAATGGGCAGGCGTGACCTAACGCCGAAAGGCAAATTGCTATTGTTTTAAACAAGTCGCGAACACATCGCATGAAACAATACACTAGGAAGTTACTACAGATTTGTATAAATGCATGTAGATGGATAAGTTAGCGGGGCCTGAATTATATTACAATTAAAGTGGACGGTGCGGTGGAGAAATAAACACAGGTAGGATCTTTTCGGCTATTCGTGACATTCAAATAAACACATTACCCTCCTTTGCGTCGCGCAGTCGGGTAAAAACTAACAATAAGCAAATATCAACATCTAGTTATCAATAATTTGCATTAAAGATCTTGAGCTAGATGACATACCTTCCATTAATAGTAAAAATTCGGCTGTAATTTAATACCTGAGTAGGCCAATATAGCTACTCTCACATTTCGCTAGTTATGTTTAACTTCAACTAATTATATTTTATAACATAAGAATATAAATGTAACAACTAATTAAACATTCATCACGACAAATGACAGTCATGAGACAATAACCATTTCGAACGCGTCTGTACCGAAATAGATGGTAATTATGATCATGAAAAACCTATCGAAGGATGTGTCAATGGATATTTACTTCCGTCACGGCTCGAAAACGACTCTTCGTGCGTACTGGTCACGGCGAACCTGTTACATCTTGTATTTTATATGTCGACACTACACACCTTTGTAGTACAATCTAAAACAATAGCAAGTACTGGATATGACATGGAAATTGCGTCAAACTGTACTTCAAATGAGTTATGTAAGTACGATTGCAATGTTACAAAGCAATGCGTCAATTTATGATACTTCAAGCTATAGAAATGAAAATTCCAGTAATAAAACAATTTCTGCTTTGAGTTATTTCACAAAGTTTATATGTTTTACGGCTACAGAACTGACAACTTCAGATTAAAAGTGGTCATAAATATTGCATTACATTCGCTGACGCAAAATTATATGATTATAAAAGTAAGTGTTAGCCTTCTCATGAGTCAGATATGTTAAAACAATCGTTAAAATATTAGAATGGGACTCAATCTACGAGTCTGTCAGCATAAACTTGGAACATACGTGTATTATTATTGAAACACGTCGATTAGAGAGACTGGGCAATTACCATCCATAAGGTATTGTGGAGAGTTTAGCGCAGCGATGCAACCAACAATTTCTATGTCGACGGTATTGAGTTACGATGCAGCGAGCTGATGCTTTATTATCCGGTCCATCTCTTCCGCCCTTGTTGGTCCGCGATCACTCGTGTCGCCGGCATAACGGTCTCGCCCGATACGTCCGCATTATTAATCTTACCATTGTATTAGCCAACAACATCTCACAACATATGCGCATTGATAACACTAATGGTAAACCCGCTAGTTTAACGCAATCAATAACTTCGATTACAGTTACTGACACCTCCTACCGACTGTCTTACTGACAGTCACTGTTCGATTTATTAAATGAGTTTGTATGTTTGCTTGGTTCCTTCAGGACAGTTCGTTAGTGTTGACCTACTTCAAAGGGATATGTATATTCGTCGCGTGCCCGCCCACCGTCATCATCCAGGCGGCGCACACTGTTCACCTACCCTCTCTCCAATTATGATAACCATCACTCAAGGCGAGCGGAACGAAAGGGGGCAGGCACCGGTTAAAACGTAAAATTACACTTCAATTTTTACTCGACGGCGGGCACACAATAAAAAACAAATATTCTCATGGTGAGTATCGACGAAACGTGACCGGCCTTCGTCAAAATAGTCGGCCGCGGCCGTTGTCTTATTGGGCGGCACTTTACATCAGCCCAAGTGCTAAAGTGTAAAACGCTGCAGAGAAATTTATAAGCTTCACGTCACGAATATTGAATAATGACTTTACAAATTATCAGCGTCAACGCGTATTCAATTATTTATTATCGCACCACACTTGTCATGTTTCGAAATAATTATGTTGACTTTTATTTCTTACGCAACTGAGAAACTCGTGGAGATGAGGTTTAATGAATTCAAGGTATAGTTCCATGACACGTAAGTAATAAGTAATCATTTTTGCTCAATATATTCAATGGTCTCGAGAGCTAACTAGTGTAGCGTGCGTCAGAATTATAAAATATTAACCTCTCCTTATTTATATGGTGGCTCGTTAACTTAGATCGCCGAGGGGAGTGTCCATTTATATCTCGTTGTCGAACCATGTGTTTTTACACGGGCAGCGAGTGTTACAACAAATTCAACAAACGACCGGCCGTCATCTATCAAAAACACTAACGAGCTCAGATGCCGCGGCCATTTACAATCACTGCGCAGACCAGCTCCAATAATATGCGATGATGCTGATGAAATAACGAAAGCAGCCTCTAATTTACGAGTTAAAACAAAGTCACAACATTGTTGCATTGTTGTGCACTTTAATGAAGGCATCAATAATTGACTCCCACTACAAACATAATAAATTCCGTATGGTTCACCTTTGTAGGCAGAAGATATAAAGACATGCAGATTTTGTGGTTTAAAACCATACTGACTAATAGCTACCATGTGAGACAGAATTCATAAGAATCGCAAAATGGATATCAGTGCGATGCGCCATTGCCATCCACAGAAATCCATTTACAATTTGAGAAAAATACGATTTTGGAAGTTTTCTAAAACTTCCGGAATTAGCAAACTTTCCCTAATTAAAATAATATGACACAAAAAAAGTTAGTACTTACATATAAAAGTCATCACAGTTATAACAAAATCTCCCCATCATTGCAATCATTTTTTTTGTTTTACATCAAAAAAAAAGTTGTTTCCCAGCAATAATTTTTGCGTAAAGTTACTTAGTTCGATGTACAGAATGCTTGGTTAACGGCTTTGTGATGAGGTGGTTTACACCCTGTATAAATACTTGAGTAACTTGTGATATTCAAATGCAGTTTACAGCAGCTTAGAACCCCTCTGAATATGTAAAAACCCGTAATAATAGGGCGTAAAAAGGAAATAGTAATGAGGAGTAAGTGACCACAGAAATAGAAAATAAATAGGACATAGGCCAAGTAAGTTCCTTTTTAAGTAGTTCTGGCCATTCGACATCGTAAGGTGGATAGACCAATAAATGTAATTTATTCGCTAATTACCGGTAGCCCATTCAGCTTACCATAGAGGAGGTAATATTTAAGACTTAGATCATGTGAAAGCCATTTGATAGCCCTATTAGAATAAACTTTTTACCGATATAATCGTTAAGTTTACGGCATACGGATGAATAAAACAATCAATTTTATTGATATCCACAGTAATTCGATAAAATGGAAAAATGCACATGCGACGAATTGGGGCAACCATTAAAACGGCAACCTGCCGTTAACTTTACAAAGAAACGAAATTTTGGACAGTCAATTTAAAAATCGTACACATGACATGCAGTTTGTGAATTCAATTCCACTTCAAAAATAATTATATCGATCGGCAGGTCTATTGAAAACGCCATATGCCTTCATCCACGCCTTATTATCGGTGTGAATGGAGCTCTCGGTTTTGTAAGGGAAATAAAATTATATCGGTTTCTATCTAAAAGAAACTCCACTTTTTATCGATTATACCTTTTTTGGAAAAGGTTCACCCTCTCGTATTTTTTTTTTGTATTTGCAGTTTATTTAACGGTGTTCCGAACACTCCTGACCATGACATGCTTTAACTATACGGGTCGGTTTTTATATGCTTATCGAAATAATGCTGTTACATCCATGTAGGATTATATTGTCCGTGTTCATATAAATAAACAAGTGAAATTGTTCCTTTTCAGTTGAACTTAATGTTTATTTTGGGATTATTTCCATAACAGTTAAAAGTAACTTTCGTATCTTTTCCTTCGGCTATTCAAAACCAATTCGGCCACTTTAAAACCAGTGTTACACTTTTAGCTTCAAAACAGGCTTCTGGAAATATTCAATCCGAGACCGATAGCTAAATACCCTAACCAGCCAAGACCTGAAAATCAAACAGAACTGCGACTCCGAAATGTAAACCCACAGGCACAGAAGTCTATTTAGTTAGACTGCCCCAAGGAATCCAGTTAGTTAATTACGCTACGACAAGCGAATAGAGGATATTCTTTCTCATTACCGTAGCGTCGGTGGTTCTCATTAGGTGGGGATATGTCAATGGCGGCGTGTTGCATCGGTGGGCTCTCGTTTGTCCTGTCGCCGTGTGCGCTGGACATTTTTCAGTGACATAATAAATACGCGCCAGCGCACCTGCTTTTTCACGTACTGTGACAAATAGTAGCCGTCGTTAACTGTGATTGCTTTTTTTGTGCAAACTGGCCGATGTAGATCAACAATGATGGAGAAGCTGTCGAAACCGATAGGGTTTGAAAGAAAATTTACTGCGAAATTGCTGATTTTCATTACACGGATGGTATTTTTTTCACTAAGGTTATGAAGATGATTTAATTATCAGTAAACTTTGAATGATGATGGTCGTGCATTTCAAAAAATGAATTTCCAAAAATGTTTCATCTTCGTTTCGTACAAATTAGGCGTGTATTTAAACTCACATTACTCCGTTTTCTTACAGCATCCACTTTCTTAAGTGGTTACAAACTCGCAAACTCGGAAAGCGTATCAAATATCAATTTGCATAATAACGTTAAAGCTCATACGCCGATACAAGCTGGAGCACGCCCCACATTAACGAGATTAACTCAAAATTACGCGATGTAGGCACAGAGCTATGTTGACATTGTGTTAGGAGACACACAACCCGACTGTGGCAAATGCATAGTGATGCAAGGTAAATGTTGATTTATTGTAATTAGCACAAACTGCTTACATACGGTAGGAGGCTCAAAAGAAAATATATATTTTGTTTTTGTTGTTGATGTTCCCAATAAAACCAGTGTTGTGAATTAAGCATAAAGAACTTGACAATAGACTGGTGTTTGTTCGCAGCAAACCCGCGGCGTGTCCGCAGCGGTTGCCGCTTCCACGGACTACGAACGCGGGTGGTCCCAGCGGGTGTCCCGGCTTATGTACAATGCCCATAATTCAGTGATTCGCGCGAATACAACCAGCAACGCTTATCTGACGCGACATCCAATACCGTCACAGGAAGCACTAAAACAAACTTTGTCTATCTAACCACTAATTATTACCACATAATCTGCGACGTTTGTTGTAGCAGGAAATATTTAATCTTATCAGTTCGCAATAATTATGATAATAAGCAAATCGTTCCAGTTTTTAATAAGACGCAAGTGCCATAAAGATAAACATCGCCCGTTTCAGAAATAAATCTTAATTAATGCTTGAAGTTCACTTTCTGATAAAAATGCAGAAATTGTTGCACAAGAGCTCTTTATTAGCTTCGGCGAGTATTTTTTGAAAATGTGTCCCTTTATTTAGTGGATGAAAGTTCGTATGAAAGAAAGTCAGTTTTGCTGATGGGAAATCAGACGCACTGCTTGTGGTTTTCTCAAAATGAGACACATCTAAGAGATACCGTGACAGCGAATTAAATGAAGACTTTGCGGTTAGTTTCAATTTGCATAATGCTTGTTAGGAAGCTGCTATAAAAGTGTTCATGACCGAGCTTGTGCGCTTGACATAAAAAATATATTATACAGTGCCGAATATTCTTAATTGAATTGGCGAAATCCGAAACTTGATAATGATTGTCGTTAACGCGATTAAATTTATTCCAAATTTGTCAGTTTTACGGTATAAATGGACGAAATTTTATTGGAATTAAGTTCAGAAGTCAATAAAAATACAAATAGTAGTATGTGTAGTGTTATATCAGGTAGGTAGGTGCAATGTGCCATGAAATGTGGCTGACATAGACAAGCTCAAACACTGTTTTAAGCTATCACGGTTCAAAAACAAAGAACAATCACGGAAAATATCCCGTAAGTGACATTTTAAATATAGACAAGCTCTAGGTAGACGTTACATATTAGCATAACTGACTGTGTTAGTCAGCACTATTGAGTCGTGTCATGAGCACGGGTCAATATACATATACTCGCAAACACTGTTCCCACATATTTTATTAAATTACATCGTAGTTAACAACCACCAACTGAAATTACCTTTATTTTCCTATCACAACTAGTATCATAATTACCAATCTGACTTTAAAGGAAATTTTATTATTTAAACCTAAGTTTGCTGAATAAAATTATTATTTTCATATAGCCATAAACAGTTTTATAGTTTGTATTATCATCAGCGGAAGCGGATATTGAAAGCTTGCGGGATACTTTTCCCCCTAGTCCTAAACAAATATTTTTATTATACTATTCGGCGGTAACTGAAGTAAAACAACATTAATTTTATACCGCGTCTCTATAATTAATTTAAACGAGAACATTTTGTTGTGTACAGCATTAAAGGATAAAGCTACGTAGTCAATTTAAAGCGAAGCTATTACCCATTTAATGAAGGATACAAGACAAACTAGCTTCGTAGGAAGCCATCAGAGAGCCATCTCCGCGGCGGCGGCGGCGCGAACCCACTTTAGTGGAAGATCATCGCCTACTTGCTTAGTAGTTCGACTCATTCCAATGTGTAGCGCACGGCAGATAATACACTTATAAGTAAACGATGTTTGTTTAGAGGCAAATGCAGTTGTTACGGCTTTTAGTGGCGCTGCCTGCAACTATAACGTCGGATTAAGAGGTTTATAAACTTAGATCGTGTAGTGTGAGAGAAACTGCGCGCAATAAGAAAGTCAATTTAGTTCGTTAACGAGATTGGATGAAAGGCGGGTGGTTGATTAAGCTCTATTAGAGCCGAGTTGGAGTTGCGATGACATTCCATCAGCGAACCGCAGCGGACCGCAACGTCACGCGGCTACTTTGTATTAACTATGCGGCGAGACTTGCAGCTATTGCAAATTACTGTTTTCATGATGTTATTTAAAATTGACAGAAAAAAAAAAAACTAATAATTAAATGGATGAATATTTTTGCAAGCAAACTTGGACAATTTAACCTGTTAACTAGCTAACACCACCACCACCACCACCACTACCACCTTATCAAAAAAGAGGTTGGACGGCATAATAACTAAAGTCCCGCATTAAATGCCCTATCACCTTTCGCTGCGTGACACGCACAAAGGTGTGGAACAAGAACCTCCTTTTTAAGCCAGTTTAAACAAGCATCGCAGAAGTACCTAGTCAATTAGGTACTTACTTTTCATAATTATGACACTCAATGTCGTCAAAAAAGGTTGAGTTTCTTTCGTCGAACAAACAATTTTGTCGTAGTTAGTGAGGAGTGAGAGTCACGCGATGACCAAGGCAGATGTACCGACTCAAATACCTGACCGAAGAGTACGTAGGTATATAATTGTTAAATTTGCATTCATAATGGTGGCTAACAAGCGCAGATTGCGATCGGCTAGTTCGCACCGCAACGACAAGTTGGTACTAACAGATCGCAACCACCCTTCATTTTTAGGGATGTCAACACTTGCTTATCGATAAAGGTAAAACTTTGCATAACAACATGCTTTCCAAGGGAAATAATACATATTTATATCATTCATAGTAAATGAATAAGTTTTACAGTAATGATGCTGTAACAAGAATATAAGATTCAAGTTATATTCTTGTTTTACATTGATATGATCAACATACAAAACTGAAACCTGATTTAGTGTCTAGCTTTATTAAGTTTCTGAACTTCATTTTCTTATTTAAGAGCCAGAATTATGATATGAAATTCAGGTTATAAGCACATAATAGAAAATCGATATCGATATTTTAAAATTGTCGTACGTAACTAATGGCAGCGACAAACGGGAAGGCTTGTACTTAATTACAGTTATTAGAGAAGTCGCTAGGCCCGCGGGACCATGGTCACCGATCCGGAGACCACCGAGCACAACACTCATTCCGTACTTATACATACATAAGTACAAGTACAACCACCAACGGAAACGTATGACTGAATATATACGCACTACATGACCAATTAACTACGATGATAATATTTATTTATACTACCTACGGTTGCAATTAATTTTATGCGCAAATAAAGTCGGAACGAATTTTATTTTATTAAAACGATTCTCTGAGTAGTGGGAATCGAAACGAATTGTTCAGAAACAATTCACAATGGACGCGGAATACGTATAATAGCGCCTACACAGCAAACCGGAGAGCAAAGGAGCCTGTATTCAAAATGCTCTTCCCTTTACAATACGATACCCTTGTTTGTATTAAAAGTAGAACGAGTAAATTCACGCATTAAATATGAGTCAAGGCGAGAACATTTATTCGTACAATAGAAATACGACTGGTAATGGCTGTTAATCAACCATGCATGGACCGAGATAAATTTTCATTAGCTTTATTTAGCGGCAGTATGGTTTTCTGACAGAGCTAAGCAAAGCGTGTTCGTAAAATCTTTAGAGTTAAACGTATGTTAATAAGAGTTTCATATCCATAAGCATTGAGTATTTATTGTTCTTTTTTCTTTGGTCATAGAACACAAAGACGTACGTATGATTCGGTTTATGTATATTTCTGAGAACACGCTCCACAGCAATAAAAAAGTACGCTGAAACTTATTTACATAATCGACACATGTTGCGACATAAGCGTTAACATTAAAACAAACTACCAACATAACAAAGTAAAAGGTCCCATAAGTATCACAAAAATCCCTTGAAATGTTTAACTGAAAATATGAAAACACGCAGAGGGAGATACAATTGCACGTGTAGCAGATGTGTTTAATTAGTGACCCGACAAAATCTCGGAAAGAGTTGAGTTTCATTATAAACACAATGGCCTTTGCCTCAGCCGGCGATATAAAGTAAATAAAATATCAACACGCTGCTAACACCCCGCACATGAAATGATGGGACGCACACGTTAATATTTGCTTCAATAAAGTTCAGACATTTTGCAAAAAAATATGAGCTCAGTGCACGAATTAACCGTCGAGTTAGGATTTTTACAGCGGTCGCCGCCTGTCCCTCTATTACATTACCTAAACAAAAACCCAAAGCAGAAGGATTTAAAATATAACCCAAAACATGTCGAGTGTAATTTTCAAATCTATACATATAATAAAAGAGTAAAAACGCTGTGTCTGTACATTAAATATATTTAAAAAATAATAATTGAAGGGGATTTAGAAACAGTAATAGAGTACGAATCCAAAAAAAAAAGTTTGTCTGTTTGTCTGTTTGTCTGTTTGTTTGTACACGCTAATCTTCGGAAGTACTGGACGGATTTGAATGATTTTTTTTTTGTTGTATATATATTATGTCTGGGCAACATATAGGCTATAATTTATCTTGGAAACCTGAACACCTGATGTAGAACCGCAACAGACCAGCTAAACTATAAGAGATACAAAAATGACACCATAGCAAAAATTGTTCCACGTGATGAGCATTTTCTGCTGAGAGAATAAATTTGAAGACATGGAACACCTGATGTGGAACTCCAAGAGCCCAGCTACACCATAACACATATAGGAATGCCGTCTTAGCAAAAGTTGTTCAATCTGATGAGCACTCTCTGTTGACTTATAAAAATCGAAGATCTGGGACACCTGTCGTGGAACTCCAATAGCCCAGCTACACCATAACACATATAGGAATGACGTCTTAGCAAAAGTTGTTCAATCTGATGAGCACTCTCTGTTGACTTATAAAAATCGAAGATCTGGGACACCTGTCGTGGAACTCCAATAGCCCAGCTACACCATAACACATATAGGAATGACGTCTTAGAAAAAGTTGTTCGGTCTGATGGGCATTTCCTGTTGACTTATAAAACATCGAAGATCAGAAACATCTGATGTGAAAATTATTGCTATCACTAATTTCACTGTATAATATAAAAACTTTTTTGCAAAAAAATAAAACCGACTTCAAAAAAAACCAAAAACGTGAAAAATAACTTTAGCTTCTGAAGTCGGTGACGTTTGTTTGATTGATTTAATTTTTTTGTCACCGACTTCAGAAGCTAAAGTTATTTTTCACGTTTTTGGTTTTTTTTGAAGTCGGTTTTATTTTTTTGCAAAAAAGTTTTTATTTTTCACTTTTTAGTGGTTCACATATGTGCTTGGTACACATGGAAAGTGCATACCGTTACAATTACAACAAGCCCAAACACGACTAGGATACATTGTCTCATTATGGAGTTCCGTGACTCTTGGCTTCATCATCAGATCTGATGGTAGAATGGTTATTATCAAATGCAAATGCTTCACTTGTTGTAGAAAATACCAAAATTGCTGTACGTTATCCTATTTAACATACTAACTGTCGAAATATGGGTATACTGTACACATCTGCGTACCCCCTCAGAGCATACAGGCGTGATGTTATGTTATGATGTTGTGTAAACAATAAACATCCAAGCGATTGCAGCAATCACGACAGATTTGCTGTCTATTATTGAAGAGTTCCGTTCCATATCTCTGAAGTTCGAGATCAGATCATGACAATATTTCTATGGGACCAACTTGGAAGTATACCCTTTCAAACAAAAAAAGAATTTTTCAAATCGGTTCAGGCGTCTTCGAGTAATCGGTGAACATACATAAAAAAAAAAAAAAATACATACAGTCGAATAGAGAACCTCCTTTTTGGAAGTCGGTTAAAAATTATAAAATAACAAAAACTGGAAGAACCTCCACGCGGTTAAGGCGGTAACAGTTTAGGACTTATTTTCAATGACGATGGTATATCATTGAAAATTTGACTCTACTGACCAAAACTCATTTTAACGAATAAATATGTCTTCGGGCTTATGTTATTTGAGTGTTTCATTTCGTTTTCCATTTATCTTCGTGACTCGGTAGCCTACCCGGTAACGCAGGGCACTTAGATTTTAATTGATCAGGTATCTTCACAACAAAACTATAACCATGCCTAGAAAGAGGTCAAACCTTTCCCAATGTTCCAAAGGAGCTAAAAGATTGAGGATCATAAGATCCCAAGAATCTACCGAAGAGCGTCAGGAGAGACTTGATGCTGTTCGAGAACATCAGGCTGCAACTTGCTCCGTGGAAACCTCTTCCGATCGCGAAGCACGCCTGCGTTCTCAGCGAATTTACGCATCTACATCCAGGTCTCTAGACACCAGTGAAGAATAGATTCCTGATTGCGTTCACGGATAGAGAATTGCGCCTGAGTTCTCAGCGTATTCGCACATCTACAAACAGGTCTTTTGAAACGAGCGATGAACGGGATGCGCGACTAACTGCTGCTCGAGAATATCATACATTGCCCCAAACACGCACACAAATAATATTCATAATCAGTTAGAATGTGAGAGAGAAAGAATTGCTGGAGTACGATGAAGAGACAGAAGAAGAGCGCAAAGATTTCGACATTCTCTGAACAGAATGTCGATAACATCTGAAGAATCGGGAGTCTCTCAGGGCATGACGACCTTCCTTGGGTTGATAAGAATCGGAGTTCATTAACGTATACTCCTATGATTGAATACGCCACATATTCCGGAGGTATGGTTCAAGATTATACTTTTTGTGAAGCTGTTAAATGGCAAAAATAACCAAACGGTATTTGTTGCTCAGGTGGGAAAGATCCGTTATTTTCCCATCCCCGGGCTCTTAGAATTTGACGTTTCAGATCTTCGATTTTGACGAACCCGGTGTCGCTGGCAAAAGCAACAGGATCCGCGTACGAAGTCGCGGGCAGAAGCTAGTTAAAAATATTACTGAAGGCCTGATTACATAAATACCCTAATAATTTAAGCCGCGAACTCTCACCTACCTAGCATAAAATTAAAGCAGAGTTTATACTTGAATGTGGGTACGCATTAAATGCGAATTCTCGAAACTTAATACGGACGTGTTCAAAAAGATAAGGCGGGTGTAAGGCCAGGATTACATGAAAGGTGGCGAGTAAAAATTTTGAGAAACGTGTGCGCCCCGCGATCGTCCCACGCAATATTACGTGGGCGAGTACGAATATTGATGCACCTCTTCGGTGCCGCCTCGTTACGTCAAACTATTATCGTAATAGAATTACTGCTGACCACTCAGCTGTGGGTTGGCTTCAGCCTCCAATGCCAAATTTCGAACTCGGTCTGTGGGAACGCCACAGTGGCCAACGTAGTTCCGCGTTACATTTTGACGTATTCCTCTATTATAACCTGTGCCTATCTCGCTCCAACTTGCACATATGCTAGAAGAAAGAACAAGACAGTCATTTTATCGCAGTTCAACAACGAACGCCGCTTTTTACAGTGCACCCAGTACTTAAATCGGTCACGCGCCGACCGGTCGCGGCGGACGCCCCACGTTATAGCACCAAATTTTTCCGTGTGTGAATTTTTAGTGTAGTGAAGTGTAAGTGTGGTGTTGTGTTATGTTTTAATCGTGCCTGGGTAAGTAATGAACATATTTTAATGATTAAACTGTTTAGTTTCCGAAGATTTCGAGCAGAAATAGTCATTTCAAGGACGTCGAAAACCGGTACGAACAGGTCAAGCGTCATCGACGATCTATTTTCATAATTGACTCGCCTTATTTAGCGGTAAACATTAATAGAAATGGAAATTATGTCTATTACGTATGTTTTTAATATATCGTATTTAGGTATTAGGCGTTTAATTTCAATATAATCGTGTTTTTGTTGTGATCAATTCAAAAATCGTAGTTACGTAAAATTATCGTGAGCTACAGCCAATGAGCGACGGCGACGCGAAGCGCCGGCCCAATCAGAGAGCCGTATTTACTTGCCCGCGAAGCGTTGGCCAATCAGAGCCCGTGTTTACCTTGTTTTGTGTAGTGATATAGTTTATTTTGATTGTTGATTTTAATTAATATTTTGTTAGCAGTAAGCCTTTTTTATGTGCTTTATGTTTAGTAAATATCTTCAATATGAAAAATGTAAAATTAGATTTCAAATTTAGGTAACAGAATTTAAACAGTGATCCAAAGTTTGAGTGGGTGTTTTTTACGCCAGTTTTCAAGTGTATATTTTAATTATTTTAGACTAATTAACTAAACACTCTGAACAGCTGATACTCAGCCAGTGTCAAGTATGTAAACCAAACATTCATATTAAAATGTCAACAAAGCCAATAGGCACTTAGCATTCTTAGAATAGAACCGTAAACAAACCCATTCTTTTGTTTCGAACTCGGCACTCGTAAATGACGTCATGATTTTGTAAAGCTTGTGAGATGAAAAAAATGTATGACGAGTGCTGTTCTTTTGTTTGATTTATATGGGATAATGTGTATTTGTTGAAATAAAACTATAACTTTTGGATATAATGGTCAACTTTTTGAATTATAATGATCTTTACAGAAGAAACTGGTAAAACGGCCTCACACTCAACAAACTTTACAATTACTAATTCATTACAAGGCAAAGTTTATATAAAACAGCATTTCCTGTTAGTTAATTTAATAACGATTCCAATGATATAACTGATAGCGAGATAGCTAATGTAGTTTCGGAGTTATCATTGTTTTTATGACACGCGCCGGATTCATTAGGGTCACCCGGAATGGCCCCACACCAAAGGGCCAGCGCCATTTTGACAGCTCCACAGCTGATATGTAGTCAATTTTTGAAGGTGTTGTATTTAATGTTCACACTCCAAGACATTGAATAAATTAAGTTGTTGAACCATGGAATGACTTAAGCAATACCAATTTTATCCTAGCATTGTGTGTATCAAAATATATTTACTTCAAACTAAAATAAGTTTGTGGAACGTATAGTTTGGTTGTAAATATAGAGCATGAGCTTTTCAAGCAAAAGCTGCAAACAGCTGCACTTTGCCAAAAAATATTACTCGTATATGAGAAATGCTTTCGTCGTATTGAGGCCGCAATCCGGTCGACAGTGACAACAGCTAAGAGACGCATGCAGCGGTCTGCACTCCTGAAATCGGTCGTCGGTGTTTGTACGCAGAGATTTACGATGCGCGCGCGCATTGAACACGCACTGCGACACAAGAGATGGCTCGCGTGCGTGTCGCCTTATCGCCGCACCGAGTCGCCCAAATTAACTCTCCTTATGAATGAAAGCAACATGCTCAAATATACTCGAGGTGCGATTTATGTGCTCTAAGAACCATTACATAAACTGCTTCGACTTTGATTTAACAGTATTGCAAATGGAAGTGGGAATACACGAAATAAAAAATATCGCAATATTACCCCATTACTACATTTTCTTTGCAGAGACATCTCGACTCAAGGGGTATGATCCATTGTGAATGGATGAATACGAAATAAGAAATCAACGCAACCGCACTTTCCCTGAGCAATTTTCTTTCATAGCCAATATTTTTAGCAGCTTCGCAAAGAGGCACTCTCTCTCTAAAATATGTAGCGGCACGTTGTTGAATTTTTGTTTAATATGCAATTTTGAACCCGAGCAGACGTATATCACGTTTTTCGCAACCAAAATGGTGTAATAAATCTGAAAGTCCATTTTCATATAAAAGAAAACCGATTAAGGAGCTTTTCCGATACCGATCGCTCGAATGAAGCTATATATTTTCATGATCGAGCGAATCCAAGATCGCGGACGTCTGACGACCGGTGCGTGAGAAAATTGAAAAGGAAATGTTTCTTTTAATGGTATTGTCCTTGAATGTAGAAACATTCATTTGCATTTTGCACAGACTGATTCCTTTTATCTATGGCTTTTGATTTTTATTTGAAACCTTCCGTTACACTGACTCCTGTTTGTGAACTTTTCTCGAAAACTACGTATTTTTTTACGAAATTGTTAGAATATTGATTTGAAAGATTACCATAATACATTGAGATAACGGAGAATGATGATGACGTTGTAATTGCAAGTGCCCCTCACTGAAAAGCGACTACTGAACATAATAATTTACTTGTCAATTAAACTCATGCAATAAATTGCAAGTCACAGTTTATTATTTACAACTTTAGCATGCAGTTCTACAACCTACCGGTATTTTAATAATTATGGAAAATAATAAACTTCATATATTATTTACGAGACAGATTCAATAATGAATATTTTGATAGGTTTCCGCAATTTACAGTCCGTTAAGACAGTAAGGATCGACTGACCAACTTTATGTTGAGATTAGAGGTTGCAATCGAATATTCGAATATTCGAATTATTCGAATTTGCTTTCCAAATTTATATTCGAATAGTAAATAAATATAAATTCGAATATTCTAATACTACCAAAAAATTACTTGTCTGAAGTTTATGTTGGTAGAACTTAAAGATTGTTGTTGGCAAAACTGCTAGACGGTATATTTTATTTTAGTAAACACTAAGTTCATATATTTTAACGATAAATAAATGATGATTCTATTCCTGTTGTTATGTTACATTACTTGCAAAGTTGCAATGTATAAGTCAGCGTTACATTGTAAAAACCGTTAGATTGTAATGTAACTAGCGAGATTGTAAACTCTCGAAAGATTGTCAAACGAACATACTGCTTACAATAATGCGCGTAATATTTCGATACATTATAATCTGTCGAAGTGAAACCGTAATATTGTGAAATGTATGCGACGGACTATGTATGAGTCAACTCAGTGTGGAGGTGGGCAGGGAATGGGGGGCATCCCCCCTTGCCCCATGGTAACCCCAAGAAAAGATAATGCACCTGAGACAAACCAATCAATATAACCTAACCTCGAAACACTTTATATGCCCCTAAAAAGCGTAGTCGACGGAGCCCCGCTACGCGGAGCCCCTATTTCTGTCCTCAGGGTTTAAAGGAACCTTACTAACCTAACGTCGTCGGGGTGCCCCGACAAGTCCCGATTATGAGGGCAGAGATACTTCCGTTGCATGCGGTTTCACTTCGATAGATAATAATCTACAGAAAAATAATGCGTTATATTGTAAGCAGTATGCTTGGATGGACTGTGTTAAGACATCGGATATGGTAAGAAAAGAAGTGTCTGATGAGATGACGAAAAATAGAGGAGTATGGAAGAAGAAGACATGCTGCACTGACCCCAAATAAATTGGGATAAGAGCAAGAGAATGATGATGATGATGCTCGTTTGACAATCTTTCGAGAGTTTACAATTTCGCTAAATAGATTACAATCTAACGGGTTTTACAGTGACATAATAATGTCACCGTAAAATTGTCAAATACGTTATATTGTAATATCTCTAGCGATATTGTAAACTCTCGAATTATTGTCAAACGAACATACTGCTTACAATAAAACGCATTATTTTTCGTGAAATGCATGCGATGGTAGTCAACTCACGCGGTGTGGAAGGAAGGAAGGGTTCCCCTTGCCCAGTGGTACCACTCTCATGAAAAGATACTGAACCATTTCTGAGAAATACCAATTAATATAACCTAACCTTAAAACACTTTATATTCCCCTAAAAAGCGTAGTCGACGGAGCCCCGCTTCGCCCCCCCTATTTCCGAGTGCAGGGTTTAAAGGAACCTAACTAACCTAACGGGGGGGTGCCCCAAGTCCCGACTATGGGGGCAGAGATACTTCCGTATGTTCAGTTGACAATATTTCGAGATTTTACAATATCGCTAGAGAGAAACACGTTATATTGTAATATAACGTGTTTGACAATTTTACGGTGACATATACATTAGAATGCATCGCATTTGTTAATTTAAAAAAAAGACAGAGTTTTCATTGACAATGTTTTGTTTATTTTTAATATTAGTAAGTGATTTGTTTTATAATGGACAAACTTACGACTTCTTAATTTGTAAACTAAGAATTGTTTTTAATTTTGATGATAAAGTAAATACTTATTGTGCCAGGTTAACTAATCTACATAAAAATAGAGTTCTTATAGCAATGAAAGCTGAAATTTTAAGAACTTTTTTATTTTTTGAAAAATTTTCGATTAATATTCGAATAGCACTAAAAAAATATTCGAATATTCGAAAATCAAAACTATCGAATTTTTGCAACCTCTAGTTGAGATAACATGTTCAAAGCGTCGTCATACAAACTAGAATCCTGCTACAAGGTGAAGTTCATGGAATCGCTTGAATTGCTTGCTAAGTAAATTGAAGAGCAGTTAAGCTTACTGTGCCGTTGACCTTAGCAATCACAAGGTGGAACTTCAGTCATCTATGTACATAAGTTCTACGGAGAATTGGGTAATGAGTGATTATGTTTTACACCTTTACGACCATCCATGAGCGCTAACACTTTTTTTAAAGAACATAAGGACAATAATCCTTCGTTAAGGTGGATGTTCCACCAGGGTAGCCCGAGAACATTAATAGGCTGATGATGATTACTTGAACAGTGTGCTGCAAAATATCTCTTTGAATATTGAGTTGTAACCACGTACTTTAGACATTATAAATAATAGAACTTGCATGCGTCCAGACAATGCCCGCAGCAAACCGTTTGACTGACAGACAATTTGTTTGTCACTCATTCATTCGTTATCTTCATGTACGCGAGCCCTGTGCTTAACAAGCGTGCTGTTTTTACTACACGCGACCACCATGTATATCAACGCTCGTAATAGAATCATTTGGGTCTCATTTCTAGGAAGTAAAGTATCTTCAAAGGTGGTTAAACTGTAGTAAGTGAACGCACTTTTACTTTGTCATGGGGGGACGTGAACCAGAAGACAAAGACGCACGATATTACAAATACGCCATACATTTTGATTACATATTGTAAATTAAGCAAAGACATTGACGAAATTGACAAGCGATTGAACAAGGGAGCCAATAAACGAGATTCCCGAAATGTTTTACTTCCATAAATACTCAATAAAGCCCCTTTTTTCCCACGCCCGTTTCGCAATCGACTTCGGGATCGGCGATCAACGTTGCGCCACATTAAATTCTTCACGTGTAATCAATTCCGGAGGTAGGTAGTGAAAAAATATCAAAGTGAAGTGTTTCCTTCCGTTTCGTCGGCGCCAAAAGAGTATAGTAGACAACAAATAAACCTTGGCGCAGTTTCGAAAACCGCCAAAATCGTCGGAGTTGGTATCGTGGACACGCCTTTTATCTGTAACGTCTATCAGTCTCCGCGCTCCCCAGTTCTGGGTAAATAACAAAAAAATAGCTCGGAATAAATAATCAGGTCGAAGAAACAGAGGGATGCGTGCAACCGTGCAGGATTAAAAAAGTACTCGTCGGTTTCATATGACTTGCCTTGCCTGACCTACTTTCAGCCGCGACCATCATTACGATAAAAGCTTGCTTGATAAATTAATGCGCACCTTAGGTTACGCCCTAGCGACGCTCTACGGTGACAAGCTGAAAAGTAAAACGTAATCTGAGCCTAAATATATTTGCATTGGGTTAAAATTACGAGTCACGACGCGACTTAAAGCGAAGCCTTGTAAAGTAAATGCGTTCGTTACTCTGTTTTATGCCGGGCGTCGAGTAGTTGCAGCTATCGCCTCACAACAATGTGCCGGCGAGCTCATAAATACAAAACAATTAGACGATAAATTCCCACTTGAATTAGTATTTTTATTTGCGCGTCACGTGCGCTCGGCGCTCTTTCCAACAATTTATGTAGGGAGGCGTCAAATTTAACAGCTCAAAGAAACTGATGGCGCTCTCCTAGGCTTTGGCGCGCATTCGTGATGCCCTAAATTATGTTTACAATTTATTTGTAAGCCACAATGGGCGCCTTGTTTGTTATGCGTTAAAATAATGCGTATATTCCTACATTTCATTTGTAACTTAGACCAATTATTTAACTTAGATTTATCAAAAAAGTTAAGACAAAGTAAAGAAGTATCGATCTGATTTGCGAACCCGGCCAGCCACTCGAGCTGATCAGCGGCGTGATTAAGTAAAACGAATAAGAGCGAAAGCGTGACACAAAAGCAATGCGATAACAGAGGAAAAACGAGCAGAGAATCGCCTCTGAGCAGACGGTATCTTCGCCCGCCCGGGAGTTATTAAATATTAAAATAAACTCGCATTCCGACACGAGTCCTACGCGATACGCAAGATTATGGCCAACACAATGAGAGCACTGGCTCCGATCGCTCCCTCGCCTTATCATATCAAAGCACGAGCTTACATAATTCAACTAGGGAGGATATTCTCTCGAGTGATCCCTTGTTGCTGATCAAAATTTAGCGCCTGTGTAAACACGCGATTCCGAAAATCTTCGACAAAGTTAGCGGCCTATAAAAAGGAAATTCATCGATGCGTTTATTATAGTTAACTAACCTTTGAAGAGTTCGCAAGTTAGAAACAATACGTGAGTATTATTCTAAAGGGCAAGTGGGCACATTCCCACGTGACGATGATGACAGGGTGTTGCTCTATACCGTCTTGAAAGTGTATCAGTCGCCTCATCTCTCGCTTACCAAGCAGCTCTCCGCCCACTTACCTGAAACAATACATCATTACAATATCACTAACTGAGAGGTAACGCATATGTTTAAATATTTAACACGTCTCCCGTGCACCTCACATAGAGATGGGCGCTGCATTTCATATTTTGCTCCAATGACTGTATATAGTTTTCCGTAAATTTCTTTCCTAGCGCTACACACTTGTGTAGACAATCATTCACGATTGGAATTTCTGGTTTCATGACTTATGTTGAAACCTTAGAAACAGGCAGAACACTACAAATCAAAAGAAAGTCGGATTTAATTTGTGTGTAGCTGTTTTGGACATTCATGGTTTGTGACCCTCAATCTTAGGTGAAGTGATGTTTATCGCATATCCCCAAAAGGAATTATGAAAGCATCGAAGCAAAAACTGTTAGTCTCCACCTATAATAACCAAAGTACCGTCACAAAAACGATACTATTCAATTTGGCAACCGTAAAAATCTTCTGATCGAAAATAGAATAGAATAGAATAATTTATTTTAAAAGAAGAAGGTTTTACAAAAGTATACATTTAAGTGCAGTAGAGTTATTTTTAACAACTGTATAATTAGTGATTATAATTAAACTACAATTACAATATATAAAACAGTTGCTGCCGTTGCTGGTAACGAAAGCATCCAGTAAAGTCATTTAGTTTCTCTAAACGCTTATAATTTCTGCTAACTAGCTATACATGAAGCTGCGCACAGATAGTGCACACGCTATGCGATAAAAATTTATTAAGAAAACATTAGCATTCGCAGCGGCTTATCGAAGCCTCTTCTCGCAATTGTATGTGAATGGCCTGCGAATTTCCCCTCAAAGCTTCGTACTTACGGAACCCTGAACAAGTGAACATGACTGTGGGTATGTCTAGTACCTTTAGTAGCAAGTTCCGTTCATATTTCAGTTTGTCTTATTATTTGTTTGCAATTGCTTATCATTTAAATTTTATTCTAATATTCTTTTGGTAAAAAAGGAAAAGAGCACATGGAAGGAATTGGGGGAGGCCTTTGCCCAGCAGTGGGACAGTACAGGCTAAATAAAAAATAAAAAAATCTTTTGGTAGGGATGCTATCAGACAAGTATCATCATCATCATCATCAGCCTATAATGTTCCCACTGCTAGGACACGGCCTCCTCTCAATGAGAGGGAATGGGCTATAATCTACCACGCGGGCCCAGTGCGGATTGGTAGATGTCACAAGTCTTCGAATTTTTTGGTTCTAGGACATGCCGGACATCAGACAAGTATGTTACTTGAAAATCCATGAAGCGTTAGCTTAGTATTTCAAAGCACAAGTGAAGCCAGTAGAATTTTACTTTACAATTTTGTTCACAAATCAAAGCTTTACATTGAGCGACTACTAAACAATTGAGGTGACAATTAGAGTATCTGCATTGATCTAGAAAGAAATCCTGATAAGCGATTAGAACTTTTCGGAAAAGTCTACAGAACTTTTATCCTACCGTTTAGGCTCGTTTGTCAGCCAAAGGTTCCCTATCTAAATCAGATCATAGGAAGACTTAGACATCACAATTATTTGGAAAACATTACATTAAGGAGGTTGGTTCACGTGGCAATCGCAGGCCCGATCTCTCATCGTGTGGAGGCGCCGATGTTCGAGCTAATGTTGCTTAATTAACTCGTATTCATTATCGGCGGGAACACGGCGCATAGGCGCGTGCGCCGGCCCGAGCGGCCGTTGCAGGTGCCGCTGTCGCATGCGGAAACGCAAGACCACCACTACACGACTGACTACCTGTATTTCCATCCCACTTTCATCTACACAATATCTTCAAGTTAACCAAGAGTTATATTAAATGACAGCTGAATCAATTTTCAGTTCAAATCTGATCCACACTTTTAACACCCCGACGAAAAAAGAGAGGTGTAGTAGTATAAGTTTAAGTTGTGTCTATCTGTGGCATCGTAGCGTCCAAACGGTTGCACCGATTGATTGTTTTTTTTTTGTTTGATTCATGACTTTATTGAGTTTTCTTAGCTTTGAATAAAGAAAATTTGTTCAGCCGTTTGAAGATAGCTCTTTTCTAGTAGTCGAAGGGATGCGAGCAACTTCTACTGGACGGATTGATTCAATATTTAGTAGCCCTTGACGTCAATTATATTACAATAACATGGTAACCCTGACCTGATGCTGCAGTAGCATCATTTGGAATCAGCAGGACACCCAACTCCTCACCAACTTCCATCTCGTTTGAGCTCATTGCAGTGGTCTCAATGAAAAGGTTATTGATAGATACTTAGATGATGGATACAGAGATAGTTGGTGATTGGTGACAGGTCAGGGTTTTGTTAAATATTTAATGTTATCTCGTGAAAATGAAATAATCGTTACACTGTCAACACAATTTGAATAAAACAGTAAAACATCCGCTGCCACGCTGGTTAAAGATAAAATGGTGATGACGAATGGCCCGTTAATGAACTTTTTAGCAAAACGACAGATCAATCCATTCAGCAATATTTTATACTGAATCTGAACCATTTTAGGTAGATTTCCTTTTTTTGAAAAAAAAAATCTACCTATTGGTCTCTCACCTACGGGGATATACAGCGTGAAATTTTAATGGTTGTTTTCCCGCGGCAGGACGATTACCCATCAGTAGCACTATCGAAAAGCAAAGGTTAAATTTAAAAAAAAGTTTTGTTTTTTTTCAAATTATTATTATAAGTTATTGGGTTTTGTGTTGTATTAAGTCAGGAGTAGTGATCAGCTGATTTATACGCGAAGTGCAACGACCGAACAGCTGTTCTGGACACCCCCCGCGCCCGTCCCGCGTTCCGCGTAGATATTACTGTTGGTGCAAGTCGCTTTCGAGTTTTGTTTATCACGTTGTTAATCTGCCATTTATTGAGTCTATTTTTTTTTTTATATATTAATCGATTGTATTACCGATACAATCTCATTTCGCTTCGGGAAAACAACCACTAAAATTTCAGCGTGTATATGAATACGTATGTATATGGGTGACAAGCAAAATTTAGCCACACTCTACAGGTCGCAATTATGAACCGATTGCTTTCATACTTGGCCAAAAAATCGAAACCGTCAAAACTTAGGCTAAGTTCGTGAATGGGCGGAATTCGTCCATGGGGGGCGGCGGGGGGGTGGCTTTCCAAAAATCAGTTTTTTGGCCATAACTTTTTTCCTATGGAAAATTTTTGAACCGTTTCTCATTTTTATCATTCTGAGTACGAATACAGACATATTTAAATTAAAACTTTTTTGATGCAACCCCTAAATTGGGGAGGGGGTTGAAAATTCCAAATTTTTTGCGAAAAAAAATCATATCTCCGAAACAGTAAACATTTTCACCGTCGCAAATATTTTTTTTTGAAAGCAAATTGTTTACATTACAATTGTTACCTTCAAAGTTTAGCGATAAAACTTACAGTTTTCGAAATAAAAAATTATACTCTTATGAGAGAATTTAAAAAGGGTAAACTTTCCATTACAGGACAACGATTTTGAAATCATATTTTTTTTTGTAGATTGTACACATAAGTACAACTCTTTATACAAATTTTCAATAGTCGGACGCTCCAGCACCTTCTTCGAAATCTACCTCCTCCTGCGGCTTGCCGGAGGGATTTTTTTTAGGTAGATTTCCTTTTTTTTGAAAAAAAAAAAATCTACCTATTGGTCTCTCACCTACGGGGATATATATGAATACGTATGTATATGGGTGACAAGCAAAATTTAGCCACACTCTACAGGTCGCAATTATGAACCGATTGCTTTCAAACTTGGCCAAAAAATCGAAACGGTCAAAACTTAGGCTAAGTTCGTGAATGGGCGGAATTCGTCCATGGGGGGCGGCGGGGGGGCGGTTTTTCAAAAACCAGTTTTTTGGCCATAACTTTTTTCCTATGGAAAATTTTTGAACCGTTTCTCATTTTTATCATTCTGAGTACGAATACGGACATCGTTAAATTAAAACTTTTTTGATGCAACCCCTAAAATGGGGAAGGGTTTGAAGATTCCAATTTTTTTGCGAAAAAAAATCATATCTCCGAAACAGTAAACATTTTGAGCGTCGCAAATATTTTTTTTTGAAAGCAAATTGTTTACTTTACAATTGTCACCTTCAAAGTTTAGCGATAAAACTTATAGTTTTCGAAATAAAAAATTATGGCTAAACATTTGAGCTCGTTTCCATGATAAACTCTTATGAGAGAATTTAAAAAGGGTAAACTTTCCATTACAGGACAACGATTTTGAAATCATTTTTTTTTTTGTAGATTGTACACATAAGTACAACTCTATAAACAAATTTTCAATAGTCGGACGCTCCAGCACCTTCTTCGAAATCTACCTCCTCCTGCGGCTTGCCGGAGGGATTTTTGTTATTGAAATTTTTTAAGGTATCGTCTCTGTATAAACATTTCTAGGCTTTTTGACTTTTTTTAAGGATCTCAAAAAAACTGCTGATACATTTTTAGTTTAATGAAACCGTGAACTAAATTAACATCAGAGGCCTACATAATCGTTAAAATTGCCGTGTTATAATGATAACATGGTATCTTTTTAAACATTCATGGAATGATTCATCCATATGTCAAAGCAAGTTCCGTGTCGTCGGCTGTGCTCGGTGCAGTGAGAGAAATATTACAGTTATTAATATTCGGTGGTTGCACACTCGAGATAGCCCAAACCTACGGACGGTTAAGATGACCGTAAAACATGGCTTTTGTTGCTTCATGCCAGTTAAGATTCAAATAAAGAAAATTGATGCACCATTTAAACCGCTTTTTCAAGGAACTTTCAGATTTCAGGAACTCGTTTCCACGCTAATCGAACAAATGAGAGCAAAGTGTATCTACTTAAAAAAAATTCTTGGAAAAACTTGGTGTCTCGCAAGAAAAGGAAAGTTAGTACCTATTCACTGATATTTCTCATTTAAAAGAGATTTTCATATTTTTTTGTTTCTTGCTGTTCCAAAGGTCTTTTGTGACGCAACTCGAACTAAACAAGTAAAATTAAATTAAAAAGTAAAAAACCCGCGACATAATGTACTAAAAGTTATATAGAAAATTAATCCATTTAGAAAATAAATACAGCCATTTTGTGATGGCGGCCATCTTGGATTTTTAATTTATCATAGTCTATAGTATTCTACTAGTCAAGCCCTTTCATTTTATACCCATATTGAGGTATTTGTTGAATAAATATGTAATCCGCCATTTAGTGGCGGCGGCCATCTTGGACTGATTTATATCAAACATAGCTAAGAACACTCCTCAAAATCGGTTCATCCGTTCGGGCGCTACGATACCACAGACACACACACACACACACACACACATACACACACACACACACACATACACAGACACATCAAACTTATAACACCCCGTCGTTTTTGCGTCGAGGGACAAAAACTAATAACGAGCAAAGGATGAACACAAACAGGTATCAATATGCAAAATCTATTAAGAACGGGACAACTCACAGAAGCTGCTATCGATATCGGTCTGGAAAAATTGGGGAAATTGAGAGTGTTCTCATTGATTAGAAATCAATGTAAACGTTGTTTTGTTTGGCTTGTGCGACCTACAATCTTAAAAGTTCTCTTTAGGCAACTCTGGCATGCAGAAGTACATTAATACACACAATCTGCCGCCACAAAAAAAGAACCATCACGCATCGATTTCAAGCTTGAATAAAGGACGTGCAAGATATTTATGACCTGGGGCAGATAATCCATGAACACTAGAAGCGGCAGTGCAACCTCGTCGGCCGACTCAGGCGCCCGCGGCAGATCCTCAACAAATACGCATGCGTGCTCTCCGCCATTATGCAAAACACACACCGGATACACAGCCAAGTTATTAAGTACATAATAAGTCTCAACTCGTTACATATCGTCAGAGCGACGTAAAGCAATTTTCTTGTTACTTTTTCCAGTGCCCCTGATCAGTGCCTACAATAACAAATACTTCACAATTACATTTCTCCAACATGGACACCGACACTCCGAACAGGCCCAAGTAGGTAGGTATTCAGGTCTCAAGCGCAACTTTATGAAAATGGAGAACAAATAAATTCTCGTTATGTTGTAATGGAAATAGAATTTTGCAATGTGGTAATGAGATTACATTTACAGTTATTGCTTCTATTAGGCGGTCTGTGGGCGTTTACCACAAATAGAAATAATTGAAAACTCGCTTTAGAAACATGAAAATCATTTTATATTGCAAAATATTATGATAATATTATTCAGATAAAGACTATTAACTTATAAAATGGTCACATAGTTAGGATATATCAGCATACATTTTAAAATTGTTCCCCAAAACCAAACCGGATCATTACCAGAAAGTCATTTGATATTCGAATTTGTCATAACGGGAGATATTAATCTAACAATCTACGATCTATGATCTTGTTAACTGTCATGTTATTATAGCGAACGCGAAAACTCGATTAACATTCAATTGATTAAATAAGGTGATCTAATCGAATGGCCTAGCCTTATTTTATGCTAAAAGCTATTTTAAATCAGTCCCAAATGGCAAATAGGTGACAATAAAATTGAGCGCGGTGACAATAATATGAGCTAACGCGAGCCACTTCTCGCCGGGCACAGCCTTATCGCTCGCATCCATTGAGATAAAGATCTCAGATGTAGTTTTAAAAGGAAATTTACAAGTTGGACCGCTAATAATCATATACATGCCAGCGAGATGTCCGTCCGGCCGGCAACAACGTCGGACGACGCTTATGACCCCACTACAGCGCCGATTTATGATCGTCCCCTTTATACAAGGGCAGGACAATTTACAACTTCATTTAGAACAGGTTTTTTTTCCTTTATTTAGGGATCGACACGGATGTCCATCACTCTCGTCTAAATTAACAGCTTAGATAGACTCGATACTGTCAATTGAGCGATTGATTAATTGATTGGAGTGTTGGTCCTTGTGTATCTCAATCAGCCATCTAATACTTTTTATTATGATACCATTAGGTGGAAGTGGAGAATGGAAGAAAGGAACGTGTTGCGCCGACCCCAAGTAACTTGGGACCAGGAAAATGATGATGAAAGAGATTAGAGAAAAGATGAGGTGAAAATGTACTTTCAGCATACTCTACTCTCTACTGAAAACATATTACAATAAAGGACCATTTGTAAATTAAACAAACTGAGTGATTTTTAACGTAGCCAGTATATTAAACCCTCTGGCAGATTGATCAAAATGTGTGTATATTTCGTAATCTGTTATTAAGCGACGTAATAGCTTAATGTGAGAATATGACACAAGCGTCAATCGTGACGTCTCAATCTCGCGATCTTTTAACACGGAAAAGCTCTGTACAATTGGCCGATAGGGCACGTTGCGCGCGCGCACAACGTGTCAATCACCACTTGCATAATAGAGAAAGCTACGCGTGCGATCTAAATGTCACGTCCAACTATAGTGGCTGTGTGACAATGCCTGTATTTATCGTAATGGGTTTAGGTTATCAATAAAAGCGCTTGTTTTTTTTTTGCACCAATGAGGACGATAATTTTTTTCATGTGGAAGTTTCGATTGGTGGAGGTTTGTATTCATAAATCAAGCTTATTTTAGCTTAAAAGTAACTATGCACTAACTAACGAGAACTTGAAAATACAGGGAGACTCTTGCCCTAAAGTAAGACAATATAACTTGGATAAATAACTTTGCATTGTCTAATGCTAATGTCTTTATCCTTGAAAAAAACAGGCTGTGCCTGTAGATTTCCACGAGAGTCAAAGCCACGTGCTGGTATGATAAACATCGGTGGTCGCAGTAGGCAATAGGCATCATATTAAGTCTGGCTGTTAATATTCATTGGCTGAGATTGTCGTAGTTCGTACACTGCGTAGGCAGCCTCATACGCCAGGGCGCGGTCGGCCACGCATTACAGACAATGACATTTGCATAGCGGGGCGTTCCTAACTGTCAACCAGAACATTCACATTAACTAATCCGAAGAAAGATAATGAATGCGAAATAGGTTCATTATACGCTCGTCGTTCGTTCAATTAATTCGTTGAATACATGTAATGACGCCGATGCTACAGACGTATGCTTTGTAGTCAGTCACTGAACAGGTATTACTGGCATTGAACTATAGATGTACAACTGTACAATAATGCTGCCTGTTCTAATAAGATTTAAACATGTCTAATTTTAATCATGTCCTTAAGAGTCATAGTGCCTTTCTAAGTCTTAAGTGAAACAAATAAATGTAGGGTAGAAGAAATCCTTCCAAATCCTATAAAATCTTAAAAGGGATGTTTTATTAAAAAGCCACGAAGTCACATGCAGCCAGCCAGAGCTTATCCTCTCGTATGGTAATTCTACTAAAGGGAAAGTGTGTCGCATTTCCAAATAAGGCTCAAAAAGCTATGTTCATTTTGACTACCAAAGCACTTATTCTGTGAATACGTCCACCCGGAGCTTAGGGCGCATTGTACATTCGAGAGGCGTCGTCGCATCTCACCACGAACCACCCGCCGTCGCCGCCACCCGCGCTTTTGCAATAATGCGCTTACGGCGCTCCATGGTTAGATACCCTCATAATACCATTCTTTGTATACTCCGACTTGTATCCTAAGTCGAAACTCATGTTACCATCAACAGACTTATTATATAGGTACAATAGGTAAGGAACAATGTTTTCTTATCCTTTCATAATATAAATAGGAAGGTAAGAAAAGCTTTAAAAGCGAGACGTATTTTCTTTTCAAAAGAAAATAAATTTCCTTTCTGGCAACACTGACATAAAACTAGGACTTCAGTTTAGTGGCTCAGAGGTAGTGCAAAAAATGTTATATTACTTCACATTTGAGTCGCCTTGATTATTAAGATTAGGAAGATATATTAAAAAAAAACGCAAGACCAACAGCAATCACAGTTTTGATGCACTTATTGAAACATGTAAGTAAACAGGTTGTAGCTAAGAATGATCACCATATTCGGCGTCTACAACACTAGACATGGACGTTAACTAATTCATTAATTTACAGACTATGCACATATTGCAAATGATTAAACTTGGTAAACCGGAGATAGTGAATAATTAGTACGGTCGAACAAGCTATTTGAATTACACTTTACAATGTAATTTGTGGGTTAAACTGTAAACCAATTAGCTTGTTCGACCGTACCTACACATCAGCATGTCTGTAAAGCTTTGAAATCGAAAACAACAACGATATGCATTGTATTTCTTTAAATTTGGCTGAAACAAGAGACATTAGCACATGAAATGTTTTTGTTAGGGCGTCTGTGTTCTGGTGTAAAAACATTAGTAAATCAGTTCCCAACACGGATAGTTTAGCAATTAAAGGAGGAATCCGACCGGTCCGCTATCTTTTCTCTGAACTAATGGGTTAAGACGGCCAGCGGACCTCGCCGCACACTCCAGACACTTATCTCCTTGATAAACAAGTACAAATAGGTTACACGTTGCTTCCAACCCCTACGGCTCTATTTCTCCTTTAACGTCTTAAGTGAGACGACTAAACCTTTATCAGCTGGACAAAGAGTTTTCTCCAAAGTGATTTAGTTAATGTGTGATAAATATACCTAGATGGAACTCTGTGGACATTTTTTATTCTGGAGGATATGAATCTCGAGGAAAAATACGACTTGTAACACTCGCAGAAAAACCTAACACTGTACGGCACTTAATTGTGCCGGAGAGACAACAAACCAAAATGTTTGTAAATGTCACAGCGCCACAGAGACTCGGTGTATAACCGGGCAGCCACAACACGTGGGCCCCAAACAATAAATGGATTCTAACACGTCCGGACATTGTCCAAAGCGCTTTTATTGCTACATATTTTAGATAGGCGCGGGCGACTGCTGGCAACCAACAGTTACAGGGAGGGCACAATAGAGACAAACTAATTCTGATAGTTATTTTTAACAGCATTAATGAGAAAATCTTCTGGGACCATTTATGGCAGCAGAGATACTTCCGTTGTATGCATTTCACAATATTACTGTTTTATTTTCAAAGGAATCAATGTGCCAATCAGTTTTCTTTACTCTAGCTAGAAGTAAACCAGGTTTATGAGACACAAATGGTTCCTACTTCGGCTTTGTGACGCTTTTCTTTACACAGAGCTACAAGGGAACTTGAGACTTTTACCTTTAAATGATAGTCCACAGCTGGACATGAAAAAAGTTAAACCAAAACTACGGTGAAGCAATGGTACAGGCAAACTTGATAGCAGGGTTGATAAAAATCATAAATTTTATATAAAAATCAAAAAATCGGAAGTATTTGATTTGAATCGGATTAATTTGATTTAAATCGGATTTATTATTTCTTTTAACATTCTTATCTTTTTTAATAGTCAAATTGAAATAAGTCAGTTGATAGTAAAACGTAAATCAAACAACACGAAAAAAATATACTTTTAAGCGTAGAAAACAATTTGCAAAAACTTCAATATTATAAACCAAACATATTCAGTAACTTATACCTTTCCTTACTTTTCAGATAGCTGTTTAGCTGTTTTTTTAATTCATGGGAGATTAAACTTGGTTCCTAGTACATATTTACGGCACTTTACGTCTACTACGTGCCTCTAGACCTCATTATCCGAGGTGTTAAAATGCAAAAACGGCAGAGCCCTGAGGGTGGAACAGTTCGCCGCGGAAGTTAGCGGCTGCAGCACAATTCAATGGCGCAGGAAAACCGCACCGAGCGATGGTGCAGAATGAAAAAGGCCCTTAATGAGTGCTCTCGTTAGATTCATGGGTTTATTTACGCCTCATATGGTGACGCGGTTGAGAAAAATTTAGAGCAAAAACTTACTGAATTAAAAGGTTCGCCTTACCTCAGATATTAAAATAAACTGGAATTTGGTTGCAACCTGTAAAGAGCTTATATCCAATATGACTTGGTTATTCATTTTAAAAAACATCAACTGCATTTTAAAACAACTTTTTGTACACAAAACTTTAAAGATTATTTTGTGCAAAAATCCATCAATAGCACATTGACACCAAGGCCCCAGTAATGGTCTCAGTGGAAGCCTCGAACCCCATGCTCGAGCCAGTTAAACATTGAGTTTATCGCCTTAACACATCAAGACTATAACACATCACCTCGAAAAACAGGTTTAATAAGAGAGTTGCCTTCAATGAGATGTGAAAATAATGTGTGATATTATCTGGTGGTAGCGGCGTTCGACGTATAATATTCTAAGTCGCACGCGTTTCATTAACCGCCGATCCGGTTAATGAGCGTCGAACTTTTTCGCTTAAATAAACATTAAGAAGAGAATGGACGGTGCGCCAGCCGAACCTTTTACCGGAATTACGCTGTGGTTAAGTGCTCGCTTTTAGGAGACCACGCCGGAATTACGTTGCATGCATTGGAATTCGGCGGGATTTTGATAGATTTCCATACATATTATGTTCAACACTTTTCTTCTATCTCACCAAATACCAGTAACAGCCTGGGTGCGAAGTCTTTACTAACTTTTCACAGTTTTCACTTTTTAAGGAAAGCTAACTTCGACTTTAAGCAACTGAATTTACTTTCATTGCGCTTTTCGGAACTATGAACTGTCAGATTGAAAGGATTTCTTATTGCTTTTAAATTTCGTTTAAATGCAACGAGAATTTTCCAGGTTAGGTCGTAGAGGAAACGTTGGTAATTTAAATACCAATCAGATGAAAATAAATAGAACCTTCATTAAAGTGAACAAATAACGATGAAGAGAGGACTGTGTCTCAATGAGAGACACAGAAAGTATAGCCACAACCCGGCGACGAGATTAAAACTTTGCCACTTGGAAGTGCAGTGGTCGCACTGTTCAAGAGAAATTTACTCGAAGCAAAAGTTAATATAAGCGAAATTTGTCCTGCGGCGGACGTTTTGCCGGGCGCCTCCAGCAAGTTGGACCTTTGCTGGAAACTAGCTCCTGGCTTTAAGCTAACACCTCATTTTGTTTTTCTACCTGACACCTCTAATTATCCCTTTTTTTTAGTCACAACCAGAATAAACAAGACCGTGATACGAATTTAAATAAATTCTTTCGCTTTATTTAAATGACTCATAATTACCGTTTGAAAAATGTTTATGTGATTTTTTTGCGTTTTATGTGTGATGTTATCTTAACATCACACGTACCTCGAAAGCAAAACGGTCAGTATTTAATTGAAGTAACTTCACAAGGCGATTTAGTTGCCTTATCAGATGTGCGTCCAGACAAGCATCAGATGTAATTGCATCAGGCAACGCTTTAAATATGCCGCCGGACGGACATACAAGTTAACCATCAAAGAATTAAAAAAATATTAAAAGTCGTTCTACGGTTCTACATAGTGTACCTACCTACCTACATAAAATGCTCGAAAACATACGTGTCTCAATAAATCACGGTGCAATATAATTAAATAAATATTTTAATACATTTTAACGTTAACTATATTGATATTGTCTGAACTCTGACCGCACCGTTTCAAGAAACGTTCTAACGACACTTCGTATCATGTTTAAAATAACGCATAATCGTAAACATTCATTTAGAGTCGTTATTGTGTAGTTTGTTTTAAAATGGAGAACAGCTAGTAGTCCGCGTAAGCAGCAACAAAGCTGTGGTTGCAAATGATATCGCAGATAGCTACGAGCCCGGAAGTTAGTGTAAGCATAAATTAAAACAAGCGTTTCCATAAAAAGTTGATAAATGGCCTTCCACAGGCGGCGCGACAAAAAAGGGAACTGACGTCAGCCGAAGCGCTAACGTGTTTCATTTTGCACTTCCAGTCGACATCTGGGCCGTTTTCAGGACCAACTGGCAACGAAGCCTGATCCGAACTACATAGAACGTAATATCTCAACAGGATTGAAATATGTTCCAGCACAGTGAAAAGTTTATTTTACTAGTTAAGCCATTCGTTTGTGACTTTTGGAAAGTTTTAAGCGGATTTAAGTTAACCAAAAGTATTCGTTTTTTGTGTAGCCAGCCGGCGCAGCGCTAGTGGCACTGGAACGGGCGTCCGCAATTCACGCTGCGCTGACTGCCGGCGCACTCGACCGCGCGGAGTGACACAACCCTGCACAACGCTCCTATGAACACATACCTAATGCATACATACATATACTACAGCGACAAATACAACTGCAAGTAATCCAGCATAGAACCACAAAATAATTAAATTGGTCTTGTAACAGTAGAACACTTCAGAACACAAAACCACAAGAGGTATTTTAAATAAACAGAATTGCATTACCACGACAAGACAGAAAGATTTAAAGAAAATCCTATAGTACCCCGGAAAATAGATAATACATTCACATGTGAACAAGATGCTGCGGAATGTAATACGAAAGGAAACAACGTTAATAAAACCGCAATACGCCAGCATTAGAGACGACCGAGTCCACGGGCGGAATGCTAAGCCTTCCGAAACGCGCAATAAAGCGACATATGCACCGCCGCACATAAACATCTGCACATATCAGGCACACACTGCGCGAAAACACATACATAGGTGTTATTGAATGTAACAAATCGCAGTCAGGTCTTCGAATTTACTACAACGATATGATGGTTCCGTTCCGAACTGAGTAGTGTGAGTAGTGTGTTGTGAAGTCAGCTACAGCAACGTTTTAGTTGATACCAAGTTCGATTCGCTGACAATAATACAATTCTTATAGGCAAATGATCTGGGTATTTACGTAAAGGGAACAAATAAACGTTTAGTTTCTCGTGCATGCAGAACCCACAAACTACTCGCCAAAAGTTGAGTAATCCACAGACGTACCCTTTAATTGGTTTACCACAGACCTCTATTAACGAAATAAGATGGGAAATCAGAGTATTAGCATAACAGTGAATTCAATTAGGGTCCACAAAGAGGATTACAACTTTTACAATGAAAGGAAAGTTGAGCGGAGACCCGATTTAAACTAACGTGGAATAATCAAAATTTGAGTGAGTACGTTGTAAGTTCAAATTAAATTGAACCTTTGTCGCTCCCAAAATATATTCCGTGAAGCCTTAATAGAGTGCTTTGACAATAATAAAAGGAGGGGTGACAATCAGTAGTAAATAAAGGTACTATAGTTTTAAAACAGACGGTCTAGACACGGCCATGTTTATAATAAAATTTAGACCAATAGAAATAGACGACGAGAAACAATATATTAAACAGTATGACGGGCGGGCGTGCAAATGTTCTCAGATAATGGCCAATTGTTGGCAATAAAACTACTACCGTACACGATGCAAATTATGTTACTGGCTGGAGTCGCCCAGAGGGTCCTGTTCCACTGCATTCAGCCAGATTAGCACAATTATCAAAAACAAGTTATTTCTCGGTGCACTTATTACGCTAAATATTCGTACCGTTGTTAGTTGAATTCTATCTAGCTAGAAGGGTTTACCAGAAAGCTTGAACAGAGCTTAAAGCTTTGAATGAAACAAATGTTAACTTGTTACATGAAAAAATCAATCTTCGGATATTTCAAATTGTCAATAAAACTGTCAGATGCAGGAATTTGATATAGGCAAAGATGAGTAGGTTGTTAGTCGGGCTGAGTGGGTGCAATCAAGTGCACGACGTGCTCGTTAGACAGGTGTGACGCGCTCGCTTCCGGACACTTGTCAATTAGACGCACAAAGTGCCGACCCGTGGTAACACAATGTACCACATAAATCCTCCACGGTGACGTGAACCACAGAAAACCGTGTCAAACGGAACTATCTTGATAAACTACTTCTTCAAAGATTTTCCAGCTAGTTTCTAACAATAATAATTTACCATCAGAGGCCAAGTTTCCTTTTTAGACAGGCCCACTTGCAATAGTTGATAGCAATGGACTGAGAGGCAATGGATTTAAGTTTACGCTGAAATAAAAGCCTAAAAGTCCAGCCGTAAAGTTTACAACGATCAATCCTTTTCTTCAGACATTTAACAAGTAACATTCAGGGCATTGTAGTCGCGACAACGACTTACCACCGTATAGGGTGCATACCAAGCTATATAAGGCTCAATAAATGGAAATTGCACTACATCTAACACTGCAAGCATTTAGATCGCAAGCGTTGTGACGTCATCGCTCGTAGTGAAAGCCTCGAGTCGCGAACAATACATGTCGCTTGCGCAAGTCGAGCGATCGCAAGGCAACAATGGCGGTCTAATAGAGCCATTCGTCGTTTCATTGCTTATTCATCCACGCCCCTGACGCCTCCGCAGGCTACGCCACCGTCGCGATTGACATCCTCATGAGTCAAAAGACCTTTATGTCTTTACACCATACTGATATGCAACAACTGCTGTATGTGCCTTCTTGGGAAACCGCGTTGGAGAAGTAGTTTTTGTCAGTTCAAACTGTCTCGATAAATTTATTATTATTATTATTACTTCTTCAGCCATCGGGAACACTCATTTGGTACTACACAAATCAAGTTGTACTTTTTAGAGAATCGTGTTTTCTTCGATCAAAACGCTTCGGGTTTTCGAAGACATTTTTTTTTTCATCAAGGACAAACTGCCATTTATTGAAAATAACCAACGAGTCCTAATACTTACGTTATAACCACATACCGGCTACATACCACGCCATTTATGGTCTTAAACTCCAGGTAATAAATTCGATTTATTAAACACTAGCTTCTGCCCGCGACTTCGTACGCGGATCCTATTGCTTTTGCCAGCGACACCGGGTTCGTCAAAATCGAAGATCTGAAACGTCTAATTCTAAGAGCCCGGGGACGGGAAAATAATGGATCTTTCCCACCTGAGCAACACATACCGTTTGTTTCTTTTTACCATTTAACAGCTTCACAAAAAGTATAATCTTGAACCATACCTCCGATGGCGGAGTCTTCGCGCTCTTCTTCTGTCTCTTCATGCCGTACTCCAGCAATTCTTTCTCTCTCACTTTCTAACAGATTATGAATATTTGTTGTGCGCGTGTTCGGCGCTCTTCTTCTGTCTCTTCATGCCAAAAACACTCAAATAACATAAGCTCGAAGACATATTTATTCGATAAAATAAAATAATAAATGGGAGTTTTGGCCAGTAGAGTCAAATTTTCAATGATATACCATCGTCATCGAAAATCGAAAATCAGTCCTACACTGTTACCTCCTTAACCGCGTGGAGGTACTCCCAGTTTTTGTCATTTTATAATTATACAGTGAAATTAGTGATAGCTTTGCTATAATTTTCACATCAGAGGTTTCTGATCTTCGATTTTTTATAAGTCAACAGGAAATGCCCATCAGACCGAACAACTTTTGCTAAGACGTCATCATTCCTATGTGTTATGGTGTAGCTGGGCTCTTGTAGTTCCACAACAGGTGTCCCAGATCTTCGATTTTTATAAGTCAACAGAGAGTGCTTATCAGATTGAACAACTTTTGCTAAGACGTCATTCCTATATGTGTTATGGTGTAGCTGGGCTATTGGAGTTCTACGACAGGTGTCCCAGATCTTCGATTTTTATAAGTCAACAGAGAGTGCTTATCAGATTGAACAACTATTGCTAAGACGTCATTCCTATATGTGTTATGGTGTAGCTGGGCTATTGGAGTTCCACGACAGGTGTCCCAGATCTTCGATTTTTATAAGTCAACAGAGAGTGCTCATCAGATTGAACAACTTTTGCTAAGACGTCATTCCTATATGTGTTATGGTGTAGCTGGGCTCTTGGAGTTCCACATCAGGTGTTCCAGATCTTCAAATTTATTCTCTCAGCAGAAAATGCTCATCACGTGAAACAATTTTTGCTATGGTGTCATATTTGTATCTCTTATAGTTTAGCTGGTCTATTGCGGTTCTACATCAGGTGTTCAGGTTTCCAAGATAAATTATAGCCTATATGTTGCCCAGACATAATACCTTTACAACAAAAAAAAAATCATTCAAATCCGTCCAGTACTTCCGAAGATTAGCGTGTACAAACAAACAGACAAACAGATAAACAGACAAACAGACAGACTTTTTTTTTTGGATTCGTGTTCTATTACTGTTTCTAAACGCCCTTCAATTACTATTTTTTAAATATATTCAATGTACAGACACAGCTTTTTTACTCTTTTATTATATGTATAGATATAGATATAGAAGATAGACTAGCGGACGTCACGCGGTTTCACCCGCGTAGTTTCCGTTCTCGTGAGAATACAGGGATAAAAAGAGAAGTAGCGTCACCCGGGGATAGTGTAGCTTTCCAACAGTGAAAGAATTTTTCAAATCGGTCCAGTAATTTATGAGTTTATTCGTTACAAATACCTCTTCGATTAGCCTGGATAACCTGAATTGAACCTCTATCCTTTCCATTAGAACAGTTAGGTCATGTGATTATAAATAAATAAAATAAAGTGATTTTTTATTCAGACTTTTAAGTGAGGAACAATGACTCAAAATGATATTGGCTAGGATTGCAGAGCAGCTTGTAGCGAATAAAGATCCCAAATACAAATAAGTTGGTATTCAGAAAGTATTACTCACCAAACTACAACACAATTACTCTCTTCGGTAACGGATCGACGAAATAAGAAAATGGACTGTACTCAGAAATCAGAATGGAGTACTCCCTAGTGGCTGTTTTGCACCAAACAAAGAGATGTAACAAGAGCGAATAGTGTGAATTTCTCCTGAGAGCCCAGCATTATTAGGTCTAGGCTGAAGATTGTGATCGCTCGGCTGTGAGCCGTAAGCGTCCCGGCACGACCAGACACTATCCGAAAGGAACGTCGAGATATTTTATTCATAGAGCGAGTGATAAATGAGGAAGGTCGCGCTTGTATCACATTCATTACTGCCTCGCATCTTGCCACGCACACTCTTATCAAAACTTGTTGCCGCCGTGAGCTCTTCTATAGTCCGATCATTTGGCCCTCGCCGCCACCTCGGGGACTTGTTTCAAACGCCATTTGTCGTTGGTAAAGAGCTAAACAGCTTATAATTCATTCTGACCGTGGCTTTGTTAGTTTTATTTATGATTTGCGAATGCCTCAGTCGTAATACCAAGTCGGTAAATTATTGCAGGGTGTAATTATCATTGGAATGTAAAATTTATTCTCGTAGCAGTAGCGCCAACCCATTGAAAAATATACGTTAGCTAAAATCAACAAATAACTCATAGTACCGTAATACAGAATTTCCGTATTTTATGGATATTATGCCAACTAAATAAAATACTGCCAGTGTCGCTATCAATGTTATGTAAAGCTTGCAAACTTATTTTTCTTTTTCGGTTTAAACGCAATCATTCATCATCGCATTAATACGATATCTGTAATCCTGTCTTATGCTGCATCACAAAGCTTTGTCTGCACATTTGGTTTGGTTGTTAATGGAACCAAAACAAAATAAATTGCAAAACATGTAGCGCGGCAGTGCGCTGCAGTGCCAAGGCCGAAATATTATATTTACAATAATATCCTGACAAAATATGTTATCTCAGTGAGTTCACATAATTCCGTGACAAGTCACAATAACAGAGTTTTCAAGGAACGGTTAACAATCGTTCAATTTGTAGAGCCTGGGGCTGAGAACCCCGACAATGGCGGTGCACGCGACCACTGCGACTCGACATTCTCATGAGTAGAATAACGCACAACAATCAAGATGTCATTTTTCAACTACCCACGCCAGGAACACACCACGGAGCGAGCGAACACCAAGAAATATGGCCGACAACACACGCACAGCCGACGTACAAAAGAGGCGTCTCGGGGATGTCGCGATACATATCTTTTGACTGAACAACGGATGCAACAGTTCACTCCTTCCCTTTTTACATTTTACGCGTAATCGACAAACATAAATGAAATCTAAACAAATGCAATTTTATTCAGCAACTGACAGCAACAACCTGACACTAACTCAGAAGAATAAATTATGCAAATCTGGTTAACGAATAGTAGACAAGCAAAGCAACATTATTTATGTAGCTCACACTACTTACTTCTAAATTTTGCTAAGCTATAATTAAACATGAACAAGCTAAACGAGTATGTCTTAGTTGTCAGTTCTACACAAATGTGTAAAGTAGCTAAGTACTGGGCTCGCAGCTTTCTGCAACGGTCATTATGACAATTCACAGAAGTCAGTCGGTAATTTATCGGCTGTAGAAGATGGAAACTTGCGGCCAGAAATGATAGTAATTATTGACACGAACCAACGCTCGGGGCTAAAATCCGCCATCCGCTGCTAAAGATCACAACCGGCCACTAACTCGAAAATTCCACATTCATAACGGAGCAAGCCCTTGGGCTCGAACGGAGCCACTGTCGAGCCACACTCGCGAAGAATCGATGTTCACTGCGAAAGCAATTTGTGGACAACCGTGTACTTTATTTAAGATTTTTACGATGCAGTTTGTACATTTTACAAAGCAATAACATCAACAGCATACCTGCGTTATATGCTATCAATGACACTAAATGCTAGGCTGCTAATGTATGTAGCTATATACAAAAGCCTTATAAGACCAGCAGATTCACCGTTGCTTAGATAGGATGGCCTAAGTGGAAACAAATAACACACCGAGGTAAAACAACCCTTATAGGGACAACTATTGCTATTCGGTAGCATCTTTTGTGTGTGATACAATGGCGCATCGATCGTGCTGGATTGCACGGAAACGTTCAGTAAAACGCTAACGAGTGCCGTGGCATCGGCTAATTGAAGTTATTGCCGTCGTAGGCCCGACGCCCGAATGCCCAGGTGATTAGCGACGGAAACCATTCTAATGGAGTGTTTCTTTATAGACACCGTTTGTCACTTCATCGATCAGCTAATCTCGTACCTTTCGGTTGATGGATGAGTTTTGTGGTTTAAAGTTGATTCACGCGAAATATGCTCTAAATCATTAGCTCCCACTAATGTTACAGGAGTAACAATTATTCGGCTTTTAGATAATTACACAATCCTGACTTCCTGAGCCATTGATTACGATTAGATATCCGAACCAAATGGAGGCCCTAAATTAATTAAATCACGTCGCATGCGGTGACAATTAATACACATTATGGTAATTTCGCTAGTTAACCCCAGCACACCGATAATAATGGAAACTGAAAACAATATGGCTTGCTTTATGGTGACAACTGCTTGATGTACGCTTTGCTAATGAAATAAAGGGGTTTTCATAAAGCGTCTTGAAATTTGAGGAGTATGAAGAAATGCTGCAGTGGCGCCAATTATGAATTAAAGAAACATACGTCGAGTTTGGTGTCTAGCGACTGACTAATTGACTGAAATGATGACGATGTTGATAATGATGCTCTTTAGGGTTCCGTACCCGAAAGTCAAAAACTGTCCGTCTGTCTGTCACCAGGCTACCTCATGAACCGTTATGGCTAGACATTTGAAATTTTCACAGATGATGTATTTTTGTTGCCGCTATAACAAAACATACTAAAAACAGAATACAATAAATATTTAAGGGAGGCTCCCATACAACAAACGTGTTTTTTTGCGGTTTTGTTTAATGTTGTATAGATAATGGTACAGAACCCTTCGTGCGCGAGTCCGACTCGCACTTGGCCGGTTTTTTTTGATGCAATATCACAACTATATTCATGCTTGCAAAAATAAATAGTAAGTACCTATAGTTTTAGTGCGCCTTTTCGTCTGTACGTAAGCTTAATTATTTGATACGCCCAACAAGTCGTGGAAATAAAATAATTACAGTAGTTTTTAATAATTATTATTTTAATATTGCCATGACAGTGACATGACCTAATCTCAAATTTTCGGCTTACCTAGGTCCCTACAAAACGGTACTGCCAGCCGCGAAGTCACGTGTGCACGTCCATACGATTTTAGTTCTGAATTTTGACACCCAAGCTCTGGCTTACTTGGCGCTACCTGTTGCTTTCTTTGTAATTATTTTGACACTACGTGTAGAGTGCCTTGTTCCCGAAGGAAAGCCGGTAGGAATGGGCTTCTAAGGTGCCTTCGGGCCTGTGAGATACTAATGTCAACATAGAAATAGACAAACATGTGCCACAAAAAAAATTTTTAGAAAAAATCATAACAAAACAAAAAAAAACCATTACAGAAATAAAAGTGAAATGAAAGAACATCAAAAATAAAAAATATAATTCAATCTAATCTTCAGTTAATATCGCCTTGTGTGTGTGTGTGTGTGGGAGGTGTGTACGTCTGCGTGGGTGGGAGGTGTGTACGTGTGCATGTGGGTGGGTTCCCGTTCGTGTTTGTGCATGGTATGAGTAGGTGTATGAAGGAAAAGTGGTTGGATGCGAGTCGCAAGGGACCGGTCAATGTGGCGACACTTGGGGGAGGCCTATGTCCAGCAGGGGACGTCTTTCGGCTGAAATGATGATGAAGGAAAAGTATGTTCAATGTACGAGTTAGAGCAGCGGTCGTCAACACGCGGCCCGTTAGTCCGCGGGCCACATGCGGCCCGTGAATGTTTTGTAAATCTTAATATAATATAAATTACGTGTCACGTTGTTTGTCCGCGATGGACTCCTAAAGTACTTAACCGAATTTAATCAAATTTATACACCGTGTCCAGTTTGATCCAACTTGAAAGATAGGATAGCCTACATCTCAATTTACGCAGACAAAGTTGCGCGGGTCAACTAGTAAGTTATAAATATCAAAATAAATGTATGAACAAACCGCGATTGACCGTATAGGCACAATCTATTTATATAATAAAATCGTTGTTTGTTTGTTTGACCGCGCATCACGTTAAAACTGCTGGACGGATTTTGATAAAAACTTCACAAATAAACTCAGAATAACATTTAGGCTATAGAAATCATGGAAAATTTTGGAAAAAGGGGGTGAAAAGGGGGGGTAAAGTTTGTATGAAAAAAAAATTTTGATTGTTCTAGATTCATGAAACTCAGAGTAAATACTTATTATTAATAATAAAGAAATACCTGTTTCAGTATTTTTTCAAATTTTCACCCGGAGACGTGAAAAAGAGGGTTTTGTGTTTAAAATTAATTAACTTCATACACCTATAGAATAAAATCCAATGAAGTGGAAACCTTCAAAAGTTGCTGTAAATACTTCAAATGTAATACAAGTAAATGTAATTTCTCAATTTTTTTGAAATTTTAAGCGGAACTAAAGAAAATCGGCTTTCGTCGGTATAAGTAGTTAGTAATACAGGGTGGAAACGGTAAACGGGGCAGTAAAGGGAGCTGCAGCTACACAAAAATGGTCTTAGGCAACAATCCGTAATTTTTTCACGAAATGTTGATCCCCATTTACAGATTTAATTAAAAAATAAAGTACAGTTAGCAAGAAAGTTGCCATTTAACATAAAACATTTTTTTTTTATGCCAATCGATCTTCTTTCCGACACTAATCAAAAAGTTCTTCCAGACCAACCCAGGTTAGAGTACTCAAAAAGTCAGAAATTGTAAAAAAATAACTTTCAGCGGGGCAATAGTTAGCCAGAAAATTGCTATTTATTTTACACAAAACATTATTTTGATGCCAATCGATCCTGTTTCTAGTAGCTCCCCTTACTGCCACGTTAATCGTTACCATCCTGTATAACATACTACAAATAAAATAATACTACGAAGAAAATGTAGACTATACGAATGTACATAAGACATAAAGCCGGAAAAGTTACAAATACATTACAAACGAGTACAAATCCTACTATCTACAAAAAATAAAAAATGCTTTGTCCTGAAGGACTGTCTGATGGATCAACGCAGAGCCTAAACCGCAGATTGTAGAAACCTGAAACTTGGAGGGTGTATCTTTTGTATGACGTAGGCATGCGATAAGAAAGGACTTTCTGAAATTACCCCCCTTTTCACCCCCTAAGGGGGTGAAAAGGGGGGGCAAAGTTTGTATGGGAAAATGTGATTCCTTGGTCCAATCTGCTTCAAACTTTGCAATCAACAATATCAACAGAATTGATGGACGCGTTTCGTATTGCATTGAAATTTATCCCCTAACGGGGTTAAAAAGGGGTAGAAAGTTATTTTGGCGGTAATTTGTTTCGAATTTGATATCAATACTCCTTAGAGATTCTGATATAAACTACATGTTATTTTGATACATGTTTCAAAACCCAATCCGATTTTATTCCAAAAAGGGTGGATCTCACACAAAAATTTGCAAATAATCTTTAAAATTGGAATGGCTCGCAAGTCACCGTAAATATTAATACCGCATTTGAAGGTTTCTAAGCTTTAAAGAGGTTGTGCACTTTAAGACACGGCGTCATAGCGTAGGGACGTAGAGTTCGAAATTTTAAATGGTAAGCAGTTGTAAGAGGTCCGCAAAAGTTTACAGCAGCTACATCGTGTTGCGGCTAATTTCATGCACCTTGATGAGAACTGCAGACCTAGCTGGAGTATGACTGTCATCGAGTGTCTAAGTATGAAGATGTAAAGCTGTCAATAGAAGCCCTTAAAGCTGTTTTTGTAAACATAGTAATTTATTCTTATCCAAATAATTACGTTGTTAATCACAAGTATTTGATTTTAAACAAAATTGCCTTTGGGTACGTAAATTGATTTCAATGCATATCTTAGGAGATACACCTCTCTTTCTCTTATGTAACGCAGACGAAGTTGCGCGGGTCAGCTAGTTAAATATAAATATGGACAGTATGGAAATGTATGCTGTGTAGTTACAATTTGACACATGAATAAGCGGTTATTATTCCTTCTGACTTAAATGTATTTGTACGTACCTGTTAAATGGTTCCCAGTGAACTCGAAGTCGTCGTCTTGATCCCAGTGCTTGAGTGATAGATTGCCCAGCGGTGTTGCGTTCGCGAACTCCAAATTAGCGAAGTGCCAGTCGAGTATTTGTCTGTCGCGTACCGACAAATATACTGAACTAAAAACATATATTTTATTGAGTATTTGTTGCATTTTAATCAGGGGAACAAGGCAATCAACCAGATTTGTTGTCTTTAAACTAGTTTATTTAATTTTTAATATGCAACAGTTATTGAAAATTTCGCTGAAAATACAGAGTGGAAAATTTCAGCGGGGCAGTAAGGGGAACTACTTTAACCATTGGAGCTAAGTACTCGCAAATGAATTTAGGAGACTATCCATTTTTCATGATTTGATTCATCATTCACAGGTTTTCAAAAGAATTACCATTATACGCAAATTATTGATTGAAGCCACTCGGTCCCGTTTCTAATACCGAATAAAAACTACTGTAGGACCAACCTAGGTTGGAGTGCTAAAAAAATCAGAAATACCAAAAAACTGTTCTTCTTTTATACTTCTTCAATATATTTTGAGTTTCACGAAAAAAAAATGTTAATTTAGGACATTACTGTCAAAGAAATACCCAGATAACCCCAACTATCGCCTTGTTTCGTTTGATCCATTTTTTACCCACCCCGAGAGGTAATTACCATCGACACAAAAAGAAGAATCGTTTAGTACAAGTTACATACCTCGGCGGATTAGTTTCCAGCTGCGCCAATTTCTCCTCAATCGTACCATTAATAGCAACCAGGCCGTCATATTCATTGCACAGCAGATTCATTTCTCTATTGAGGCGGCGTAAATTGAACTCTTGCAGGATACTGGCGTCCCCTGTCACACCTTTATCTCTCTCTACGAGCAAAGCGTCCTTTTCGGCTTTCATGGACTGCAAGAGCTCTTTCACGTCTGACATCCTGAAATAAGGTTTCGACATGAATGTGTTCTTCTCTACTATGACGTATTAGAGAATAAGGTCTAAATTGCACCACTAATCACTTAATTTCATGTCAGTGTCATTTTTAGAGAAATGCATGCAAATATGCACTAGTTAAGCGCAGGCCTAGCAAGCGAGCCGAACGAGGCAGCGTTTCACCTGGCTCACACTGCGAACGATGGAAGAGCCTCGCCCGCCTCGGTGTGGCCTGCGCTTCGCTAGTGCATATTTGTACGAGTTTCTCTGGCACTTGGCATTTTGCATCGAGATCAAGTTTGATAGAGCAAAAACTAAAGGAGATATGTAAAATGCACAAGCAATAGAGTTTTTCATAAATATGTTGAAAAACTTGAATGTGTTTGCATATTTGCATCATTAATCCCCGACGCAAAAACGTGCGTGTGTGTGTGTGTAGCTCTCTAAAAGGTTATTTTTTTTATTTTTATTTAACTTTGTTTGTAAGAACTTAAAAGAATATTTAATTGTCATGCGCCCTGGATTCATTTAGCACTAAAACATACGGATGTTTATTGCGGAAAGCTTTTGGTGATTCATGGTGCCAGTGTTGGGCCTAATAAGTCTTTTAATTGACTACTTACTTGTTTATATTCGCTTTAATTCTCTCTTGCAATGTTATGAGTGCCTTTAGATGTTGTACCTTGAACAAACAAATACAAATTACTTTGAAACGCTTAGGGGTAAACAAAATACCTGTTTCCATATCTCCCTAAAATGCTGTAAATCCTACTAATCCTACTATCCTACTAATATTATAAATGCGAAAGTTTGTGAGTATGTATGGATGGATGGATGTATGGATGTTTGTTACTCTTTCACGCAAAAACTACTGAACGGATTTGGATCAAATTTAGCACACAGATAGTTTATAACCTGGATTAACACATAGGATACTTTTTGTCCCGGTAATAAGATCCCATGGGTAAATTTCAAACTTCACGCGGGCGAAGCCGCTGGCAGAAGCTAGTCTAGAATAAGTTACAAACGGACAGTCAGTGTTACTTGAAATTTTCATAATATTACAAGCTGATACAGCTTTCAAATCAGCTATTATAGCTGATTTGAAAGTGGCACCCGTTACTGAAAAATTGAAAGGAAGTCGTTTGGCTTGGTATGGACATGTAATGAGGAGGGATGAAGCGCATGTGACTAAAAGAGTGATGGACATTAGTATTGATGGATGGAGAGGGAGAGGAAGGCCAAAGAAAAGATGGATGGATTGTGTAAAGACTGATATGAAAGAGAAAGGAGTAAATGAGGCCGTGACGTCTAACAGGGGAGAATGGAAGAAGAAAACGTGTTGCGCCGACCCCAAATAAAATGGGACAAGGGCAGGAAGATGATGATTACAAGCTGATACTACCCAATGAAACTACCCAACTATGAAACTACCCAACACCGCGCGGATCATCCGCGCGGTGTTGGGTAGTTTTCCCAAGGGATCGTACTACCAGGATAAAAGTATACTATGTGCTTATAATAAGTATAATAGGCATGAGGACAGTATCAAAAAACTACAAATCTATTTGGTCCGTCAGTTAGATTATTAAAATAATGGACACGTATTTTTTTGTTTTTGTAAATCAATGAATATTGACATTGATAAAATGCATCAAAACTCGGGAGTGGGGACTCGTGACATTAGAAATAGCTAAAAATTATACCTAGGCGTGACGTATTGGAAATTTTAAAATCATCGTACTCGTATCTTCGACAATTTTGAGTGACGTAACAAAAGAAAAATACGGGTCAAATATTTTTTAATTAACTAAGTACCTGACGGACTAGTTAGATTTTTTTTTTGGTCGTCTACCCTATTCCTGTTATCTGTGCCCCGAATTTCATGCAAATCCGTTCAGTAGTTTTTGCGTGAAATAGTATCAAACATCCTTATACAAAACATTCTGTTCATAAACACCCACCCGTAATAACTTCAGTTTATCCGTAAACATAGTGCTTTCAACAGGTCTGAAATATCGGGAACTAAAAATACATAGTTAATATGGTAAATATCCCGTTTTTAATGTTAGTGACCATGTCAGTCACACAAACTCTCGCATTCATAAAGTACTAAAAAGCAAGATTATTAACCCCCGACGCAAAAACGACGGGGTGTTATAAGTTTGACGTGTCTGTGTGTGTGTGTGTGTGTGTGTGTGTGTGTGTGTGTGTGTGTGTGTCTGTGGCATCGTAGCTCCCGAACGGATAAACCGATTTGGATTTTGTTTTTTTTTGTTTGACAGGTGATTTAGTCAGTAGTAATATAGCTAAGAACAGTTTCTTAGCCATATTTGATAAAAACCGGTCCAAGATGGCTGCCGCCACAAAATGGCGGATTACACATTTATTCGTCAACTCCCTCAACATGCGTATTAAATGAAAGGGCTTGATTAGTAGAACACTATACGCTATAATAAATTACAAAACCAAGATGGCTGCCACCACGAAATGGCAATTTTTTTTCACAACACCCTCAATAAGGGTCTCAAATGACAAAAAAACCTTGAAATTATGACCAACTGTGTATCAATTTAATGTAAATTGTTAGTATGGAATATTGATAAGTACCTGCTTATGTTTTACATTCTTCTGTTGCAGTTTGATAACCCATTCTAACGCTTGGCCGAGGGAGACAGGTGTGCCGTTGTAATAATTAAAGTCTACTTGATGTGACAGATAAGACGTAGCATCCAGAAGTCTGTTGAATTCACGCTCCACCTGTACAAAACAAAACATGTCTTTTTAAAAAGTATTTCATCGCGGCGTGTGGGAGAGGAAGACCAAAGGAATGATGGGTGGCTTATGTCTCGGGTCTCGGGTGTCATGAAAAAATGGTAGAAAGAAAAATCAATTATATCGACCCCAAGTATGATGATTTAGGTAATCGAGGAGTATGTTTTATCAAAAATATGGCGTGTGCTCATTATAACCGGATCATTTGATCTAAAGGGTTAAGCAATGCGCTGCGCGACTGTTTGAAGGAGATACCGCGGCCCTGGAACACAAAGGGCTAAAAAGGAACATGGATGGGTTTTAGTCAAAAGTCTGACACTCCTTACCGCTTCGCCCAGAGCGGGAGGAGTCATTTGATGATTTCCCATTCGAAAAAAAAAAGGTTAAGAAACGCTAGCAAGATCGCTCCGTTGATGGGTAAGATTCCATTAAAAACAGTGATCCCTCCGTGCGTCAGAAAGAACATTTAACCATTGGTCTCAGCTGTCATTTGTAGATCTTTTTTGTTAATCTGAAGCCGAAAGTCTGACAACGAGTCTTACCAAAGGGTATCGTGTTACCCAGGTTAAAGCGAACTAAGTTATGGAAGCCTGACACAGTCACTTGACAGAAGCCGACGTCAACATAGTTGGAAAAAAGGGACGCAGATGAATTTTATGTAGGCGGCGCAAGTACGCACGCTGCCTCTCGCAGGTTTAGCCAAAACAGTCGATTTTTCGCTACGTATTCATATTTTAAGATCACTATTTGAGTTTGTCAAATTATTACTCCTAGCTAGCATTGTCCCATTGCCACTGCTGGGCAAAGGGCTACCTCCTCTAACTATCCAGAGCACCGGTCGTTCTTAAAGTATTTATCAAAGGATCTCTGGCTCTGCTGCTGCACTGTCGCTTGACATTACATAGGAGTTAGACTCCCGGAGTCGGGCACAATGATAATCTGACATGCAAAAGACAAATATTTCAACTAATGAAAATTTACTATGCTTACGTAGGTTCGCCAGTCGAACTTCAGCTCAAGCCGCTTTAAATAAGCTCTGCACGCACAACGACGAAACAAGATATTAAGCATGGTCTCTAATTACAATTAGAGATCATACAAAGCAAGGTCAGGTTACGATCAGAACACATTATAAAACATATGACATCCGGGTATTTATCGCGAATTTACCTTTAATTTTATCCCGACGTTTCGACCGGATTGCACCAGCCGTGGTCGCGGGGAGACTGAAGACTGGCTTGAATCGCCTCAATATACGGACACTGTTAGTGTAGTGTGCTGTCCTAGTGTGAACCGGCCCTAATTAACATTTATGAAGATGAGTGAGGGTAGTTGAAAAAACACCTTCACTTTGCTGTCGCGGTACCTCCAATACTTCAGTCTCCCCGCGACCACGGCTGGTGCAATCCGGTCGAAACGTCGGGATAAAATTAAAGGTAAATTCGCGATAAATACCCGGATGTCATATGTTTTATAAGGTCAGGTTATACTGGATATGTATAGCTTTATGTGTTGCCGTCTACATACCATTTCATCCTTATGTTTAGGTACTTGGTTACCGGTTGCTTCATAAAGTGGACACTTCTGCTTGATTTTATGCAATTCAATGTTCATCTGTGCTGATAGTGTAGTTACTGGGTTGCCACCCAAACCGGTCACAACCATGGCACCTGAAAAAGTACAATATCAGTATTTTATTTATGGTAATATTATTCAAAATATTACATACTCATCTAACATTACCCATAAAGGAAGAAGTCGTGAGATATTTTTACATATGCATTACATTCATACAGCTGAGCTGGTGACTGGTTGCTAAGGATCACAGCAGGTCAAACAGCTGATTTTCGGTTTCCGCCTACCACCAAAGGCAAAAAGAGTTTATAATAATATATTGTGACTCTCGATAATCCCTTCATAATAGTAATGTTTTTTTATGGGTTCAATATCAACTGAACTGTACTTGTAAAATGGGAAAAGAAATATTTTGTTTAGAAGTATGATGCTTATAGGAGGTTATCTAAGCTTTTAATACCAGACTGACTGACTTTACAAGACCGCAATAATAACCAATCAGAGCCTTAGCACACCACGTTCATTTTATGTGCTGGCTGACGATGCAACATTTATTCGGATTTTACACGTTTGTATCGATACAGACGCAAATTTAACACGCGTTTGTGCCATTGGTGGTGCGGGGAAAAAGGTCAGGTCAGGTGAATAGTCTTTACGAATGGAGATGTTACTTTCAATCAATTGAATAGAAAAATATGCTCACCTAAGTCAGCTACGTAAGGCCCTTTTCTGTATGTGGTAATTCTGCCTCCAATTCGATCTCTTCCTTCAAGGATAACAACTTCACAGCCAAATGAAATCAGCTGTCGAGCCGCAGCTAAACCCGAAACTCCTGTAATGACGAGGAAATGAATTGTTATTAGTTTTATAACAAACTAGCTCTTCGCCCGCGACTTCGTTCGCAAAAATTGTGATAGCTCGGCTAATTTGCATGATAATCGGTTGAGTAGTTCTTGAGTTAAAACGTAACAAACAAACAAAAAATCAAATTTTTCCTCTTAATAATATTAGTTAAAACAAATAGTATCATAACCATGCCATGAGACGCTCGGATAAAGCCTTACGAATATAGAAAGTTCAGTTGTGACAAGTGGTGTAAGTGGTACAGGGCACTAGGGCCAGAGCAACCAACACTGGGAGTAGGACCTAAGGTTCCATGCGCCGAGGGGTTAACAATAACAATAGTTTTTGCCCAAGGCTTTGCCCGTGTGGACTTCGGAGTGTGAGAGTGTCACACGGAACTGTACGTGTACTACTGGGATACTACTGGGATACTGGGATATACTAAGTATCCCATGTGTTAATCCAGGTTACTGTGTGCCAAATTTCATTAAAATCTGTTCAGCAGTTTTTTCATGAAAGAGTACAATCTTTCATCCATCTATCACTGTCACTACATACTCGTATTATAAAACAAAGTCCTCCCTCGCGTCTGTCTGTTTGTTCGCGATAAACTCAAGAACTACTGCACCGATTTTCATGCATGTTTTCACCCATGGATAGAGTGGTTCTCGAGGAAGGCGGGCGAAGCCGCGGGCATCAGCTTGTTTGGGTAAGGGTGTAAATAGACCCTTAACGAAGCCGAAAGAGGCACTTGTTCTCCCCGTCACGTCATTACGATTGATTGTCCTAGACCATACCTGGAAACCTTCTAGTTACGAAGATATTGGAGGTCAAAGTTTAAACTTTTGCACAAGTTTATTTTCAAATACTTGTTTTTAAGATCATTACCTTAAATACCTCCATAACCTGTTCATTATTAAATGCGTTCATCAGCACAATGTTTTGAGTGTGTTACATTGAGCTTTACCGTAAAACGTGATTTATCACCCCGAAAAAAAAGTTGTTTCTCAGCAATAATTTTTGCCTAGGGTTATTTAGTTTGATGTACAGAATGCTTGGTTGACGCCGTCGTGATGAGTCCGTTTACACCCTGTATAGTAGTAAGATTTTTTGTAGGAATGTTCACAAGGCAAGATTCTTCAATCAGTATTTTCAAAAACTAACAACCAATCAAGAAAAGTAAAGGATAGATAATATTCATACCTGCACCAATGATGATGACTTTGGGTCTCTGCTTTCCTTTTGGTGGAGTTGGAATAGGTGTAAGCCGCTCATAGATTCCATAGTTTATAAAACCATGCCTTTCTAAAAATGCATGAGTTCTCATCACTAATGCAGGGTCACCATTGTAAGGAGCCTGAAATCATTTATAAGAACATTATAAGAGTGTCATCATCTATCTATCCTGTTCTCAACTATGGTGAGATCAAATTTCAGTGTAACTGGATGCAGCTGAATACCAGCACTTTAGGAGCGACTGCCTATCTAAGAGGTATTGTATAATCCAGTAAGTACTGGGTTATACAATACCCCTTGGTAAGACTGGTTGTCTGACAGACGTGCTTTCTGGCGGCATGGCAGAAACTTGGTATGTAATGGGAGATCCCCCATCCACAGACCAACCTAGGCAAGCACGGCTTAACCCGATCGGCTGTTATTATTTAGCCACTAGTCCTCCCAAGTTAGTAGACAATTAGTACCATAGAAGTGCACTAGCACTGTAAAGAACTGGAGGTCAAAAATGGCCGCTTTAGCAGAATCGTAAATGAATCACGTTAAAAAATTTAAATTCTTAAAATGGTCTTTGTAACCATTACCATAAAGTCCATTTTAAAAACCTTTAATTTTCGTGATTCATTTTATTGAAAAAAAATTAAAATTCTATAGTAAATAACGTGATTCATTTACGATTCTGCTAAAGTGGCCATTTTAGAACCCCAGAATTTATTTTTGATCAGTAAAACATTATCTTAGCATAATTAAGCAGTTACAGCCTTAAATATTGAGCAGATTGACACCACTGTGGAAAGTTGACATGTATGTATAAATGTCTTATAGCCAAAAATCAACTGGCAAAATGTGAAAGTATAGTTAAACTTAACTTGATGCAGCATTGACTGGTTTAAAGCCAATTCAGCAATTAGATTTTGGAGCCTGTCAAACTCTACTTGGTTCAAAATTTTAAATTTCATGTGCCACATAAGGCTACATACACACTGACAGGTACCTTTCTCAATGCCTACAGCCTAATGAGCTGGGCTGCAATTAGTGAAGGCATAAACCGACTTCTTCACAACTTGTAAGGCAATGTGCAAGACAACTTCCTAGGCTCTAGGCACTAACCAATTTTAAATTAAAAGTTAGTTCTCTATTCAAACACTTAAATCAGGAACTGGCAGTATGAAAAAACTTGTTGCACATAATTATATAAATTACCTCCATTTTCTGCACAGCAATTTCTTGAGTTAACTGTGTCTTGGGATCTCCAAACCACAGTTTTAATATCCGGTTCCTTATTTGTACTAATGCCAGTCTTGAAGGTCCTTGTAAGTCAGAAAACAACTCAACTTCTAGGGATGACAACTTATCAAATGGCAAGCGAGATTGGAATGCTGCTCCTTCCAAGCTGTAAATGTTTACTTTTTCTTAAGAAATATTACAAGTATTATAACCTAGAACAGTCTAGATGTATCAAACTTTAATTTAGTGTTCCTATGGCAAAATTTAAAAGGTTAAACTAAGTATTATTTTTGTTAGGGCCGCTAAGGTTCAAGGAAAAGGCAAGTACTTGTGAGCATTACTTTAAGTTTGGTGTACCTGTTAAGCATTTCTTTGTAGTTTATTTCCTCGATATCATCATTCTTAGTAGTATCATCTACTTTAGGGTCATCTTTTTTCTCTTTCGTATCTTTAATTACTTCGGCGGTACGGCTTGATGACGATTCACGACGGCCCCCAACTGAAGTGGGACTTGACGATGTAACCTTACTCCTTTCTGAGTGATCAGATTCAGAATCATCTTGTTTTAATTTCTCATCCAATTCCCGGGTTTCAACCTAGGATCGATAAACATAATTAACATCGATAAAGAAATAATTAAACAACATTGAGGATTAACGTTGAGTTTAACAACAATAACCTTTGCGCGTTTTCTGCGACTCATTTTGAAGAGCTACTTTGGAATTAACTGTTTATTTACTAAAAATACCGGAGAAACTCAGATTTGATAAAATGCAAAATAAATAAACGGGGAAGAGAACTATCATTTGATTAGTCAAATTTGACAGTTCACAGTGACAGTGACGTTACGTTCCTTTTTTTTTTAATTTTATGACCTGGTAACTGGACCTTTAGGTCAAATATTTTATTTGTAACGTTCCAGATGATAAGCACGTTCGGAAACAATCCAAGGAACAAAAACCCATTCAGTTGGGAGTCCATTTTAGATGAGTTTGTGAGACTTCCCGAATTACATATCAATCCTTTGGTAGAGTCTGGCATATGGCAATGTTGTGTTAATTATTATTATTATTTATTTATTAAGCCAACAAGGAACAATTACAAAACATAAAATCATAACTTAGATAACACAATACAAATACATACAATCAAACAAAGTCACAATACAATTTAAAAATATGTAAAAATCAATGCCACTTTTCCTTGTAATTTTAAACAAGAACGGGCTCACCTACCAAACCAAATGTTTAGGTTTTGTTCGGACTATTTTATTAGATGGTAGTGAAGTTTGCACAAAATCGGTTGAGCGGTTTGTTAGAAATGTGTTAGTATTAAACCTTTTCATAGGTTTGTCTATGATAATTATTTGTTTTTTTTTGTGAAGTTATCTGACAGAACTATTAAATAAATATTCTTTTGGTTTGCATTGCAAATACGTATTTTATTATGTTTTTTCTTGGTAATAATGAGAGTTTAGACTTTAGCGTCTTTACATTGGTTATGGGCATTACATTATAACTTATTGTTACCTATAAATGAAGTAATATAATTACTAAATAAATATAAAAAGTGAAATATTTTAATTGTGAAAATTTTTCATCATGACAGAAAAAAGTTCAAGTGATGTTATTGTAAGTACGAGTTCAAACATAGTTATTGAAAAATTAGAAGGTGTTCGCAATTATGGTACGTGGAAATTTCAAATGAAATTATTACTGATAGACCACGGTCTGTGGAATTTTGCGATCGGTGCAGTACCAGCGACATCTGACTCTACTAGAGACCAGAAAACGTACGCAAAGATTTGCTTAAATGTGCAACCTATATGCTACCCTCATGTTAAACTCGCTAAAACAGCTGCGGATGCGTGGAAGAATTTGAAAGCCGCTTATGAAAATGCTGGTATTAGTCGTAGGCTTAGCCTAAAGAGAAAATTAGCTCAGATTAAGTTAACTGATTATGATTGCATGGATCACTATCTGGGAAATATTATTTCTGTTACACAAGAATTAGCGGATATTGGCTGCAGCGTCGATGACGAAGAATTGGCTGAATTAATGCTAATTGGATTGCCGGGTGAATTCGATCCATTGATCATGGCTATGGAGGCTACAAGTACTAAACTCACATCTGATTTTGTCAAGTGCCAGCTGATACAAAGCGAATTTAAAAGAGGATCATCTAATTTGAATTTGGAACAAAATGAGAAGCTTCTGACAGCAAGAAACAAATTCATTCCTGTCTGTCATAACTGTCATGAGAAAGGACACATCAAACCTAAATGTCCCAAGTTAAAAAAGAATTCAAAGAAGATGGACTCATCTTTAAAGAAAGGAAGTACAAATGACTGTCTTTTTTCTACTGAGACTGCTTTAGTAAGTAGTGTTTGTGATCATAATAGCTGGATCTTGGATTCAGGTTGTACTAGTCATATGACTAATCGGAAAGACTGGATGATTAATTATTCTCCTAGTTCTCAATCCGAAATAACTACTGCCAACAATGAGAAAATATACAGTGTAGGCGTAGGTGATGTTAATTTAACATTAGAAAATTATAACGATAAATCTATTAAAGATGTTTTATATGTCCCAAATGTAGCAGCTAATTTTTTATCTGTTAGTAAAGTCGCAGAAAAAGGATATGTATTAGTATTTGATATTAATAAATGTCATATTTACAGGAAGGATAATGTGTCTGTTACTGGTTCCTGTGATCTAACAGCTACTAATGTGGACGGTATTTACAAAATTGATTATAAACGAGTTTTTTTTTCAACATTTGTAGACAACCAAAAGCCTAGTACAAGCACAGAAGGTAAAGCTTTTATGTCCAAACTTGATTCTTTGGAATTATGGCACCGTCGCCTAGGACATCTAAGTTACAGAGGTATGTTAACCCTTCGTGATAACTTAGCACGCGGTATTGATTTCTCAAATGGTGATTTGACTCCATGTCCTCCTTGCATTGAAGGAAAACAAAAGAGCAAATCGTTTCCTCGTGGTCAGGCACATAGAAGCGTGACTAAATTAGATTTGATCCATACGGATTTATGTGGACCCATGTCGGTTAATAGTTGGGGTGGTTGTCGTTACTTTATCACTTTTACTGATGATTTTACGCGAAAATCTTTTATTTATTTCTTAGATCGGAAAGATCAAACCACTGTTTTAAACACGTTTATTGATTTCAAAAATTTAGTTGAAAATCAAACCGGTCTAAAGATAAAGAGTGTTAGGAGTGATAACGGCAAGGAATATTGTAATAAAAGTTTCGAGAATTATTTTAAGCAATGCGGTATTGTTCACGAAACAACTGTTCCTTACACACCGCAACAAAATGGCGTTGCTGAACGTTTAAACAGAACATTGATGGAAAAAGCTAGAGCCATGTTAAAAGATGCTGATTTGGAAAGAAGGTATTGGGCTGAAGCTGTTAATACTGCTTGTTATTTAAAGAATCGTAGTCCAACTGCTGCTTTGACTAATAGTACTCCTGAAGAGTTATGGACTGGATCCAAAGTGAACCTCAGTCATCTTCGAGTATTTGGCAGTGCAGCATATGCTTTAACTCCTAATTCTCAGCGAACTAAGCTTGATTCTAAATCGAAACCTTACATTATGTTAGGATACTGTGATCATACGAAAGGATACAGACTTGGTAATCCAGCAGATGGCACTAAAGTGATTAAAGCTCGTTCTGTTGAATTTATTGAAACTGTTAGAGGTATTCAATTTAAAAATGCAAAGGCTAATGATAGTTTGAAAGATTTCACAAATACTGTTGAAGTTTCTGTGAACATTTCTGATCGAAATAATATGATCGGAGTAAATGTCGATGAATCTGACAATGACGAATATTCTACACCAGATGCATTATCTACCAATTCTGAAGTTCAAGATAGTATTGTTGACGAACCTCATGTTCAAGATGTAGTTACATCTGATGAACAGGAAGAAGCTGATTCTCAGTTGAATAATATTCAACATGGCATTGAAGAGAATTCAACAAATTCTGAAATGACTGTTCATTCTAGGCCTGTGCGAGACCGGCATCCTCCAATTTGGTTAAAAGATTATGAAGTTAATTATTTAACTGAACTAGCGTTAACAACACAAAATGAACCTAAAACGTTTAATGAAGCTATTAAATGTGACAAAGCAAAATATTGGTTAGAAGCCATGCAAGATGAATTTAATTCACTTTTAGCGCATGATGTCTGGGAACTTGTTGATCGACCTAAATATGGAAACATTATTAAATGTAAATGGGTTTTCAAAGAGAAAATCGATCCAAGTGGAAATTTTGAGAAGTTTAAGGCTCGTCTGGTTGCAAAAGGTTTTACTCAAAAATATGGAGTTGACTTCAAAGAAGTTTTTGCACCTGTTGTCAGACATTGCACTTTACGTTTATTATTTGCAATTGGCATTGAAAATGATATGGAAATTGAACATATTGATGTTAATACGGCATTTCTTAATGGAGATCTAAATGAACGTATTTACATGGAACAACCTACTGGATTTGCTATTGAGGGGCAGAATAAAGTTTGCTTACTTAAAAAGAGTTTGTATGGACTCAAACAAGCCAGTAGAGCATGGAATGAAAAAGTACATAAAGTTTTAGTCAGTAATGGATATAAACAATTGAAGACTGAAAAATGTGTCTACTATAACGATAACGTTATTATAGCACTTTATGTAGATGACTTTTTCGTATTTAGTTCCAATGAACAGCAAAAGCTGGCGCTGTATAAGTTGCTCAGTTTCAACTTTAAAATAAAAGTACTTGGACCTGTAAAACAAGCACTAGGCATGAAAGTTGATAGGGACAGAAAGCAAGGGACACTAAAGTTGACACAGTCAGAATATGTAAAAAATTTGCTTAAAAAATTTGGCATGGAAGATTGTCATAAGACAGATACTCCTATGGAGGTAAATTTCAATTTGCCAAAAGCAGATAAAATCGACCAAAGGTTTCCTTACCAGGAACTAATTGGAGGTTTACTGTATCTTGCTGTTTGTACTCGTCCGGATATTGCATTTGCATGCAGTAAACTCAGTCAATTTAACACTTGTTATAATGAATCGCACTGGGTTGCAGCTAAACGCGTACTGAGATATTTATCAGGTACAATTGCTACGGTCTCAATTTTAGGAGAGGTAGTGATAAAATAGAAATTTCATCCGACGCAGATTGGGCGGGGAACATAACTGACAGAAAGTCATATTCAGGTTTTATAACCAAGTTTGGACATTGTGCTATCAATTGGCATAGCCATAAGCAACAAAATGTTGCGTGTTCCAGCACTGAGGCGGAATATTACGCTCTTGGGAGTGCCGTTAAAGAAGCGAAATTTATTAAAAAATTTTTATTAGAGCTTAACAGGTCACAACTTAAAGAACCAATTACTATCTACAATGATAATCGTAGTACACTCAAAATGGTTGAGAATGAATGTTTCCGCAGAACGAAACACATTGATGTCCATCATCATTTTATTCAAGAGTGTGTTGAAAGCAAAGAAATATGTTTAGCTTATAAACCTTCTTCTGAACTTGAAGCTGATATTTTTACAAAAGCTTTACCCAAAATTAAACATAATTTCTTTGTTAACTGTTTAGGTTTAAATTAGTTATAATTTAACTTTATAATTAATTGTTTAGTTTAGTTCAAAACTTTTTTTTTGAACAAAACTTTAACCTATATTTTATTATTTTGTACTCTCACACTGTGTTGTTATGATTGCTCGAGTAAGGGGCAGTGTTAGAAATGTGTTAGTATTAAACCTTTTCATAGGTTTGTCTATGATAATTATTTGATTTTTTTTGTGAAGTTATCTGACAGAACTATTAAATAAATATTCTTTTGGTTTGCATTGCAAATACGTATTTTATTATATTTTTTCTTGGTAATAATGGGAGTTTAGACTTTAGCGTCTTTACACGGTTCTTCACGCAGACGAAGTTACGCGGGTCAGCTAGTACAATATAAAAATTCAATTCACAATAATTAAAATAATATTTCCACATTAACCCGTACGTGCACCTATACCATGTCACAGTGATACACGTACTGGCAGTCGAAATGCTGGGTGAAGGCTTTCAGGATACTGTTCGGGCTGACCCGCAGTCCCGCACCCTGCGCGCCAGGGATGTGCACCGCTTGCGCATGGTAGTGTGAAAACAATCCACGCGCGCTTCGGCAAACATCCCCGAAGCGCTACAGAAGCGAGGCAGCACTAACATCACCCTGAATGCATTATTGTATTGGATGTGTAGAGCGCTGTACTGCTTTTGCGTATAAGTAATTCACCCACAGACTGCTCGTGTAGAAGGACGTGCAAAATGCCCTGTAGGGCTATTATGTAACTCAGTTGACAGTTCGAAAGGCTCAGCGTATATCAATTAACTGTCAAAAGACTAGTTTCGTATTATGTATGACCAGACGCGATCAAATATGACGTCATTGATGGCAATCGTGGCTGTTAGTCACCGTAAGGGCGGGGGCACACGATGCGTTGCGGTGGCGGTGCGGCGCCGGAGCGGTATCGCTGCGTCGTCTTACATACAAATATCTGTGGCATGTCACACGATGCGTTCCGGCGCCGCACCGGACTTGCAACCACCGAAACGAGGCGGGGAGGGGTGAATTCGCTGCGACGTCGGAGCGGCACCGCTCAGTTGTTTACTGTCCAACGCTGCTGGGGCGACGGTGGCGCCGCTGCGACATAACAACGTTGCGACGCCGCACCGCTCGTGTGCCCGCTGATACGGTGAAATCTTTGCGGTGCGGCGCCGCAACGCATCGTGTGCCCGCGCTCTAACTCATTTTGACAGACGCTTTCGTATCGATACTTATACTATTGCGATTATATAAGCATAATGGATATCAAATTGATAACAATTGAGTCTCTAATAGCTATCGTGATAGACGCTACTCATATGTTGCGTTTTATAGGGTTTTGTGAAATACATCGAAGCCGGTTTCAAACGTAAACGTTACATCTTTTGTTGTTTTATTGTTATTTGTGTTTGTGGTGTAGTATGGCACCTAAATAATTCTGGGATTAGCTGAAGAAGAGCGAAAATGAAGTTTGAAGTTTTGGAATGGTTTCGTTAGTTCTGATTTCAGCCACGTGCCAAAATATCCTTGTACAGATCCTTGCTTGATCCTTGTACAAATGAAAAGGCTTGATTTTTATTAAATAATATTTAATAACTCAAGCCTTCGAGCGTTATATAAAGTTATAAAACTAATAATGACATAGGCAGTTTTATAACACTTGAAGGCTTGATTTCGACAAGCTAAAATGTACCTATATTGTTTTGAAAAATATGTTGGAAAAAAAAAAACAACAAATAAAAATGCTGTAAACCAAACTTTTTTTATTTGTAATAAATTACATCTGAGTACTACTACTACAAAACTGTATATTTAGAATGGCTATTTAACAATGATCCAAAACCTGTTCCTAGTCCATCAGAATACACTGTGATATTATTTTGGGTGGGCTTCAAAGCTAGAGTATGATTTAGAAGGGTAAGGTAGCAGTAACAACTTCATATACTTACCTATTTCTTAATTTTATTTTGGCTACTTAAAATTGGACATTTAGCTACGGTATCGTCCCCAGTTAAATCTATGCGGTGATGGTGGGCTGCTCACACTCCAGTCCCGATACACCATCAATCAGCTTATGAAACAGGTTATTGGTGCCAATGAACTCTTTGCTAGCTTTCTGCGAATTGATGGAGGTAATGGTGTTGTTGTCCGCACTGGGCCCGCATGGTAGATTCTAGCCCATTCCCTCTCATTGAGAGGAGGCCGTGTCCCAGCAGTGATGATGATGGTGTTGTGTGCCTTGCACAATTCCTCTTCTAGTTCAGATATTCATTTCAGTCATGAGTGTCGTTTCATTGCTGAAAACCTGACACTAGTTGACAGAGATGGTGCTGCTGGTCCAGTACACCCATGTGCCGAGTGTGAAGTTCTGCAAGCTGGCTCTTTAGTTGAGTGTTTTTGTCCACTATTGACTCGATTTCAACTTCACTTTCTCCTCGTTCTCGCAGTAGTTTGCTGCACTAATTTCTAGATGAATCTAGCTCCTTCAGTGCTGCTTTCATTTTGTCACTCATGTCACAAACGTAGCTCCGCAGGTCATCATATTGCCTGCAACACCTGAAATGTGACGAGAAACAGCTGAGTATGATAAGAGAAAATTATGTTTGTTGAAACCTTTAGATGGTAGGAGTTTTAAAGTTAGAATTAAGTAAAATATTAAATGAAAGAATAAAGGAATAAGAAAAAAAAAAAGCTAAAATTAGATATTATTTATTTTAAATTTGATTCAATATTCTCAAACTAAACGATCATTGATTTCATAATGTTCAAGTTCTGTCAAATTTTGACAAGTTTGTTAATTCTACTATCATAATGGCGCCATTATGACTTCTCAATGAACAACCACTGACACTCCATTGAAAGAAATGTCATAGAATATTAATCTCGTACATGAAATCTGGCATGAATAAATGTTCGCATTTAGTAGTAGATTTCGAAAACCATTTGTACTAAGGGTTTTCTTATATTGACAATACGAAAATGCCATTAAAACACAATTTTATTACGAGACCATTGACCGACCATTGTGAATTTAGCAGATTACGAACTTTAAGCAAAATGACAATGGGATGAGAATGGAATCGTGTTGGAGTGACGAATTTATTAAAATAGCAGAATTAGGCCCTGGGAACCTTCTAGTTAAGGAGATATGGGGGGTCAAAGTTACAACTATTAGACAAGTTTTTTTTAAATTCAAGTTTTTTTTGTAAGATTTTGACTTTAAACACCTCCACGACCCCCGTACTATTCAATCCATCCATCAGCACAATGTTTTAAGTGCGTTACTGTAGTGAATGTAGCTTTCCAATGGTGAAAGCTAAATAAAGCTAATTGAAATCGGCACAGTAGTTTTCCAGTTTATTCATTACAATCATACACACAAAAATACAATTTTGTGGGTAAGTAATAAGTATAGTTGATTGAAAGAAAAAAATAATTCGCATACTAATTATTGAACCCTACTTTCCCTAGCCAAAGTTTTTTAGTTTGGGAGTTATATCAATTTTTATACTGTATTGAGATTTTTCCTAACTTTTTTTACAATATTTAGTATTTTTTTTTTAAATATTTGTTGGTAGCCATAAACATTAATACCTAGTCAAGTTTTTGGGAGTTTTTAAATAAAAGAGTAGAGTTACGTATGAGCAGAAGTGCATGCTCCGATGTAATACTCAATACTTAATCTAGTTGCTACATGTGGGACTTAACGCTACTTATCTGCTATGTTGACAAAAATGCATGGAAGGTTCCAGACGGACCACCCTAAACTGCAACGGTGTGTTTTACGCTCTCACGGTGATCACGCGTTGTGGTTCAGGTTGCATAACTCCTCCCTCCTCAAGAACGAAATTATCAGAATTGTTAAGATTCTGATCATTTCGCTGACAGTTTAACAATTTGGTTTTATATCTTAAAACGAGAAACGTAATGAATCCTAAAGGTAGAATTACATATAGAACTACAGTACCTAAACTAATACTTTTCGTGTTAACCGCACTATAATTTTCACTGTATTTCACCTTGCTCATTTTCACCACTTGAGCTAATTCTTTCACTTCATCTAGATTTATACCTTTCATATTCACTGCACTGACACTATTAATGCGTTTTTCAGGCTTCAAGTCTGGTAGCATAACGATTGGGATTGTTGGGTAGTTCAGATGTGTAGAAGAAAATTGGTGTTTTCGTAGATGTATGTGCCCGACGTTAAACGTACAAGCATCGTTCAGAGTAACTATGTATGTTCCTTGTAGAGACTCGTGGCTCACGACGTCATCAAAGCATTTTTTGTTTGCTATAATGTTATATTTTGAATATAAAATCCAGCTTTCACGGCCAATTCGTTGAACTTTCAAATCTTCAATGTAAATGGCGTGCTGCTCGCATGCAGTAGTATCAGAATGGAACTTCATCAGCTGTTCTTCACAAAATGGTTCTTTATGGGTCAACACATCATCATCGGTACAAAATAATTTTTCATCTATTGCAATCTCTGCACAGGCTTTCACGACTGGTAGGTATGTAATCTGAGTCTTCCACCAAAAGGTAAGGATATTTAGGAACGACTATTACAGTTTCGTTTAAATCTGTGTTAATCACAGGTAAGGAGTAAAGTTTAAAATAACTATAAGTACTGTTTTCAATTAGTGGAATCTCTAATATGAACGTAATCTGGTTTTGTTTAATAAAAGCTTTAACAGTAATACAATCTTCAAACTTAACTAAGTAAATTATTTTCATTAACAGTATATAACAGGTTTTCTGTCTTGGCTATAGATTGTAACATGTGCAATAATTCAGTAGAATTAACAATCGCTCGATGCAACACAGACACCTTACTGAAGGCTAAAGCCGTTTCAATCTCACTTAGAATTATATTAATGGTTCTAAAACTAGCTAAAAACATACGAAACATGCCTAAAATATAAGTAGCGTAAATAGAATTTTCTTCTTTAGTAATCAAGTTTTTAGTTAATCTCTCAATCCGTTTTAATCGTTCATCCAAAATTAATGTATTGTTGTGTAAGATTTCTGTACTGTTAACAAAACCATCTATCATTTTGGAGACCAAAGTAATTTTTCTATCTATTATTAGTTGATTGCTTTTTAACTGAGAAATGAGGGAATCATATCGGATTGCGTCACTGTGATCAAAATTGCCTGTAACGATTTTAATTATAGATCCAAGTGGATCAATTAGTCCTCGCTTGAATCTTGTAGCTGGTACCAACTGCTGGAATGTTTCGATAGTTCTATCCTTTAGGTAATCTGTTTGAGTACGAATGCCTAAAAACTCATGGCTGTAAGGTTTGTTGACATCTACTAATTTACTGAACTCATTATACTTAATTAGACTTAATTCTAGATCATTACCTAATCTACTTAAATTTAAAACTTTTAAAATTAACCACTTATCTACTTGTTTAAATGCCTGTCCTTTTCTCACGGGAAGGATACCGGGGTTTTTCTCAACCTTTTGAAGTTGAAGGGCCCATGTTATTTGCGCTACTGCCAATAGCGTGAGGCTCCACCTGCGGAGGACGTTTAATATTTTTAATTGGGACTTTTGTGTTTCTAAGTCCAATTGTAACAGGAATTACGTTATGTTCTACATTACCACTAACAGTTGCCTTTCTATAACGTGGCTTATCTTTACTTAATCTTTTATTAACTTCTTTAGCATAAATTACGTCACCTATTTCAAACTTTTTACATGTCTCACCGCCCTTGCTATCTCTAATCTTTTGCTTTGCTGATATCATCTGATCTGATATGTAACTATAGAGACGTTTCGTGCGCTTCGCATGATCTTTAAGTAATTGTTGTGTGTAGTTTTTCTCGAAATTTGCACCTAATATAGAATTTGAATCAGTATGACCGAAAACAACTTCGAATGGTGTCAAACCTGTTGTTGTATGTATGGTATGATTATAAGCCATTATTGAGTATGTCATAACGGAAGCTGCATCAGTGCATTTTCGATCGTATTTAGCTAAACGGTATATTTCTATGATAGTTGAATGGAAACGCTCTACTATGCCTGTTGAATTTGGGTTATTAGGTGTACTGATATGTAATTGTATGTTGTACATTATCATTAATTCCTTCAATAATTCGTTGTTAAATTCACTGCCAGGATCGCAACTAATTTTCTTGGGGGTTCCGTAAATGGAAAAATATTTAATAAGTGCGCGTACCTATTACTTCGGGTGTAGATCTGTTCGATATTTCTACTGCTTGTCCTAATTTACTGAACGCGTCGACTAATGTAAGAAAATGAACAGATTCTATAGCGAAAATGTCTATGAAAATTTCCTGAAATGGTGCATTTTGTGTTTGAGTTAACTGTAAAAAGGGCTTTATGGGTTTTCTGTCATACTTTGTTTTGCGGCATGCTTCACAATTATTTACTACGGCTGAAATCGTCTCTTGCATGTTATTCCAAAAGTAATTTCTTCTTATCCTAGACATGGTCTCTTTTATACCTCTATGACACGTTTTTCCTGCATGATGTTGTAGGATGATTTCTTTTTGTTCGTTTTCATCTTCAACAAAAACTACACGCTGTACATTCCATGAATTCTACCATTCCCTTTTTAAATAACTGTATTATAATTTTGTTAAATTGTTTCCTATGCTCTATACTTTCAAAATATATGAAGTATTTGATTTTACATTTGACATATTCTTTTAAGAACTTTTTAATTAATTCATCATTATTTATTGGTAAAAATACTTCAAGAATTTTTTGTTTGTCACGGGAAAGATCTCTAACTTGGATATCATTTTTATGCCAGGTAAAGACTAATATCTGGTTGGGTTTAGTGTCTATTGCTTCTTGTAATATTGGAATACCAATCGATTCCATGTCTTCAGCTGAATGAACCGTGAATGTTTTATCTTCCGCAGGATTAAATGGAATGGGTTCAGTTGTATCATATTCAGAACTAGCTGTTACAGTAGCAGACAAATCCGAGATAGAAATGGTTCTAGAGTCGTCACTATCATTGTCAATTAAATTTTCTATTTTATGAGTGGCTTGGATTTTTTTTGATCTCTGTTCTTTCTCATCTATATTAACTTTCATTGATATCTCGTCTTTATCTGAACCTAATGCATTTAATTTAATACGTGATCAGCATTTGTATTTTGCTTGCCATTTTTATATTTAATTTCAAAATCATATTCTTGAAGACGAAGTCGCCAACGGGTGAGCTTGCTATTTGGCTCTTTAAGGGAATAGAGCCAGGCTAAGGGTCTATGGTCTGTATAGATAATGAATTTATTACCATAAAGGTATGGCCGGAAGTGTTTTACCGCCCAAATGATCGCTAATAGTTCTCGTTCTATCGTACTGTATCTAGTCTCAGTATCACTTAAGGTTCTGCTGGCGTAAGCTACTGGTTTATCAGTGCCTATAGTGCCTTGCGACAGTACTGCTCCTAAGGCATGTGACGAAGCGTCTGTAGTCAGGATATACGGCTTATCTGGATCGGGATATTGGACTAAAGGGGCATTAGTTAGAAGCTCTTTACATTTTTGGAATGCATTTATGTACGCTTGATTTATAATAATTTTGTTCCTTTTCTTTAGGCAATTAGTTAATGGTTGTGTTACCTTAGCAAAATCTTTAATACATTTCCTGTAATAACCTATCAAGCCCAGAAAACTTTTAATTTCTGTCACGGTTTTTGGTAGTGGGTAGTTGAGGACTGCTTTAATTTTGTCACTGGTTTAAGACCATCTTTAGTTATAACATGACCTAAGTATAGAACTTCTTTCCGGAGAAATTCGGATTTATCAAGTTGAATTTTGAGGTTATTTGTCTTCAAACGATCAAAGACTGCTCTTAATTTCTGGATATGTTCGGCAAGTGAATTTGAGAATATTATAATGTCATCCAAATAAACCAGACAATGGATTCCATGTAAACCTCGTAGGACATTATCCATTGCTCGCTGGAAGGTCGCTGGAGCAGTTTTAAGACCAACGGCATTCTTAAAAATTCAAAATGTCCGTTTTCAGTGCTGAATGCTGTTTTCTGTCTGTCGTTTTCGTTAATTTCTATTTGGTGATAGCCGCTTGCTAAATCTAATGTAGTGAAGTATGTACTTTTACCTAATTTATCAAATAGATCAGTGATATTGGGAAGTGGATATTTGTCGTCAACTGTAATTTCATTTAGCCGTCTATAGTCAACCACCATTCTATATTTCATTTCTCCAGATGCATCTGTCTTTTTTGGAACTAAATGAACTGGGGCTGACCATGGTGAATAAGATTCCTGAATTACATTTTCTTTAAGTAGCTTCTCGATTTGGTTTTTTATTTCTTGCGACTGACTAGGGGGCTGTCTGTATGGCTTGACGTAAATGGGATCTTCATTTTTCGTTCTAATACAGTGTTTGACTTGGTTCGTGAAACTTAATGGAATGCCGTCGCAATAGAATATATCTTTATATTCTAAACATAATGTGCTAATGGCTTTACTTTCTTCATCTGACATGTGATTCAAGCGAAGCTTTTGTAAGTTATCTGTTAATAAGTTCTCTATTTCATTATTTTCGGATAAGTTATTAACATCGCAATCACTACTACAATTCTCATACGGTTCTACTCTAAATGGTTTAGTAATGGCTAATGTAATTGGTTTGTCAATGGTATTTTGAATTACGGTAGTAAGGTAACCGTCTTTACATTTAATTAAAGCGCTGGGCATACGCACACCTTTAGTAAATTCTCTAAAATCTACTAAAGCATCACCGGAATGATAATTTGCAGGGATTTTAACTCTTTGTTAGGATCGAGGCGCTAACTCTAATATATGTTTATTCTTATCGCGCATAATTGGTATTACCGTAGTTTTGGTTTTCAAAACCTCATTTTTCAAATCTATTACAGCTTCCACACTATGTAAAATATCATTACCTAATAAACCATCGAAGCTAGGGTCGACTTCATAGATATGAAATTTGTGAACCTCGTTAACATTAAAAGTCGGAAATGCTGGAATCGAAAGTGCTAGTTCGTGTTGGCTTGTACCATGAGTACTTCTCACTTCAAAGGGGTCGTGATAAATATAGTCATTCAAATAATAATAAGCTTTTCCCGGGTTTATAAATGATTTAGTACTACAAGTATCTATCATAAATTTGGCGTCTATTTCTGGTATATATACGTATGGCAATTTAAGACATGTATCGCAATTTAAATGTATTATTTGTCTATTTGTTTCGGGGCCACTAATTGAAAATCCTCATTATTTTCCGCTAAAATTTCTTGGTTAATTTCTTCCGAATAATTCTCATCTTGATTTTCAGTAAGAGGGCTTAAATCGTGATAATATTCATTGTTACATTGGTAATCGCAGGGAAATTGATTATCATCGTAATGGTCAAGATCAAGCTCATTTAAATTATATCCTTTTGTATAGACCTTGGCCGGAGGTGCCGTACGCATTGTGACGTCACTAGATTCAATTTTAGGTTGCTGAATACCGGATGTCTGTAACGGTCTATTGAACGATTGGTTTTGGTTGCTAAATGGTTGTAGAGATTTATTAAATTGTTGTTGATTTCCAAATTGCTGAGGGCGCATTCCAAAATGTTGGGGGCGCATCCCAATTTGTTGCGGACGTATCCCAAATTGTTGCGGACGATAACCAAAGGGTTGACCTTGAAATCCAAATTGTGGAGGTCGCATCCCAAATGGTTGACCTTGGAAGTTTCCAAAATATGATTTGGGATGTGTATTTGGTTGCGCGAAAATAGGTTTATTATTATTAACAGGCGTAATATAATTATTGGTGCCGAATTTAAACGTTGGTGTAGTATTTTTACTGGAAGACGGCAGCAGTGTTTTATTTCGGGCATTATATTGGTCATGGAAGTTGACCTCTTCTAATACGACCGATAAAGCCTGTTCCAAAGTGGACGGCGCTTTTAATCTCACAATACGCACCATATTTTCTGGGAGGTTATATAGGAACACGTTTAAAGAAGTATTATTATAAATGATCATTTTACTTTCACGCATACTATTCGATAATCTATTAACTTTTGATATTAAAATACTACGCACTGATTGAATACGATTGCAAAATTCCAAAAATGATTCACCATTTCTTATACGCATGGTTTCCAATTCGATAGCTAAACATTCTTCACTTCTAGGGTCTCCAAAATGTTGTATTAATAACTCCTTAAAACTCTTCCCATGTAACAATATCCTCGCGCTCGCTGATAAGCGCGGCTGCATTCCCCGCTAATCTACTCGTTATGGAATGCATTACATACAAGTTTTGCTCGGCACTTCCCTTGTATTTATTTATGATATATTCGCTCTTACGTATAAAAAGATTTAAATGACGCTTATCGCCGTCAAAAATAGGAATAATTTTAATCATTTCATTCGGAATTATCGTGATTTTTACGTGATCATCCATTTTAAACACTATTCATTAGCTTACTTAACACACAGTTATAATATAATCAAAAGTACAAAAATATAGAGTTCCCACTACTTAATACAAAGTTATAAGAATAATCATTAATCTATTAAAACCTTATAGGTACAATTTATCTGAATAGAATATTTAATTTTAAATTCTTCAACAATATTTCAATAATATATGTAAGTATTTTTTTTATAATGTCACTTTAAAGAACTTGTTCTACTTAAAAAACTTTTTTGCAAAAAATATTCACTTCACACAAAAAAGTGAAAAATAACTTTAGCTTCAGAAGTCGGTGACCTTTGTTTGATTGATTTAGTTTTTTTGTCACCGACTTCTGAAGCTAAAGTTATTTTTCACTTTTTTGTGTGAAGTCGGTTATATTTTTTGCAAAAAAGTTTTTACTTTTCACTTTTTAGTGGTTCACATGTGCTTACCCTTTCACAGCGTATCGGTGTGATTTTTTGTTATGAACTGGTGTAAACAATAGACATACGTGTCTTCAGCGATCCCAGTACATTTGCTATCATTTATTAAGGAGTTCAGTTGCCTATCTTCCGAAGTCACCAGATCTTTATCAAATCGAAATGGCATCACTCCGAGAAAGTACTCTGCCTAAAACTACCCAAAGCGCTTCTGGTGTGCCTATAAAGTTAAGAAGTTACCTCGATTTCTCCGGGATCCCATTGAATGGAACTTTACATGTCTAACTGTCGAAATCTGGGTGTATTGTATACTTCTGCGTACTCCCTCAGAGCATACAGGTGTGATGTTACGTCATGATGTTGTATAAACAATAAACAACCAAGCGATTGCAGCAATTACTGCAGCTTTGCCGTGTATTTTTGAAGAGTTCCATTTATATCTCCGAAGATCAGCATAAGATCTTAACCAAATTGACATGGAACCACACGAAAAGCACCAGCTTTTAAATAAAAGAATAATCATCAAAATCGGTTCACCCAGTCGAAAGTTCTGAGGTAACAAACATTGTCGAAATCTGGGTATATTGTACACATCTGCGTACCCCCTCAGAGCATACAGTCGTGATGTTATGTCATGATGTAGTATAAACAATGAACCTACAAGCGGATGCAGCAATCACTGCAGATTTGCCGTCTATTTTTGAAGAGTTCCATTGTATATCTCCAGAGATCAGCATAAGATCTTCAACAAATTAAAATGGGACCCAACGGGAAGCACCAGCTTTCAAATAAAAAAAGAATCATCAAAATCGGTTCACCCAGTCGAAAGTTCTGAGGTAACAAACACAAAAAAAAAAAAAAAAAAAAATACAGACGAATTGAGAACCTCCTCTTTGTAGAAGTCGGTTGATAACTAAACTAGCCTTACAGATTTTATGCAAAACCAGATAACGTTATAACGCGAGACTTCTAATCGCAAAATAACAAAAAAAAGAGGGGATTGGAAAGGAAGGTGAAAATTTGGACTCACCAGCTCGCCTTTCTCATTTTCAGCTCCAACATGACGAATTTGTTTGGTTCGTAGAATCACCACGGCTGCTTTCAGGGCCACCCGAACGCGTTACTCGAAAAAGTTTTATTTCGGAAAATCGCGAAGGACAGCGCAACACTTTTTTGGCGATCCTACCGGCTGCGCCAGTCAAGTTTTTGGGAGTTTTTAAATAAAAGAGTAGAGTTACGTATGAGCAGAAGTGCATGCTCCGATGTAATACTCAATACTTAATCTAGTTGCTACATGTGGGACTTAACGCTACTTATCTGGGCCTCGATTCTGCTATTACAATAGTGTCAGAGTATTCGATCATTGATTTCATAATGATCAAGTTCTGTCAAATTTTGACAAGTTTGTTAATTCTACTATCATAATGGCGCCATTATGACTTCTCAATGAACAACCACTGACACTCCATTGAAAGAAATGTCATAGAATATTAATCTCGTACATGAAATCTGGCATGAATAAATGTTCGCATTTAGTAGTAGATTTCGAAAACCATTTGTACTAAGGGTTTTATAATAATGACAATACGACAATGCCATTAAAAAACAATTTTATTACGAGACCATTGACCGACCATTGTGAATTTAGCAGATTACGAACTTTAAGCAAAATGACAATGGGATGAGAATGGAATCGTGTTGGAGTGACGAATTTATTAAAATAGCAGAATTAGGCCCCTGCTATGTTGACAAAAATGCATGGAAGGTTCCAGACGGACCACCCTAAACTGCAACGGTGCGTTTTACGCTCTCACGGTGATCACGCGTTGTGGTTCAGGTTGCATAACTAGGTACCTACCACGGAACTTCCCTCAAATTCGGGTTAAAAATTAAAATTAGCAAATGACTTCCTCTTTACTATACGCGTATTTCTATGGCGGATCCAGACACAATCACCCTGTATTGAAAGTACTCAAATGAAAATCATTATATAACAATTCTGTAAATCGATAAGATCGTCTGTCGAGAAATGATGTTTCGAGATTTTGATGCATCGAATAATGAGCCTTCGCGATTCCGATGATTCGAGCTTATAGTTATTCGAGATTTTAATGCATCGAGGTATTGAACTGTCGAGCTCATAATTTATCGATTTCAAGTATTATCGAGTAAACGTTTTCGAGCAAGTGTTATTCGACTTCGCGTCATTCGATTTCAAGTAGGGAACCCTGTTATTGCAGTTCTCGGCTCAAAAACACCCTCGCCTACGGCTCGTGTGTTAATACTGCCTTGAACTACATTAACAAACTTTCTCCACTTGTATCAAAATGTACTATTAACTAGCTGATCCGCGCAACTTCGTCTCCGTAAATTGAGATGTAAGCTATCCCATCTTTCAAGTGGGATCAAACTGCACACGGTGCGGTGTACAAAGGTTAAAATCGGTTATGTAGTTTAGGAGTCCATCGCGGATAACCAACGTCACACGCAATTTATACAACAAGATATTAAAAAGTCTGCATGGATTCATCATCTGTCTAGCCTTTTCCCAATTACCTACATAATTATGTTGGGGTCGGCTTTTAGTCTAATTTAACCGGATGAAGCTGAATTACCTACTGAATACCAGTATTTCACATGGAGCGACTGCCTGACCTCCATGACTATCTGACCTCCACAACCCAGTTAAGGTTGTGGAGGTCAGATAGGCAGTACCTACTGGGTACTGTCTAGGTACTGTCAGTTCTGGGTAATACGGTACCACTTAGTAAGGCTGGTTGTCAGACTTATTGGGCCACTAACTACCTGTAACGACTGTCAAAGATCAAGAAATGACAGCCGGGACGGGGGAAAAAAGCTTAACGTCTAACGTGCTTTCCGAGACACGGAGGAAACTCGGTATGTAAGGGTGGTCACCCATCCACAGCCCAACCTAGGCAAGCACGCCTTCACCTAAGAGCCTTATACTAGCGAGTTGCGAGAGCGCAACGTGTGCGCGGCGTACACGCCGCGGGTGGCCGCGAGTCGGGTTGGCGATCCGTGTTTTGTCCAATCATTAATTTTGTTTTTCTTCGCGGCGTGTTCGCTCGTTGCGAACCCGAAACGAGCTCGCTGCGCAGTACTGCGCACTCGCCCCGCTTTCAATTCGCTCGCAACTCGCTAGTGTGATAAGGCCCTAAAGATCGACCCGAGCGGCTGTTATTATTTAGCCACGAGCTCTTCGATGTACCCGATGCGTTGAAATGCCACGTGAATATGTTATAGAGTTTTTGAGACAGTCCCGGAACCCCCACCCCCAATTCCCTTGCTTGAGCCAGCCCTAAATAATAAAATTCTTCCAATCCAGCCTGTTCCTTTACTGTCTTTCCGCAGGGATGCCCTAACCCGAGCCTCGTACCCCACAGGGGTTGTCCTAAGCGTGCTGTAGTTTTTTCACTCAGGGGACCCACAGAATAGTCAGTTAAAACAGACGACAACTCCTAAAGTCCCAAGGTTGACCTGCAAGATGCCAGTATAAAAAAAAACTCAATAACCTTTGTAGGTTAACAACCCAGATGAACCTATTAAAGTTTCATCACAATAAAATCAATTATTTAGGAACATAAAGAGAACATAGGTACATTCAAACTTTCATTTTCATTTACCTACCCACATACTTGATTGTATGAAAATAACTTCCTGTTCTTATATCTATACATATAATAAAATCGTTGAGACCAAAAAATCTGTACATTGAAGATTAAGAAAAAAAAATAGGCCAGGGTGACTTAAAATAAGTAACTGAACATATAAAAACCATTTTTAAAATTTTTGTTTGTTTGTTTGTTTGTTTGAACGCGCATCACGTAAAAACTGCGGGACGGATTTTGATGAAAACTTCACGAATCTATTTATATAAACTCAGAATAACATTTAGGCTATAGAAATTATGGAAAATTTTGGAAATAAGGGGTGAAAAGGGGGGGTAAAGTTTGTATGAAAAAAAAATTTTAGATTGTTCTAGAATCATGAAACTCAGAATAAATACTTATTATTAAAAATAAAGAAATACCTGTTACAGCATTTTTTACAAAATTTATCCAGAGACGTAAAAAAGAGGGTTTTGTGTTTAAAATTAATTAACTTCATACACCTATAGAATAAAATCCAATGAAGTGTAAACCTTTAAAAGTTGCTACATATACTTCAAATCTAATACAGATAAATATAATTTCTCAGTTTCCTTGAAATTTGATTTTTGAGGTGAATATTGAATACGCACAAAATAGCAATTTAATGACTGACAATTTGGCTTTAGTGACTCATGGATCAACGCACAGCCTAAACAGCTGGTCGTAGAGACCTGCAACTAGCAGGGTGTGTTCTTTATATGATGTAGGCATCCGGTATAGAAGAATTTTCCAACATTGAACCCCTAAGGGGGTAAAAAAGGGGGACAAAGTTTGTAAGAGACAACGTGATTCCTTGGTCCATCCTACTTGAAAATTTTGCGTAAACCTTTTTAACAGAATTGATGGAAGACGTGTTTCGTATTTTATTGAATTGAACCCCTAACGGGGTTAAAAAAGGGTAAGCAATTATTTTGGCCATGGTGCTGATTTGCTTCGTTTGATTTAAACTACATTTTATTTCGACACATGTTTGAAAACTCAATCCGATTTTATTCAAAAAGGTTGAACTCACATGAAACCTTGGTGCTAATACTCTAAAATTGGAATGTCTCGAAAGTCACCGTATTATATTATATTGGAAGGTTTCAAAGCTTTAGAGGTTATGCACTTCCTCATGGGACGTCATCATCATCATCAGCCTATAATGTTCCCACTACTGGGACACGGCCTCCTCTCAATGAGAGGGAATGGGCTATAATCTACCACGCGGGCCCAGTGCGGATTGGTACGCTCATGGGACGTAGAGTTAGAAATTTGAAATAGAAGATTAAAACATTTTGGTTCCAAAATTGTCACCAAAGGTATGTCAATGAAGATGGAAGGCAGTTGGCCTTGCAACAGATCCGCAAGAGTTTACAACAGCTTTATCGTGTTTAGGGCGCTTCCAATTTAGACGTTTCGTGTCGCGCCGCTGCGGCGCCAAACAAAGCAGTGCGTTTGTTGTAAGACTCGAAACGTGTAAATTGAAAGCATTAGGATCATTTCATGCAACTTCATGAGAACCTTTAACCTAACTAGAGTGCGACTTTCATCGATGATCTGACGATGGAGATGAAAGATAGTAGCGAGAAGTCCTCAAAAGTTTACAGCAGCTATATCGTGTTTCGGCTCATGTAATAATGCACTCCGATGAGAACTTTAGACCTGGCAGGAGTATGACTGTCATTGACGGTCCAACGATGGGGACAAAAGGCAGTTGCAAAAGAAGTCTTCAACGGTTTACAGCAGCTATATCGTGTCCCGGCCTATTGCGTGCACCTTGATGAGAACTTTCGACCTAGCTGGAGTATGACTGTCATCAAGTGTCTAAGGAAGCAAATATAAATGACAATAATATAAATTTTATCAAATACAATCTATTTATGTATTAACCTAATGATAGTAAAAAAAAAGTAAAAATAAGAAATACACTATATACAAAATAGATACGACTTACACCTATGTGTGCAGCCGTCTCCAGTGAGCCAGCATGGGCAAGCTTTCGAGGGAAGCCCTTATTTGGAAAATCATAAGTAGAATATATGAGCGATTAATGCAAAGATTTCCGAGAAATTAAATTGTTACCTACTTGAATCTACACTAATATAATAAAGCTGAAGAGTTTGTTTGTTTGGTTCAACGCGCTAATTTAAGGAAATGGTGGTTCGAGTTAAAAATATATTTTAGTGTTGGACAGCCCGTTTATCAAGGAAGGCTAACATCACCAATAGGAGCGGAGCATCAATGAAAAAATTCCCAAAAACAAAGATTCATTCCTTTTTCTTTGCTGCCGTTGCAAGCACTGCATAACGCGGTTAAAGTTACACAGCAATCACGTACGAAGGAATTGTTCCTCTTAGGTCCATGTTCACCGAAAAGATAACAGCCTGATTAGCTAAAACAGCTGTTTAAAGCACATTTTTGTATGGTAATATGTCACAGTGACAGCTGTTTTTAGCTAATCAGGCTGTTATCTTTTCGGTGAACATGGACCTTAAGCATTTAAAAAAAAAGTCCGCGATAACATAATATGTCTAAGGTTGACTCACACTTTCTCTTACCCTCACTCGCAGACGAAGTTGCGCGGGTCAGCTAGTCTTTAATAAAATAATTATTTATTATCAGTTTCATCCTCGCAAAGTCGCAATAAAACATAAAAGTGGTCAAAGGGTTTTTATTCGTTTGATTTTAGGAACTAAACAATAAAAAACATTAATTTTTATAATCAATAACTATAGGTATTCAATGGATTTAGAACGTCTTCCTGAAGTGATTGTAAAGGGGGCCTTCGTCAGCGTATCCAGCAACTTCTTGAGGAATGATGGAACTCTCATCTATGCTGCCACAAGGACGGCACATACATTCCAGAGGGGCTTTGGTGGTGATCTGGAAAAAATTACTCGATTTAGTTCAATAACGTAACTTTTTATAATACCTACCTGCAAAGTAAGGTGTCACCGTTAGCATACGGACCGCTGTAGATCCCAGACCAGAGTAGGTAATTAGCGACAAAAAAAAAGAAGACAAAGATTTCGCAATAGGCTTGTTAACTGAAAAAATCTAATTAGTCCGTCACATAAATTATCGAAAAATATTTGACCCGTATTTTTTCTTTTGTCACACACCAAAATTGACGAAGATACGACGCTTTTAAAATTCCGAATACGTCACTGTTTGGTATCATTCTTAGTGAGTTCTGACGTCACGAGCCCCCACTCCCGAGTTTTGATGCGTTTTATCTTTGTCAATATTCGTTGATTTACAAAAACATAAAATACGTGTCCATTATTTTCCAATACTTTAACTGACGGACTAAATAGATTTGCAATTTATTGATGGTGGAAACTAGCCTAATTACCTTTATCAACTTTCTATCTTCGCTTTTTGCTTTAGGACAAAGCAGAACTACAGTAGCCTCTCGTTCACCAGATTCTTGACAACAGTTGCAAGTTCGTTCCATTTGCCAGATTTTGCTGCCAGACACCTACAAAATATTGGAAAAGACGTTTATCTTCAATTCTATCAAACTTATAATATTCAAATACAGTTTTCGTTACCTGTACATAACTTAAACACTTGCCAATACAAGCGAAGGAGGGTATCGCTTTAGGTATACATCCAGGATGTTTAAGAATATGGATAACAGGTGTCATTTGACATTCTTGTCCTACAAAAAAAAACAGTCAGTAGTTATAAAATATATTTAGTTTTTTTTCTTTTAAATTAGCCTACACTGTCCCACAGCTGGCTAAAGGCCTCCCCCATTTCTTTCCATCTCTCCCGGTGTTTTGCCTCCTCTGGCCAATCAGCCAGGAACGAGTCCAAATCGTCACACCAGCGTTTCTTGGGCCTGCCTCGGTGCCGACGAACGTCTTCAGGCATCCACTTGGTGACGATTCTTGCCCATCTGTCCTGACCCATTCTGGAAATGTGACCCTCCCAGTCATTATGAAACAAAAAAGCACTGGAAGCACTTACCTGGAGACATCGGTACTTCTACAGACTGGGCCCTTACAGGTTTATCATGTAACTGAAAAACAGCCATAAATATAAAACTTAAAGAAATAATTTCGTAACGAAACATTATGATAAATAAACTTTTAGTTTGTCCAGATTCTTTGGCGGAAGAAAGAGTTGTGTGAAGTATCGAAAAATTGCAACAGTATATAAAGGCGATGTACATTTATACGAAATACAAAGACTTGTGACTTTACAAGAAATCCATTTTAGCGAAAACATCTCTGTTTGCGACTCGACATGGGGACCCAACTGCGCTGACAAGATTTAATCGATCTTTAAATGGATACTCAGTAGGAGTCAATGTAGTAGATGAGTATTTACTTAATAACGATATACGCGATCATAGCAAAAGTTTCATTAGTAATTGAAATACGTATTTTGTAAATAGGTGCTGAATACCGTTGTATACTATTTGGGGCCTCAAGATGAGACTTAGATGTCGACGCCGGCCATGGGACTGAGGTACTATCAGCGAAACTGTCAATTTTTATTGTAAGCATGCAAGTCGTTTAATCGGTATAAATTAATTAAATATATATGTCTGATTGTAATTTCAAAATTACAGCTTTTCACTAAATGCATAATAACATGAAAGTAGGTATCGAAGGTATTATAACAACAAGTTAATAGTTATTTGTTATACAAGAGTGCAAAGTTGTTTTTTAACCGTGTGCTCAATTTTGATGACCGAGTAAGCGAAAGATTCTAAAATTGAGTCACGAGCGAAGCGAGTGATTCAAAACTTAGAATCTTGAGCGTTAGCGAGGGAATCAAAAGAGCACTAGGTGAAAAATCTTTGCACTCGAGTGCAACACGTAACTTTTCATCCTACCTCAGCGAGGAAATGAATAAACGCAAAAAAAAATATTGTAAAAATTCAGTTAATTCTGTTGGCGTCAAATAAACTTCCTCGTCGCTAGATAATGAGTGGTCATTTTAGGTTTTTCACTTGTTTTCAAGTTGAATTCCTTGTTTTTAACCTAAGGTGTTAACTTAACAAATTAAAAAAAAATTGTATGATAAATTTGGCACCATAGAGGTAGAAGTAAATAGTGTTACATCGGACCTACTAGAACATTCGAGAAAGCACGTGATTACAGTATGTGTACGTTGGAATTTCGAGAGTTTTCTATTATTATTACTTTCAAAGTACCTACAAACTCGCGACCTCTTTATAAAAAGACATTAGAATTTCGACCGTACGCCTAGGGCATATGGTTCATATTTGTTTGTGTTGTACAAGTAGCTAGTAATAATAATTACCTACCGACCTACCTACTCTTTTGTTAGTGTTTTCTATGACCCTCTAGAATATTCGAGGTTATTCTTGTGTGTCTGTGGGCGAGTATAAATAGACCGCTCAGGGCCGCGACAGTCAGTCTTGTTTTGGCTACCATCGAAGCGAATCGAAGTGAACTTGAAGTGCGATATCTAAGCGAATAGTGATCAGTAGTGTATTGTAGTGTACTTGTGATTAAGTTTAAATTGTTTTGTGATTAATAAAGTTATAGTGTTGTTTAATCGGTAGTAATTAATTTATCTCATACCCAGCTCGTAACAATAGGTTTAACGATGTTTTGAATTCACATGCTTAGTGCACACGATGTTCTAAATTCAAATTTACTTTACCCTCAAGACGATAAAAACGGCTTTTGCACTCAGATATCGAACAGCAAAAATACTCTTTCCGAGATGGGGGGATGAAAATTAAATTAAAATGTCGGGTAGTGCGATTTACTAGAAATCGTCACGTAACGAAATGACGTATGCGATGTGTGTGTGTGTAGTATAATAATATAATATTCCTCATTCCCTTTCAACATAGTGTACATTATTATACTAGTTAAGCCTACCATTCATTTGATACCCATATTGAGGGAGTTGCGAAAAAAAAATGCAATTCACCATTTTATGGTGGTTGGATTTGAAATTTATTACGTCACGAGCTGACCCGCGCAACTTCGTCTGCGTCACATAAGAGAAAGAGAGGCATACAGAGAGTGGGTCGGAAGCACCTATACCTAATACAATTTTCAAAGAGCACATCAGACACATCCTTCCGCATAATGAAATAAGGACCCGGTACATGATCATTATTTTGCTGCGGAGTTATTTTATAAATACGTTATCTCCTAAGATATGCATTGAAATCAATTTACGTACCCAAGGGCAATTTTGTTCAAAATCAAATACTTGTGATTAACAACGTATTACTACGTATTACTACGTATTACTACGTATTACTACATATTACAACGTATTACTTATTTGGATAAGAATAAATTACCATGTTTACAAAAACAGCTTTAAGGGCTTCTATTGACAGCTTTGCATCTTCATACTTAGACACTCGATGACAGTCATACTCCAGCTAGGTCTGCAGTTCTCATTAAGGTGCATGGAATGAGCCGCAACACGATATAGCTGCTGTAAACTGTTGCTGACCTCTTACAACTGCTTACCATTTCAAATTTCGAACTCTACGTCCCTACGCTATGACGCCATGTCTTAAAGTGCACAACCTCTTTAAAGCTTGGAAACCTTCAAATGCGGTATTAATATTTACGGTGACTTGCGAGCCATTCCAATTTTAAAGAGTATTTGCAAATTTTTTTGTGAGATCCACCCTTTTTGGAATAAAATCGGATTGGATTTTGAACTTTTGAAACATGTCTCAAAATAACATGTTGTTTATGTCAGAATCTCTAAGGAGTATTGATATCAAATTTGAAACAAATCACCGCCAAAATAACTTTCTACCCCTTTTTAACCCCGTTAGGGGATGAATTTCAATGCAATACGAAGCGCGTCCATCAATTCTGCTAATATTGTTGATTGCGAAATTTGAAGTAGATTGGACCAAGGAATCACATTTTCCCATACAAACTTTACCCCCCGTTTTCACCCCCTTAGGGGTATAATTTCTGAAATTCCTTTCTTATCGTATGCCTACGTCATACAAAAAATACACCTTCCAAGTTTCAGGTTTCTACAATCTGCGGTTTAGTCTGCGTTCATCCATCAGACAGTCCTTCAGGACAAAGCATTTTGTTATTTGTAGATAGTAGGATTTGTACTCGTATGTAATTTTTAACTAAATTTGTAACTTTTCCGGCTTTATGTCTTAAATTCGTATAGTCATTTTCTTCGTAGTATTATTTTATTTGTAATATATTATACAGGATGGAAACGATTAACGGTGCAGTAAGGGGAGCTAGCTACCATAACCGTTGAGTATTATAAACAGGATCGATTGGCATAAAAAAAATGTTTTGTGTAAAAAATAGCAATTTTCTGGCAAACTGTACGTTTTTTTTAAATCTGTGAATGGGGATCAAAATTTCACGAAAAATTACGGATGGTTTCCTAAGACCATTTTCATGTAGCTGCAGCGGTTAAGGTTTACTTTACTACCCCGCTGAATATACATAATATAATAAAATCGTTGAGACCAAAAAATCTGTACATTGAAGATTAAGAAAAAAAAATAGGCAAAAATTTTAAAAATGGTTTTTATATGTTCAGTTACTTATTTTAAGTCACCCGACTTAAAATAAGTAACTGAACATATAAAAACCATTTTTAAAATTTTTGTTTGTTTGTTTGTTTGTTTGAACGCGCATCACGTAAAAACTGCGGGACGGATTTTGATGAAAACTTCACGAATCTATTTATATAAACTCAGAATAACATTTAGGCTATAGAAATTATGGAAAATTTTGGAAATAAGGGGTGAAAAGGGGGGGTAAAGTTTGTATGAAAAAAAAATTTTAGATTGTTCTAGAATCATGAAACTCAGAATAAATACTTATTATTAAAAATAAAGAAATACCTGTTACAGCATTTTTTACAAAATTTATCCAGAGACGTAAAAAAGAGGGTTTTGTGCTAAAATTAATTAACTTCATACACCTATAGAATAAAATCCAATGAAGTGTAAACCTTTAAAAGTTGCTACATATACTTCAAATCTAATACAGATAAATATAATTTCTCAGTTTCCTTGAAATTTGATTTTTGAGGTGAATATTGAATACGCACAAAATATTGCGATTTAATGACTGACGTTTTAGCTTTAGTGACTCATGGATCAACGCACAGCCTAAACCGCTGATCGTAGAGACCTGAAACTAGCAGGGTGTGTTCTTTATAAGATGTAGGCATCCGGTATAGAAGAATTTCCCAAGATTGAACCCCTAAGGGGGTAAAAAAGGGGGGCAAAGTTTGTAAGAGACAACGTGATTCCTTGGTCGAATCTACTTGAAATTTTGCGTAAACCTTTTTAACAGAATCGATGGAAGACGTGTTTCGTATTTTATTGAAATGTACCCCTAACGGGGTTAAAAAAGGGTAAACAATTATTTTGGCCATGGCGCTGATTTGCTTTGGAGTTGATTTTAATACTCAGAGCTTTTGATTTAAACTACTTACATTTTATTTTGACACATGTCGGAAAACTCAATCTGATTTTGTTTAAAAAGGTTGAACTCACATAAAACCTTGGTGGTAATACTCTAAAATTGGAATGTCTCGAAAGTCACCGTAGTATATTTGAAGGTTTCAAAGCTTTAGAGGTTATGCACTTTTAAGACGCGGCCTCATGGGACGTAGAGTTAGAAATTTGAAATGAAAGATTAAAACATTTTGGTTTCAAAATTGTCACAAAAGGTATGTCAATGAAGATGGAAGGCAGTTGGCCTTGCAACAGATCTGCAAGAGTTTACAACAGCTTTATCGTGTTTAGGGCGCCAAAGCAGGGCGTTTGTTATACGACTCGAAACGTGTAAATTGAAAGTGCCCGTTTTTTTTTTCGGATGGGTAATCATCAAATGACTTCTCCCACTCTGGGCGGAGCGGGAGGGAGTGTCAGACTTTTACTGACTAAAACCCATCCATGTTCCTTCCTCGCCCTTTATGTTCCGGGGCCGCGGTATCTCTTTCGAACAGGCCCGCAATTGAAAGCGGCCTTAGGATCATTTCATGCAGCTTGATGAGAACCTTTAACCTAACTAGACTACGACTTTCATCGATGATCTGACGATGGAGATGAAAGACAGTTGCGAGAAATCCCCAAGTTTCCAGCAGCTATATCGTGTTTCGGCTCATTTAATGCACTCCGATGAGAACTTTAGACCTGACAGGAGTATGACTGTCATTGACGGTCCAACGATGGGGACAAAAGGCAGTTGCAAGAAGTCTTCAACGGTTTACAGCAGCTATATCGTGTCCCGGCTTATTGCATGCACCTTGATGAGAACTTTCGACCTAGCTGGAGTATGACTGTCATCAAGTGTCCAAGGAGATCAAATAAAATCCATGTATGTATTAACCTAATGTTAGTAAAAAAAAGTAAAATAAGAAACACACTATACATATATACAAAATAGATACGACTTACACCTATGTGTGCAGCCGTCTCCAGTGAGCCAGCATGGGCAAGCTTTCGGGGAAGCCCTTATCTGGAAAACCATAAGTAGAATATATGTGCGATTAATGCAAAGATTTCCGAGAAATTAAATTGTTACCTACTTGAATCTACACTAATATTATAAAGCTGAAGAGTTTGTTTGTTTGGTTGAACGCGCCAATTTCAGGAAATGGTGGTTCGAGTTAAAAACATATTTTAGTGTTGGACAGCCCGTTCATCAAGGAAGGCTAACATCACCAATAGGAGCGGAGCATCAATGAAAAATTTCCCAAAAACAAAGATTTATTCCTTTTTCTTTGCTTCCGTTGCAAGCGCTGCATAACGCGGTTAAAGTTACACAGCAATCACGTACGAAGGAATTGTTCCTCTTAAGCATTTAAAAATCCGCGATAACATGAGTCTATTTTTTAAGGTTGACTCACACTTTCTCTAACCCTCACTCACAGACGAAGTTGCGGCGCGGGTCAGCTAGTGAATAATCCGGGGTTGCGGGACTGTTCGACCGGGGTTGCGGGACTGTTCGAAAGAGATACCGCGGCCCCGGAACATAAAGGGCGAGGAAGGAACATGGATGAGTTTTAGTCAGTAAGAGTCTGACACTCCCTCCCGCTCCGCCCAGAGTGGGAGAAGTCATTTGATGATTTCCCATCCTAAAAAAAAAAAAAAAATATATTTGCTGGCAGTGAATCATTATACTCGTTAATAAAGTGAATAAAATACAGGTTTAACTTCATTAAAAATATTTATTTCAACATGGTGTCACACAAGAATTAAATTAAGGGATTATAATAAAATTTTATTACAAAATACACAGGCACCGACGATGACTTAAACTAAGTTATTTTATTATTAGGTATATTTATAAAAACCCTTGACCATTATATAAAGTACTTATCTAATATACGAGTATATCTAATTTCTATCGATTTTCAAATTAATGATCCTTGTCGTTTGACTATTTTTGATATTTTTAGACAGGGTATTTACAGGAACACTATCGGCTGTAGTCTCCGCATTTGTAGCATTTGCAATCATCAGGTTCACGCAGGCGCACTTCCATGATGGCACTATCTTCGTCCTCGAGCCTAATGCCATCAGGATCGTAGCAGTGAGTCAGGGTAACCAAGCGTTCACGCAAATAGTTTTCTCGGCAGCAGAAGCAGTCCTGCAATTAATAATAAATCTGATTTACATACCTAAAATTGACTACAAGTAAATAAGTCTCTACGATTAGCTCGAAATATTCTGACCAAGAATCAAAAATAACAACCATATAATCTTTTTGGCAAACATATGTGCCATGCAGCATTGAAATACCCTAAAAAAAATGCATTAAATTAAAAAATAGAAAAAAAACCCCCGACACAAAAAAATAATAATTCACCATTTTGTAGTGGCGGCCATCATGGATTTGAAATTTATTAAGGCGTATAGTATTCTACTAGTCAAGCCCTTTCATTTGATACCCATAATTATTGAGGGAGTTGTTGAAAAAATGTGTAATAGGTAGGTACACCACTTTGTGGCCATCTTGTACTGATTTTAATCAAACATAGCTAAGAACACGAAAAAGACACGACAGATGAATTCACATTTCAAACAAAAAAAAAACAGAGTCAAAATCGGTTCTTCCGTTCGGGAGTTACGATGCCACAGACGGACACACACACACACACACACAGAGACACGTCAAACTTATAACACCCAGTCGTTTTTGCGTCGGGGGTTAACAATCTATGCAAAAAACGGTGAAAAACATTGGTACCTTTGAAAATCCCGTTGGAGCAGAAATTGATGGTCGCACTTGACTATTGCACATACCCTCACATTTATTAACACTTACTTCCCCGCTGCATGATCTGACTAATCTACCCATATCATCGTATTCCTCTGTAATGTTAGAGATAAAACAATTATTACTATCAAAAATCAATACACAACAATATTTTTTTTTTATAGGCCATGTCTGGGCGAACCAAAAGGATTACAGCAGGTGGCATTCTGTATTGTCTGCCCACTCCAAGGGAAAAGGCGTGAGTTTATGAACATTCATCTACACGCATCCTTTCATAAACTCACTTTTTACTTTAATCAACCAGCAATTTGTGTGCTCATGCTGAAAAATGTAAACGTAATAAATCGGCCGATTGATTGCATACTGTTATATCAAACAGTGGCAACATTTAAACAATATTTTAAAAGATTAGAGGATACCTTTAGTTACGTGTATTTCAGATGGAATTGTTTCACAAGGTTCTTCTGCAGCACATTTTAAGACTATTAATAATAATTGGATGGTATAAATTGATAAAATCTTAAAATTCATTGAAGACATATTTAGCAACTCAATTTTGCCCTGCTTTGTATGAAGCAAGCCGTGTTTGAGGCTGTAATACATTTTTTCTTTGCTCTGTTGCCCTTTTATATAAAACAAAGCTTGTACTGTGCAAGGGGATGGGGACTGGCTAGAGGCAAGATTTAGCAGCGGGTCATCGAAAATATAATTGAAATATCTTGTTAACGTAAGACGTATAAAGTGACTTGGGTTTTCAGTAGTACAAGTATAATGAAATTGATATTTTCATATTGAGTACATTTCTTGTCATAGTAATAAATTAATAATCATAAGGTCGCATGTTTTATTGCGCGCACTCAGACTTATTAATTTATTATCTGTGCAAAATCACAATGTCAAACGCGGCATAAATCTGTCAAACTGTCCGGTTGGTTTATTAAATTGGGCGCAGAACAAAAGGATCATTTTTACTGAATTTCTATTAGTCTTAGAGGATTTTGTATCTCTTAGAAACAGAATCAAAATGAAGTTCGATGAAGACTGTATTGTTTTTTTCATTTTACTATTCTCATGGGCGGAATATCTGTGGGAGTTATATCTGTCGTTGCGGCAGGTAATTATGTCTTGTTATCTTGTGCGGTGTTTGCATGTATTCATTACTTTCTCAATCTCATAGCTTTATCAATAGATTATTGTTAAAACACTATTGCGATCGTTATGGATTTGTTGTAGTTTTTATTGATTTATTCTCATACATTTAATTTTCCTGTAAGGTTTGGTGCGGTGAACTGATAAGCTAACACAAGCACGTTACTAGACACGTACAATGTTATCGTGATGCCATGTACCTACTTGGTTCTTTATTAATAACAATCCATTTGTACCAATCCATTTTTAACATGAAATTTTTGTTGCAGTTGAAAATATACAAGACAAATAATACCATACCAAATGATCTGAAAGAAATGTTAAATGAAGAATCTTTCAAGAAAGCACGGCTCTATGGTATCGACAAATCACAGTTTAAAATAGTGAAAGAATTTTACAGCATAGCACTAACATCTGTAATTTTATATAATCGTTGGATATATGTCGCATGGCACAAGTCAGAAAATATTGCAGCTAGCTTATATATTGCTCCGGAGAGAGAAATTCTGATCAGTTGTGTATTCATGACTTTTGTAACATTGTTTAACTTTGTTGTCAATATGCCATTTACCATTTATGGAACATTTGTATTGGAACAAAAACATGGATTCAACAAGCAGACTGCAGGCTTTTTTGTAAAGGATCAATTAAAATCTTTACTGCTTAGCCTTGTTATCACACTTCCCATAATATCCATAGCTATCTATATCATAATGCTTGGAGGGAACATGTTTGTTGGTTGGCTGTGGTTGTTCACCACGGTGGCAACAGTCTTATTATTGACAATATATCCTTCAATAATTGCTCCATTATTTGATAAGTTTGTACCTCTACCTGATGGCTCTCTAAGAAAAGGAATTGAAGATCTAGCTTCGAGGCTAAATTTTCCATTATCCCAAATATACATTGTTGAAGGATCTAAAAGGTCAGCCCATAGTAATGCATACTTCAGTGGCTTGTTTGGTGCAAAGAGGATAGTTTTATTTGATACTTTATTAGAGAAGTTTGATGAAGAAAAAAAAGTAACTGTGGGTTGCTCAGATAGTGAAATATTGGGGGTTTTAGCTCATGAACTTGGGCACTGGAGCTGCAGTCATATTTACAAATCAATTGCCCTGACTGAGGTGAACTTGCTTCTGTTATTTAGTGCATTTGGAGTGTTGTTCAAATATTCTATGTTGTACACCGCCCTTGGCTTCCCTGCTGGACAAGAACCAGTCATTATTGGCTTAATTGTGGTTTTACAGATGATCCTTGCACCATATAATTCAGTGTTGTCTTTCTTTGCTACAGCTCTCTCTAGAAAGTTTGAATTTGAAGCAGACAACTTTGCTCTTTCATTATCTTATCCTAATGAGTTGAGGTCTGCTCTAATTAAGTTAGGAAAAGACAATTTGGATTATCCAATTTATGATAAATTATACTCATCTTGGTACCACTCACATCCAACATTATTACATAGAATTGAAAATATAAAGAACCAAGTTAATTTAAAACAGGAATAATATTTTTAAGGTATATTATGTATTAAGAATGTACAATTTTATAATGTCCATACATTTTTAGCAGTACAAAATATACTTCTGTGTAGTTGTGAATTGCATTTTTGTAGTCGTTCTAGTCCAGTCTCTTTATTTTTCTACTTTTCAAACTATGCTTTCTCAAAGCCAATTTGAATCCTAAACAGATGCACAGCCTTATTACGTAAATCAAAAACTATGTATTCCAATCTTTCGAACCTTACCAGTGAGTTGATCTAGTATTGATACAAGATTGTTACACAACAGCATTTATTTTCAAAGAATACCTACATGTATAATAGATGTACATGTGTAAACAGTTGTAATTCCTTTTATTTTTACACAGTGTCTGTTTTTATTAAACAATAAATATGATTATGTAGTAGCTAAGATATATTTATTTACCTTACTAGTCACTTCCAACTTATATCTTCCTGACACACGAAACCCATCGAGTCTCATCTTTCTTATGAGTAGATAAGAGAGTCCAGATTAACTCATCCAATTTTTTGAGCTTCCTCTAAAGTGTTTGGCAATGGAGAATCTTTTGTTTCAGGTAAAGGCAATATCATAAATATTTGTGCAAAAGAAACCATCGCCAGTAAGTATATTGGACAATCTACAAATATGCCGTCTAAGCTAACGACGGCCGGTGCAACCATGGACGCAATACGAGCGAAGGTAGTCACTCCGGAGACACCAACGTTCCTTCCCAATGTTGGAAATAATTCTCCCGAAAATAAATATAATGTTGGTATCGTGCCCTGAAATGATATAATTGACTTTGTAGTAGTAATAGTATGAATCATTTATGAAATCAGGCTTTACGGACGCACGTACTTTGTGAAGGATGATATGGCTAGAAAGAACTACTTATGGAAGAAGAAGACCTGCTGCGTCGACTCCAATAATTGAGGTATGGGCAGGTAAATGATGTTTTTTTTTGGACGAAAGCTTTTCTAATTCCCATTTTTCGTCTGATATATTTTTTTTGTGAATATTCAGCGAAAACTATCTTCTTTTTTTGTTACCTACTTAGGTAAACTAGTAACTTAGTACCTACTTGGATAGAGCATAACATAATAACCAAAGGCAAAAAAAATACCTTAATCTGGGTGATCTCATAATCTCATTATATTTTGTGGTTGAATAACTTCTCGGTGAATTGACTAACGATTTTGGTAAAAAAATAATAAAAAAGGATTGTTATGTTATGCCACGTTTATGCTCTATCCAAATAATATGCTTATTTTGGTTGACTTTTGAAAATAGTCCAATATGGGTGATCTCCTTTCAATTGTCTAGCTATCACGGTTCATGAGATACAGCCGGTGACAAACAGGCGGACGGAGTACAGAACCCTAAAAAAACAACCGAATAAGGGCGCTTTAAATTTTGACGTTTGTTATCATACAAAGTGCGTGGTGCGGCACCGGTACCGCAGCGCATATCGATGCCGCACTATTGTGCGGCGTACGAACGCACGTAACGAAGGTCCGTACGAAATACGACAAACGCACCTCTTCGGCGCCGCAGCAGTGCGACAAGAAACGTCGAAATTGAAAGCGCCCTTTGTGTCTGTAAAGTGAAAATAATATCTTTTTTTAGCTTCTGAAGTCGGTGTCTTTTGTTTATTTGATTCAGTTGGTTTGCCACCGACTCGAAGCCTTCTGATTCGAAGCTAAAATTAGTTTTTGTGTTTTCAGTTTTATTTTTTGTCAATCGAGTTTTTGCCTAGAATTAGGGCTCTTGTGGTGTAATAAAAATATGGGTGGGTGGTGGGTGGTAACACAACAAATGACGACTGACTACAGCAACAAACACTTAGCAGTGCAACCTACGTAGACAAAATATTCTAAATATAGATTCTACGATTCAATTTCGCACATGGCTGACTTACCGCCATTCCTGCAAAACCTATTCCAGCAAACACTAGCCTCGGCAAGTCGTTTGAATACATGCCCCTGGGTATCATCAATATGAATATGTAGCACGCAGTGGTAACTATCTGGTATATATAGACGGTTGTCTTCCTTCCCACTCTCGTTATTATAAAAATGCATGTCAATCCTCCAAGTAACGAAATTATTCCAGTTAATGATACAGCTACAAAGACGTTTCCACCTATCGACCCTAAGTATTGTGCAAATGTATAAAAAGCCAAACCGTTACAAAACCTGCAAGAAATATTGATAAATCTTAAATAAGTGAATTTATCACAGCTCTGCGGGCCTAAAATGGCCGCTTTAGCAGAACATAATATGAACCATGTTAAAAAAAATGGACTTTATGTTATTAGACAGTCCATTTTAAGAATTTAAAATTTTGAACGTGAAAAGTGAAAGCGGCCATTTTAGACCCCCTGTTAGACATGCTTACTTACCAATTCATCGAAAGCAAAATAGTTTTCTTTCTCATATTTTTCGATTTTAAGAAAGCCATAAATTTTGGATCCGTGTGTTTTTCATATTTATGCTCATTTATTAATTCTCGAATGCGTTTGGTACTGACATGCTTATTGTTTTGTCTAGTGATTTCCTTTAGAACGACTGCAATTAGTTTGGAGACATTCATCATCATCATCATCATCATCGGCCTATTAATGTTCCCACTGCTGGGACAGGCCTCCTCTCTATGAGAGGGAATGGGCTATATAATCCACCACGCGGGCCCAGTGCGGATTGGTAGATGTCACATGTCTTCGAATTTATAGTTCTAGGACATGCCGGTTTCCTCACGATGTTTTCCTTCACCGTTTTGAGAGCAGCAGTGATGTAATAAATTACACAAAGTAATGCGCCTGCCTGGGTTCGAACCCACGACTTACTGAACGTAAGTCGGTGCCGCCACCTGCACTGGGCCACCGCTGCTCTCAACGTTTGGAGACATTAGTAAAGTTATATTAAGTTTGAATACTAGTAGGTATTTGTGTAGCTGAGCTAAAGCACAATTAGTTCTATAATGTTCACAGTCACACTCCTGAGTCACAACTCACAAGCCTCCTCTCTGTAAGAGAGCCCACTCTGGGCACAATACACCACGCGGGCCCAGCCCAGTTCGGGTTGCATTTCTTCGAATTTTTTGTTCTAGGACATGCTTATGGCGGTGAAGGAAAAATCCTGCGGTAACTATGATGTTTTGCTGCACCATCGCGGCCATTTTGAGAGCAGTGCGGTGATGAATGATGCATAGATTTGAACCCATGAATTAGAACCACTGAGATACCACTGGGCCACCACGTCTGCTATCGTATTTGGCTATAGGTACGAGTACCTACACCTAATGCCCGTTATGACTAACATGACATTAACTTAGGTGTCAAACAGTCATAAACCGAAAGGTACGCCTAGTACCTGCCTATTACCCACTCTACACCACCAATATGTAGACAATTTTTCTTTGAGGAAATCAATGCGGTTCTGCGCCCTGGGCTGGCAGTCTCGACAGAGATATCAAAATTGCAAACTTTTGGTTGCTAATTAATGAATAATTAATGAATTTATTCGTTAGTAATAAGCGATCGAAAGTTAGCGACTTTGTCGTTATCTCTGTCGAGACTGCCGGGCCTGGGTCTTCCAAACTCGTTCTGACTTCTGACTAAAACCACACCGGTATTCCCTCGCGTAACTATGTCGGGGGGTAGCGGGATATAATGCGACTTTCGCTGCCACGAAAAGGTTCCAGCCCGCTTGACTTGGGGGCCTCGGTAGAAAGTGATGTCCCTACCGACCGACGCCCGGTCCATCTGCTGTGGGGTGGGCGGGCCCGGAACTCGTTATCTCCCTTTCCCTCATCTCCCTTCTCCTCTCCTTCTGCGACATGACGGTTTCGCAGAAGGACATCACCGCATGCCAGGACCCCGCTCTGCCGATCAATGAATGAACTAAGATCGGCACCCCTGTAACGAGGCGCAGTCTTATCTGTCGCTGCACTGCACCACTCCCTCGCGTGCGTCGCCGATCTTGAAACTTGAAGCCATTAACATGGTTGAACCTTAATAAACAAATAGTCAATAGTTACCTAATCATCTATCAATACATACCAATAGCTTTTTCTGTACGACCCGTTGCTAACAACCATCTTGGCGATTCTAGCACCCAAAACCAATAGAATATATAGAATGAAGAAAAAATCCCCAATGCCAATTCAAGTTTTCTCCAGTCCCGCAGCCAATAAGATAATCCAGCCATTATTGCATTACCTAGACCAAAGGGTAGTTGATAAATCACAGGAATTATAGTCCGCCACTTGCCACTTACCACCTAAAATTATTAAAGACTAAATTAATATCATAAATAAAGATAATCGCTTTTGCGGTTTCTGGAACCTTTTTATCAGGTACGATATAAATTACCTCCATGCTTATAACGAAGGATATTATACCAACACCACCGGACGCTAAGGCCACAATGAACCAATTAGCCAGAAACACCCAGTACCATGGAATCACGCTGGCTACTATACTAGCGACGCCTTGGATGGTTATTGCAGTTATAAGAGGTTTTCTTCGACCATGTTTGTCGGCCCAAGATCCGAAAATAATACCTCCTATAACTATTCCCCACATCATTACACACTGGCATACCTGAAACGGTAAAGAGTGGTTAGATATCTATTTGTAACATTAGTTAATTAGGTTGGGTTAACTTTTTTTTTTATGTTCCGGGGCCACGGTATCTCTTTCGAACAGTCGCGCAACCCTGGCAGGCTTCGGCCCTTGCGGGCCCTTTCACTTTGCTGACATCTCTGAGGCGCATGTGGAACACGCGCGCCGTCGACACGGCCTCCTGTTGTCATTAGACGGACGGACGGCTAGCTTGCCCATAGCTAACCGTCCACAAGCCCGCGTCTACGGTGGCCGGTAGCCACCACGTGGCCCCCGACGCCCGGTGCGTCTCCCGCGGCGGCTGAGGCGAGAGGCTCTCTCCCTTTCGCGTTCCGCCACCTCGCCACCAAGGAGGTGACGGCTTCCCATTCTGTCTCGCTCCAGACCGATACTGTAATAATTTGTTACAACATCACACCTGTATTTCCCGAAGGGGTAGGCAGACGTATAACTAGTGGTAGCAAAGACTATGCAGGTGTTTAGGTACTAGATCATGGATTTTTGTTTCCACATTTCATCGAATTTAAAGTCTCACAAGTATCATCACGCCATCCTCGAATGGTTAGGCAGGGTTTACCTACATTTCGTGTATGTTTAGGCAAGCCTGTTGCTGCAGTTGCCTAATGGAATTTAGACCCAATAACACTTTACTCGACCCGGGAGTCAATTCACGGGCCCAATGCTAAGCATTATGTTCCGGGCTCAATGCTAAGCGCGCTCAACTAACGAGGCAGTCTATTTATTCTCAAACATACTTGGTAGGTGAGCTACGTACATGAACCAGCCAATGTCTGGAGCATACCAAATTCCACTCAGACGTGATTGTTCGGGTAAACACACTTAAGTCATATTCAAAACTTTGACATGGTACAAGTGGAATCAGAGTCTTGTCTATTCGTGGGTTTATTGCAAGTAAATCTGGATCAAAAATTAAACAGGGGTATTCCTCCACATGCTAAAACATGAAATAAAACATTGTTATATACGATTGTAAAGTAACTTAATGTAGATACCTGCATAAGTAAGATGGTATTTATACACGGGTGTAGGTGTACCTATAGGCAATCGACGCATAAACTGCTATGCACGAATTGAATGATTCTGGTGGGGTGTAGAAATGTCGCAGGCATATCGTATAACACGCCGTAGGTATTACATAAAGGCGCGCCGGATTGCAAAACGTCGCTGTTATGTAATGCGGCGTCTTCACGTTCAGCCGGATTACAATTCGGCTGAAATAAAGTACTCAGCATTGAATGAGCACTTCGCGTTCATCAAAGCGGCATAAAAACGTGATGCCCAAATACAAATGGGTAGGCGCATCGTTGATACGCCGCTTTGAAAACGAGCTCGGCACTTAGGGCACCCGACGTTAGGTTTGGCTAGGTTGCTTTAAACCCTGCAGACAGAAATGAGTCCCACGTAGCGGGGCTACGTCGACCACGCCTTATTTTCGTAATTTTCAGTATTTTATACGGTCGTTTCTTCTTGCTAACAGTAAAGCTAAACGTTTAACGTTGGACCCAAAGATTATAATTATTATACTCTATGGTACCTACCTACCTTGGCACTTTTCAGACAATAGGCATCGACAGTATCAAAACATTGCAAATCTATTTAGTCAGCCAGTTAAGAGCATTGGAAAATAATGGACACGTATTCTTTGGTTTTGTAAATCAATGTAAGTATATTGACAAAGTTAAAACGCATCAAAACTCGGGAGTGGGGGCTCGTGACGTCAGAACTCGCTAAAAATATACCAAGGCGTGACGTAGGTATTGAAAATTTTAAAAGCGTCTTATCTTCGTCAATTTTGGTTTAGGTAACAAAAGAAAAAATAGGTCAAATATTTGTTTTTAATCTAACTGACAGACTAATTATTATTTTTTTTGTAGTCTACCCTTCGACAACTTCTAAGGTAAAGTATGATGTAGGTATGTATTTAAAGTGCGATCATAGATAAGATAATCCTACTAATATCCTACTATCCTAGTTAATTAATATTATAAATGCGAAAGATTGTGAGTATGGATGTATGGATGTTTGTTACTCTTTCACGCAAAAACTACTTAACGGATTTGGATCAAATTGAGCACACAGATAGTTTATAACCTGGATTAACACATAGGGTACTTTTTATCCCGGTAGTAAACTCCCATGGGACAATTTCAAACTTCACGCGGGCGAAGCCGCTGGCAGAAGCTATATAATACAAGATAGTTATGCAACTCTGGTTTACGTTTTTAAAAAAACGTATACCTAAGCTGAAGTAAGCTGTTAGATGGCGCTGTTAGTTTAGCAAAAAGAAGTTTCACCCCCCTGAGTGCGACTATCAAGTGTCTTGCAAAATGTGAAATACTATTTGGCTACAATCCGGTTACCTATATTATCTCTGGCTTTTATAACAGTAAAGGTGTGTCTTTGGTAGGAAGGGTGAAAACGAGCTTACTGGCGCACAAATTTTTCTCCATTCTTCAACACTATAATTAGCGAATCTTGGTGGTTTAGTACACCAGAAATCTTGTTGAGGGGCCATAAAAATAATATTTAATTGATAATAAGCGATGGGCAATTTTAAGAGTGCCATACATATACTGATTTTTAGTTGCCACTTTCCGAAATCGCCAATGATTTTTGTCGTAACATCCTCAGAAATGGGAACAGCTCCATGTTTTTCCGGATGTTCTGAAATAAATTACAACTTTATCTCACTTTTGTCACGACAAGCCACGACATAATATTTGAATAGAACTGTGCAAAACTACCGACCTCGTTTTAACCAAATGGAACTGTCCGTCTCCGTTTGCTTATCCTCATCAGTGCTGTACGTTAACATTCCCTATTCCCTAGTACATAAATCTACAAAAAAAAACAATTATAATAGTGAAATTCCAATAATATTGTGATATGAAAATGGTATTACTCCAATCCACAGCACAGAGTATATAATCACTACGTTTAAACAGGAGTGCCAACCTAATTAACCAAATAGTGCTTACCAAATAGCTTTTTATCGATATCGACAGCAGCATAACAACTGAGGCTACTACTAAATATGTTTAATGTTTAGGTACGAGTATTGAATCCGCATTTATGAGTCCAATATTGATGAGGGGGATATTTGGTACTAATACAAGATTGGACGTAAATGCGGACCCGCAATAAAATAAAAAACTGTTTTTGCTGATTTAATTCAAATTTTATTACTGAAATGAAATAACATAATCAGCAAAAAGAAAATCAAACATTCAAATAAAATGAAAATAAAAACTGATTCTTTCTAAATTTTTATCATTATATTTTTGTGATGACATGTTTTTCAAATAAAAACAAAATCAAAGCATTTATTTCAAATAGGTAGTTACAGGACTTACAGGCACTTTTGAAGTGTCGAAACAAAGATGAAAGTTAAATCTAGCAACACTCCCAGTCACAAGACATAAAACTGTGCAAGTAATGTAGTTGCCCTTTCCCTAGCGTAAATCTCGTAGATGTATGCAACTTTTCAACGGAAACATATACAGGGTTACTGGTTATTCGACGTATTCCTTGCAGGACGTTATATTAGGGTTATAATGCAAGAAATTAAGCCACCAAATTCCCAGATTGAATCATTTAAAGCCAATTTAAAAACGATTTACGGCGCAAATGTACTGAAATTTAAATTATTATCATAGCTGATGCACACAGCAGACCTTTGCTAATAATTAAACGTTCAAAGAATTCAAAACTCTTAGTAGAAATCACTAATGAAACAATTTTTTTTTGTAATTTTTGGCATTTCGAACAAGACGTGCAAAAATGAGTTATTTAAGTTTTAAAAGTGACACTGATTAAAAATTATAATAATTCACGAAATTATTTTCTTTGATTTTCCGCATACCTTTTACCTTTTTTTACCTTTTTTACAATATCAAAAACATTTTTCATAACTTATTCCATAACTTTTCAATAAGATTTATACCATTTTAGAGAGCTGATAAGACAAGGATATTTTTCTAGTATTTTTTACATCTGGCGTAGTATTATTTTTTTTTTCATCATACAACATCTTTTATGACGGCATGGCAAAAATTACAGAAAAAAAAAATGTTTCATAAGTGATTTTTCCTAAAGGTGTACGATTTTTTAACTTTTAGTTATTTCAAAAGGTTTGCTGCATAGTCAGCTATTTTAATAACTTACATTTCAGTACATTCGCGCCGTAAATTGTTTTTAAATTGGCTTTAAATGATTAAATCTGGGATTTTTCATAAAAAACTCAAAATCGACCTAACTCAAAAACCACTGAATTTCGATAGAACATTTGGTGGCTTAATTTCTTGCATTATAACCCTACTATAACGTCCTGCAAGGAATACGTCGAATTACCAGTAACCCTGTATATTAAATCTTGTGCCGTGCCCACAAACTTGACCCACTATTTGCATCTGAAATTTTAAATAAAATTAAATTTAAAATTGCACAACCGTTCCTTGCTCATTTATGTAGGCACGCAATTTAAATATGTAAAACATTGTGCCCCTAATCTTTCACGCAATATTATATTTCTTATTTTTTTTTCAATGATAAACAATATCGTTTTTATCGATATGTGGATATTTACCATTTGCAGTACAACACTAGCACATATTTTAAATAAGATAATTTTATTAATTTTACTTGTTCCTAGCCTGCTTTAAAGTAGAGCTTAAAAGTAGGCTGCAAAGTATCATATTTAAGTACTTACCGGGCTTCATCTAAAGGAAATCTCGCCATAAACATCCTTAAAACATTATTCGAACGACTTGCTCGATTTTCACATATTTCACAAGTAATAAACCGTCTTTTTGGTGGCATTTTATTTCAAAGTTCACTTCTGATGACCCTTCACTAATTTTGATGTGAAATTACACTTAAAACGATTAAAATCCACAATCAAACAAGCATTTAATTTTACATTCAAACACACGGCGCGAAATGAAGTTTTGACAACAAACAACATGGCTGACACTTGACGGGATATTGCAAGAAAGAGAAACCCCACTGAGGGAGTGTGATAGCAAATCCACCAATAAAGGCTAGAATAATATTAGATTAGTCATAGATTATATATGTCACCGTAAAATTGTCAAATACGTTATATTACAATATTGATGTGCCTCCGGAAAACATACAGCATTGTTTATGAAGAAGCAGTGTATACTTAGCCTTTTGCGCGGTCAATCCTATAGTTAATTTAGTTCAACTTAATATCAATAGATGGCGTAGCTATCGCCGATGTTGTATTTAATTTGTGCCAGCTAGGACGCGGGAACCGTTGTCACTTTTCGAATTCATAGCGTTGTGTACTTTCGCCGCGAGCGGTCGAAACTTAAAATTTATTCGGTTAATCGTTTAACCTTTTAAAATAACTAACTAACATTGTGTTAGACATTTTAATAGTGCATTAATTGTTGGCTGTATTTTGAATCTTAACCTTAAAATAACGGTTTATCGTTATGAATCCCGGGCCGAGTGACGAACCCGATGAGGCCAAGCCGCCGCCGGGGCCAATCGGTCGATCGTTACGAACTCGCCGACTTTCGAGAGGGATCAAGAAATGGAGGACTCCTCGCGCGCTACGATTCATCGGACAGCGAAGCCGAACAGGAGGAACCTCCACGCTAGAAACAAAAGCGGGATTCACAGGTAACGGTCGATCCTCGGATCGACGCGTTATACAACCAGGTCAGTTTTCTTACAAACTTTATAATGCACCAAAATTAAGTGCCGAATCTTGATGGAAGGCATTGGTAGAAATGCTCGCGTACCCGAGCTTTTGCTATTTAAAAATTACCGATGAACTGTGTTGTCTGAACAAAGGAAAAGATTTCCTGCCCCAACGGAGGAAATCATAGCTGCAACTACTAACATCTTGGTATATCAAAGCTTTTACAATCCGGTTTACAGGGTATTATTGATTGGGGTCACAATAACCCTGCCGAGTTAAAGCCCAATAACCTGTTTAGTAAAATTTTCGAGACATTCGGTAATGAATCGTCGTCTTATAAATTGTCTGAACAAACCTTTCAAATAATTAGCGGTGTAAGAACCGAATGTATTGAAACTAGACGTAAAAATATATTTTCCGAAATTCCGGATATAAGTGTGCGCGCTGCGCTTAGTAACATACCTCCTAGTGAGTAATTTTTGTTTGACGAGTCAAAACTATGTTTCTTATCCAGTCCCTCGGAGGGCCTCACTTCTGGTTATCACTACCGCAGGCTAAGCGCCGCAACTAAGGATCAATTCAAATCAAAATATAAGGGACCAACCCCTTAGAGATCCCTCCAAATACAAACCTAAGGCATAAAATAATTAAAAAAAAAAAAAAAAAAAAATCATTTTCAAACAACGATGGGAAAAAGTGACTACCCGACACATTTCAGGTCATTTAACTATGTTCAAGAACCGTTGGCAGGCAAAAACCAACAAATTCATAATGTCAGCAGTTTCGGGGTTCACATACCCCTTAACAAAAAACCTCCTCTGTTAATACCAACAATAAGGATAATGACGCAATATGCAACCAAACCATCCCTTGCAATGTCTCAGATAATCAAAGATAAATAAATAAATAAATATCGCTGGACATACACACAGCGCCACCTAGTGCCACACTAAGCAAAGCTTGTGTCGTGGACACTAGATAGTTGATATACTACATATATACTTTTTTGTTTGTGATCTATAGGATCAAGATATTTTGCGACCAGTTTCCAAGAAAACGCCCAGTTTTATTTCCAATTTTTTCTGCGGAAGAAAAGCGAAGGATCGATGCGCCCAATTTGCGATCTTTGAGAATTAAACTATAGTTCCCCAGAACGAAACGTTTACGTCTGATTTCTCACGCCTCGGTCCCAGATTTGCTCCAAAATAGATATATCCCAGGCTAACTTTCACCTACGGGCAGCAAAATCTCACCGGTTGTTCTTAAGAATCAGCTACAAAGACCTGTTATACGAGATGACATGTTTACCGTTCGGGCTGGCTTCAGCGCCAATCCTCTTTTTCTCCGTAACTTGCTGGGTTGCGGAAACCTTGCGAGTGAAGGGATGTCGGGTGCTAGTCTACCTAGATGACCTTCTCTTGGTCAACCAAGACCAATCCAAGTTATGTCTTCAGGCTGCGGAAGCCGTGAGGCACTTGGAACACCTGGGCTGGCAAAAACCTTGCGAGCGAAGGGATGTCGAGTGCTAGTCTACCTAGACGAATTCCTTTTGGTCAACCAAGACCAATCCAAGTCATGTCTTCAGGCTGCGGAAGCCGTGAGGCACTTGGAACACCTGGACAGGCAACTAAACTACCAAAAATTGGTTATGGTGCCAATTCAAGATTTGGAGTAGGTACCTTGGCATACGTTAGCGAACAGCCGTAAATACAATGTCCTTGTCAATAAAAAGGATAGTAAGCATGGATCAAACATTAAACCGGTCGTTGTTGAAAAGTTGCGTCAATCTCCGGGAGCTGCAAAGCCTGCTGGGTCAGTTAAACTTCGCCATCTTTGTTGTCTCGAGGAAGACTACACTCTTCTTACGACACTTCAACAAGACACTACCCCGTCAAAAACAGCTATTGCCTCAAGTTGTGTACTAATAGATAATGTGGTGGCGCGGAGCCACAAGTCACACAAATGTCTATACACAGAAAGCCTGCTAGCCATTTCCTAGCGACGGACGCTTCGGATTGGGGTTGGGGTGCCCATATGGACGGAAATCTGACGTCAGGTGTACGGGCAACTCACATGCAGTAATAGCGGCAATCAGAAGGAACACGAAGACGTAGCAGAACTCCCACGTGCTGACCCAATCGTACAACCGGACCTTGATTGCATATCCGAAAGGAGGGAGGCACCAGATCGTTGGGGTTACTAGCCCTAACCTTCAAACTGTTACACCTAACAGGCAAGTCGACATAACCCCATTTTCTGCCGGGGAGATCAATATAATAGCAGACAGACTATCACGAGGAAAACAACCCGGGGGAATGGTATCTTCTATCTCGAGTAACAGCGGAAGTCTTTTAGAAATGGGGCCGTCCAAAAATAGACTTAATTGCGACACAAGCAACTGCGATAGTAAAAAACTACGTATCTCTAGACTGCAGAGATCGATCGGCAAGCTATACAGATGCCTCCAGCTGACCATGGAACCATGGACTAGCGTGGGTGTTTCCAAGTCTCAGCTTGCTGCCCAGAGTTCTGGTACAACTGTCAACGCCACGGAAATTTACTTAGTAGTGGCTCAAGAGTGGCCTCGAGCCTTCTGGCTTCAGGACCTAAAATCCAGAGAGAGCTCCAGACCACCCACACGAACTTCCGAACTCCGGAGACTATGATCCTACAGACCGGGGGGGGGGGGGCAAATAAAAGATTGGTCCACATAGGAAAAAGATCATCTACTCGTATTATATAATAAGGAAGAGCTGGTGACGCTCAACTTTATCGACACACTTTGCTGCCACTTACGCGGTGGTGGAGATGGTACTCTAACTCTCAATTAAACCCAAAATGTCCAACACCTGCAGACATCACTAAATTCTTAATGTTTCTCTTTCTCAACGAAAATTTGTTGAACAACAAACATTTTCTAATTTAAAAAAAAAAACAACCCTTAAGGCTATAGGAGTGGTTAAACCAAAAGAAATACGGCTTTCGTTCACGCGGGATCCACGTATCGTACTAAATTGGCTCTCATCAACTGTACCTAAGGACACACTTAGCATGTTCGATTTAGCACGTCGAACAGCCACAGTTTTTTGATGGCATTAGGCCGTAGGGTTCATGATCTAACTTTGCTGAAAATTTCAAATGACGGTTTTTTCGATGACGGGTTTTTTCGATGACTGCTTTTTCGATGACGGTGACAGACAAAATCTTTGTAATACCTGCATTTGAGTCGAAAACCGATGCACATTATTATCGTCAGTTCACGTGGAAACTTTCACAACATAATGATAAAAACATTTGTCCTGTAATTTTAGTTAGGCTTTTAATGGAAAAAACTAAGAGATCGGAAGTTACTAATAAGACAATCTTCTTATCACTATGTTCAGTAAAATAAAACAAAAGATGCCTTACGCACTGTAATTGGGAACTGGGTACGTACAGTTCTCAGAGATAGTGGCATTCATGCATCTTCGGGAAGCTGTGAATCAGCAGTAGCGTCCTTAAATTGGTGAGATATAATCAACCAATTGATGACATTTTAACACCGGGTAATCGGAAATCATCCAATTAATCATTACTTTCGCGAAATAGAACCCCCTAGTGACTGTCGTAATTCATTTTTCAATACAATTACTTCTGCTTTTAAATAATTAGAAGTTGATTTATTCGTAGAACATATAAAAACCGTGATTATTGTTACCTTTATCTGTAGGATCAGATTGTTTTCAATAAATTATTATTACTGTAACTATTTAATTCTCAGAGTAAACATTTGATTATCATCATAGCGTTGTGTTTTACCTTTAATAGATATTTCACCAGCAGATAACAAACACGTCTTCATAAACAATGCTGTATGTTTTCCGGAGGCACATCAATATAGCGGTTTTACATAAAATAAAACCGATATTATGTGCCGAGAGGGAAAACATACAGCATTGTAGGAAGTTCTTCCTGGTGAAGACTATGAATTCGAAAAGTGACAACGGTTCCCGCGTCCTAGCTGGCACAAATTAAATACAACATCGGCGATAGCTACGCCATCTATTGATATTAAGTTGAACTAAATTAACTATAGGATTGACCGCGCAAAAGGCTAAGTATACACTGCTTCTTCATAAACAATGCTGTATGTTTTCCCTCTCGGCACATAATATCGGTTTTATTTTATGTAAAACCGCTATATAACGTGTATCTCTCTAGCGATATTGTAAAGTCTCGAATTATTGTCAACTGAACATACGGAAGTATCTCTTGCCCCCATAAACGGGACTTGGGGCACCCCCCCGTTAGGTTAGTTAGGTTCCTTTAAACCCTGCACTCGGAAATAGGGGCCCCGCGAAGCGGGGCTCCATCGACTACGCTTTTTAGGGGAATATGAAGTGTTTTAAGGTTAGGTTATATTAATCGATATTTCTCAGGAATGGTACAGTATCTTTTCATGAGAGTGGTACCACTGGGCAAGGAGGACCCCTCCTTCTCTCCACACCGCGTGAGTTGACTACCATCGCATGCATTTCACGAAAAATAATGCGTTTTATTGTAAGCAGTATGTTCATTTGACAATAATTCGAGACTTTACAATATCGCTAGTGATATTACAATATAACGTATTTGACAATTTTACGGTGACATATAGAAATAAAAGGTATTTCGTAAAGTCCATAGATAAAAAAATTGTTCCGAGTTGCGAAAGGTCATAATTAGGTAGTAGTTTTTCATGGTTTGGCTTTGTGCTCGTGCTGGTGCTGTTACTCGTACTGATTGTGGCCTGTAAATGGGCCTGCGTCAATATGCGGCATCTCTTTTAGAAATATCTGGATTGTATGATCAAAATCTGTGTGCACGTGAGATTTGAAAAGACCAGCCAGTCCCGGTAACTAAACATACTACGTGTGTAGGTGGTGTTCTCTTCACATTTTTCAGTTAAAGTTAGACTATGACACTACAGAGCAGTTACTTCTTGTACCCTCGTAATATTTAATAATCATTTTCTAGTTTATGACTGTTCACCCGACACATTTACGCCCACACTATCATCATACCTCTCCTCACACACTTAATTTGCACACATCACCTACTCACTTCACAGGACACTTTACTTCGCACCCATTACACTACACCTTAGCTAATTTTAATTTGTTTGCGTTAATTAAGTTAGTCTGCCTTTTTCCCTTCTACATTAAATCTTTTATCTATGTATTCAAATTAGCTATTATTATGAAAATTACATTTAATTCGAGGTGAGAGCCTGGGGATCCGTCACACAGGGTATCTTATTAAGGACACAGTATGGACGCCAGTCTCTCACAAAGGAACATATATTATGCATTTTGTTAAGAAGTCATTGTTACAACTTATTTATGAAAAATAAGTGAACCTTTGTGAAGAGAAAAATTAAAGACATTGTATTTCAAAAAATCTGGTTCATTTGTATAAAGCTGTCGAACATAGCGGCGGCCGAGCGCCATTTTCCTTTCCAACCATCGAGAATATCCACCAAAAGAAAAGCTAAAGATATAGCTGAACGCCAAATCTGGAACGCAATCAGTTTAATTTTTACAGGGTTCCGTAGTACGTATGTAAATTCAATATTTAACCAAAAGTGAGAGTTTGTGATTGAATACAATATTTTGGTCTCATATAACTTAACTAAATAAATTAACTATGTGTCAGTTTTTCTGTTAAATAATTATCCACTGACCAAAATTTACTAATTCACGTAGTCGTGTTGCGTAGTCAGTTGGTGATTACATGATGTACGCAGTACGACTGTACGTAAATAGTACGGAACCCTACTAGTGTTACCCTATTCAGCCTTGTCTTCATTTTCATATCATGTCTGCTGTTGTCATTGTCAATGATTGTGTGCATTCACGTTATTTGTGGTCTAAGAATGAGAAAACAAGAAATGGAATGAAGAGTAGCTAAGTTTTAATTGGTTTTATTAAATTGTTGAAGTATTTTACAGTGAATGTTCAAGTGCAAAAGTGGTAAATCATGCCTTTGGCTAACACCTCATCCTCCGATCCTTGGCGAATGCAGAATGTTGGAGATAACACGGTACATTTAGAATTTATTGACGTGATTGTGTTTTGAGTTAATCCGGATTTTCTCGAGATTTGTAAGAAAATAATCTCACTACCTGCCTTCAAACTTAAGTATGGACAGAATGTAACTTACAGTTATTATTTCTTTGGAAAATCTGCTTTTTCCGCCCACTTGAAAACTACGCAAGACAAAGTGCACTAAATTAATTTTAAGGGTTCTTTCTCTCCGTTCCCTTTGCTATAAATGGTCCCAGGTTTATAATTCCAATTAAACCAATGAATTCAGGAAAATATATAAATCATGTCAGTGCCAACTTACAAGGAAAAGTGATATGATACAATGTAAACAGCTTGTATTTTATGATTCATTTACTTTTATGTATTAACAAGTATTAATAGTAATCCAATAGTAGTCAAAGACTGAAGATGTGCTGTATTATTGAACATCTACATATAAATATGTTTTCATAAAATAAAATCAAACTTGATTATTGATGGCTATGAAATTGATTGAAAAAATGAAACAGGTAATACCTACTTTCCTTCCAAGAGCTTAACCTGATTTACGTTCTTTTTATTCTACTTACTAATGTAGTGCATAATTATGTCTTATTAGGCCGCTTTCCCAGTATATCATGACAGTTAATTTATCATTGGTTTGTAGCTACCAAAAGTCATGAATGACAGTAATCCGATTGTCCTGTGAACAATGCCATTTAAATACACAAGCCTTGACACTTAAAACTATATGATTATCTGATGTCACAACAAAGTGGGAATGCAGCCTGCCCTTACTGTTTGAATATGTTGTGATTGAGTGTAAAACAACCCTGTCACTAAAACAAAATGCCTCATTTATTGAATGGGTAGGACAGTAGTACATTTTTGGTTAAAATGAAGTTCACAAAAACAACACTAAACTTATTGAAGTTGAATATTATAGACTGACTTTGAGCATGGTTCTAAAAAGTGTTTTTATTTTAGTGAGCTCTTGACTATTCATTTTCATGGGGTGAAGTGATGTGCTAAAACATCTCAGTTTAACATGGACATTTTCTTGTACAATACATATCTAAACATGTAATGGACCTTTATTCAAATACATTTTTAGCTCGGTACGTCTGCACAGGCAGCCAGCAGTCTTCCAATAGTGGTTGAAAACTCAGCTGAGTCGCGTCAAGCATCTACAACTGAGAGCCTAGATACTTCTGTTGATATCAGCGAAGAAAGAGAGATTGAAATACAAGATGTGGTTAAAGAAGGGCATGATAAAGCAGACCCATCACAATTTGAATTGCTCAAAGTACTTGGTGAAGGTTCCTTCGGAAAAGTATTTTTAGTGCGGAAAGTCACTGGCGCTGATGCGGGCACTCTATATGCCATGAAGGTGATATTTCTTTAAATATGTTACTTAATCATGTGTTTTAATAACATACTAAGCCATAATGCAATCCATTTTTTTTAGGTTCTTAAAAAAGCTACTTTAAAAGTCAGAGATAGAGAACGCACAAAAATGGAGAGAAATATTCTAGTTGAAATGGGCCATCCATTTATTGTTAAATTACATTATGCATTTCAAACTGCTGGTAAATTATATTTAATACTAGACTTCCTGCGTGGTGGCGATTTGTTTTCTCGTCTCAGTAAAGAGGTAAGTTTTACCACATATTGTTTATACTCATGTATTAATAATCCATGAGGTAGTGCATTGTAACAAAATAATGGATGCTTTAATTTGGTTCACTGCATATTTTAATTATTTCTAGGTAATGTTTACTGAGGAGGATGTAAAATTTTACCTAGCTGAACTAGCTTTAGCATTAGAACATGTACACAAATTGGGAATAATATACAGGGATCTCAAACCAGAAAACATTTTGTTAGATGCTGATGGCCATATAGCACTTACAGACTTTGGCTTGTCAAAACTCCCTCCGACTAGTGATAAAGCTTATAGCTTTTGCGGCACAGTGGAATACATGGCACCAGAAGTGGTTAACAGAAGAGGACATACATTTGCGGCTGACTGGTGGTCTTTTGGTGTACTTATGGTATGATGATTTCCACAATGAAATTTAAATAAAACTAGATTTTAAACCTGATTTAATTAATACAATTTTTATTTCAGTTTGAAATGCTAACAGGAAATCTACCATTCCATGGTTCGACCCGACATGAAACTATGACACAGATATTAAAAGCGAAACTCGGAATGCCGTCTAATCTAAGTGAAGAAGCACAGTCCCTATTAAGAGCATTATTCAAAAGAAACCCACAAAATAGGTTAGTTTGAAAACACAATTTTGTTGATAACATCTGTTCGTAAGTTTGGTATTAAGAAGACAGTTTATTTGTAGATTGGGGGCTGGCACCAATGGTATTGAAGACATCAAGAATCATGAGTTCTTTGCAAACATAGAATGGGATGCACTTTGTAAAAAAGAGGTATGTTGGTTGTATCATATTAGCATTTAGTTCTTCATCAAGGCACAATGCTGCCAGATAAGCCGATATGTGATATGAATGGACTTTTCACTCTATAAGAACTTCTGATTCTGTTTTGATTTCAATTATTTTATCAGTTCTCACATGAAATGCGGAAAATCTACATATAAGAAGTTTAGGGATAATCCAAAGAAAAATCAAATTGTAATTTTGAAGCACTTATTTTGTTTATCTTTCAATGGAAGTGTTCTTCAATGTCGTAACTAAGAACATTTTCCTGTTTCTGTGGGATTTATTGCATATAAATCAACTACAAAGTTGAACTACATTATATTGTTTTACTTTATTATATAAGAGTAGTTCTTTTGATAAAAATGTTGTTATGTATGCTTGGCTTAAAAGACATGTTATTTTGCCTGTTTCTTTTGCAGTAACTTTAAAGTCTTTATGAAGTAGCTAGGTCAGGGCTGTTCGAAAGAGACTGTTCGAAAGAGACTGTTCGAGAGAGATAGGTACCGCGGCCCTGGAACACAAATGGCTAAGTAAGAAGGATGGGTGGGTTTTAGTAGTAGCAGTACAAGTTTGACACTCCCTTCCGCTTCGCCCACAGCGGGAGGGGTCATTTGATTATCCACCATCCAGAAAAAAAAGTAGCTTTGTTATCCTTTTTAGGGTTCCGTTGCCAAATGGCAAAATTCGTCGTCTGTCTGTCTGTCCGTCCGTCCGTCCGTCCGTCCGTCCGTATGTCACAGCCACTTTTTGCTATTTTTCACTTTTTGCTATTATTTGCTATTTTTGCTATTGAAACTTGGTAAGTAGATGTATTCTGTGAACCGCATTAAGATTTTTACACAAAAATAGAAAAAAGACATAAAATTTTGGGGGTTCCCCATACTTCATCATCCCATCATCTCAGCCGAAAGACGTCCACTGCTGGACATAGGCCTCTCCCAAGTGTCGCCACATTGACCGGTCCCTTGCGACTCGCATCCACCGGATTCCCGCAACCTTCACCAGGTCATCGGTCCACCTAGTGGGAGGTCTTCCAACGCATCGTCTTCCGGTTCGCGGTCGCCACTCCAGAACTTTTCGGCCCCAACGGCCATCCGTTCTGCGAGCAATGTGCCCTGCCCACTGCCACTTAAGTTTAGCAATTCTTCGGGCTACGTCGGTGACCTTGGTTCTCTTGCGGATGTCTTCATTTCTGATTCGATCACGCAAGGAAACTCCGAGCATAGCCCTCTCCATTGCCCTTTGGGTGACTTTAAGCCTTTTAATAAGGCCCATTGTGAGCGACCACGTTTCGGTCCCGTATGTAATCACTGGCAACACACACTGGTCATAGACTTTCGTCTTGAGACACTGCGGTAAGTTGGACGAGAAGATACCGCGCAGTTTCCCGAACGCTGCCCAGCCGAGTCGGATTCGACGATTGACCTCTTTCTCGAAATTAGACCTACCCAACTGAACCGTTTGTCCTAGGTATACATAATCGTCTACAATTTCGAGTGTAGAGCCTCCGATCTTGATAGGAATGGGTGTGACATGGGCATTCAACATGACCTTCGTCTTGTCCATGTTCATTTTTAGACCCACTCTTTCGGAAGCTTTACTGAGGTCATCGAGCATTGTACTGAGGTCCTCCATGGTCTCAGCCATGACCACTATAACGTCGGCAAACCGAAGGTGAGTGATGTACTCGCCATTGACGTTGATGCCTAGCCCTCTCCAGTCCAGAACCTTGAAGACATCCTCCAGTGCAGCGGTGAACAGTTTCGGAGATATTACGTCTCCCTATCTTACACCTCGCTGGAGAAGGATAGGTTCCGAGGCTTGGTCCTGAAGTCGGAATGACATGGTGGCGTTTTTGTACAAACACTTCAACACCTCGATGTACCGGTAGTCAATTTGGCACCGTTGGAGAGACTGCAGTACAGCCCAGGTCTCGATCGAATCAAAGGCTTTCTCGTAGTCCACAAACGCTAAACAGAGAGGCAAGTTGTACTCTTCGGTCTTCTGTATAACCTGCCGAAGCGTATGTATCAGTGGCGCAGGCTCCTAACAACTCAATTCCCACCGGCTTACCTTCAGAAGTCTAGAACACAACCACTCTCTACCTACCGTAATTGAAAAATTCCACAATCATTACTTTTCACAAGCATCACCAAACGCCTATTCGCACTTGATCAAAAAAAAATTACCCTTCAATGACATTTTGCCATAAAATAACCCGCAGGCGCTATCGGCTTTTTGGCAGCTAAATTTCTATGAAAAATAAACGTCGTGACGTCACTACCCAGCCCGCCATATTAGGGCTCTGGTAAGCCGAAGCAAACCGAGTTATTCATAGAGAAAGTATTAGAAAATGCGTGCGCGTGAGCGAGATGGGAAGAAATCGTTATCGCTCGTTGAATTTCGTAAAGAAACGGACATCATTCATGCTTGATGGATGAATGACATTATTTTGGTGCAGTATGCCGAATTTTATCGAGTTACGACAGGGGCAGAAAAAGAAAGTATGATAGGGGAAGAACGAGATAGTATTAGTAATGGTGGATTTCGTATTTGGTTATCTATTTGGATGTTTATTTTGTTGTTCACTTTGATTTTTTTACTATGGTAGCTCTGCATTTTATTCATTTTTTTTTTGTTTTTTCTTTCGTCATGGGTGCCAAATTCAATATTTTTGGGGTCGCTGATAATGAAAATTAGGTCAAAATGAAATATTTTGGTTGTTTCTTCATGGGTGTTGTTTTCGTGGTATTTGGGGTCGCTGATAATGAAAATGAGGTCAAAATGAAAATCCAACATGGCGCCGACGCAAAACTTCAGTTTTTTCTTCATGGGTGTCGTTTTCGAGGTTTTTGGGGTCACTAATAATGAAAATGAGGTCAAAATGAAAATCCAACATGGCGCCGACGCAAAATTTCAGTTTTTTCTTCATGGGTGTCGTTTTCGTGGTTTTTGGGGTCGCTCATAATAAAAAAGAAGTCAAAATGAAAATCCAAGATGGCGCCGATGAAAAATTTCAGTTTTTTCTTCATGGGTGTCGTTTTCGTGGTTTGTGGGGTCGCTGATAATGAAAATGAAGTCAAAATGGAAATCAAAGATGGCGCCGACGAAAATTTTTGGTTTTTTCGTCATGGGCATCGTTTTCATGGTTCCCGATATTACGGATAACGAAAATGAGGTCAAAACAAACATAGAAAAAAATAGGAAAAAAAAATAAAAAAAAAAACATTTTAATTTTTTTTTCTCGGCTTACCCTGACTCTTTTTACACCCTTCGCCACTGGTATGTATGTGGTCCACGGTGCTAAAGCCTTTTCGGAAACCGGCTTGTTCGGGTGGCTGGAAATCGTCAAACCTGCGCGCGAGACGATTCGTGATGACTCTTGAAATCAACTTGTAGACATGGCTTAGAAGTGAGATGGGCCTGTAATTCTTCAACCGGGCATTGTCACCCTTCTTGAAGAAGAGCACCACCACACCCCTGCACCATGCCTGTGGCGTTTTCCCCTCGAGTATGACGGAATTAAACAGCTTCTGAAAGGCCTTAAGTACCGGTTTTCCACCCGCCTTCAGGAGTTCGGCCGTAATTCCGTCATCCCCCGGTGCCTTGTTGTTTTTGAGCTGTTTCAGAGCCATCCTAATCTCGTACAGGCTGACGTCCGGGATGTCGGTTCGGTATAGTGTCGGGTTAGTCTAGCTCTTGGGTCGTTTGCTAGGTCGACAATGGGTTTGCTGGTTGACGTGTACAACTGTCCATAGAAGCTCTCGATCCCCATACTTAGAGAGAGTAAAGAGTGTCCATGGAGTTTCTTGCCCGTTCTTCTCCATAGAGATCTACGCTAGGGAATGAGCAACTACAGTACTTTCTCAAGTTATTATGCCTTGTGTCTGTGACTGTAGCTTCGCTTTTTTTTTTCGTTTTATCGACATTCAATTGCCGTAATGGTCTAGTTGAAATAAATGATTTGAGTTTGAGTTTAGAACTGAAACTCAAAAAAAAAAAATTCATCAAACCTATACGTGTGGGGTATCTATGGATAGGTCTTCAAAAATGATATTGAGGTTTCTAACATTTTTTTTTTTAAACTGAATGGTTTGCGCGAGAGACACTTCCAAAGTGGTAAAATGTGCCCCCCCCCCCCCTGTAACTTCTAAAATAAGAGAATGATAAAACTAAAAAAAATATATGATGTACATTACCATGTAAACTTCCAACGAAAATTGGTTTGAACGAGATCTAGTAAGTAGTTTTTTTTAATACGTCATAAATCGTAAACAGCAATTTACCTTTCATTCAATCTGCTACGGAACCCTTCATGGGCGAGTCCGACTCGCACTTGGCCCCTTTTTTTCAGCTAAGTAGGCAGGTAGAAAAATATCTGATTGTGGCTACAGCTTGATTTCGAATATTGACTGGATAGTCAATATGCGAAGGTGGCGCCGCCGCCGTAGGCCGTAGTACTGGTTCGAAATTGGCGATACTATTTGCGTCAGTCGGGGAGGCGCCAAGGCCACTGATAGCGCAATTGGTATGGCCACCTAATGGGTTAAATTAATTTCATAACGTCCATCGATACGATTATGAGACGAACTACGCATGAATAGGTGTAGGTCTATACAATTGTAGATTTTCTGACCCACCGCAAACATTTACTGGTCATGTTTTGGTTTTAGGAGCTCTTTGTAAACGTGAATGTGTTTTGATCCTTCGCTGTGTTGTCTTGATGAACTAACTTGGTTAAACTATAAATGCCAAAAAGACACATGCTTGTGTTCTTAATCTACGTTTGCCCGGGCGATTTTTTTCACTCGTCTTATCGCTGTGAGTTCAAAATTTAACAGAGCGTTTTAATTTTGACATTGATTTAGGTTCCGCCTAGTGCTAGTGAAAATTGGCACTCTGCGGGATTTTAAACGGGCTCAACATTTTTTTTTTTTTTTTTTAAAGTTTAAAAAGTTTATTGACCATTAAAAGAACAACCTTAACATACAAATCGCAACAATCCTGTGATTTGTGTCTGCTAATAGACGTAAATATAAATACGTAATAAATACCTGTGTAGGTTATGCGTTTGTTTGGTCTTGATTCACACTGACCTCCGTACTAGTGAAAACTGTATCACGGCAGATCAGTCTTCCTCGTTCACAAACACTCACACACTTTCACAATAATAAAGAACTTAAGTAAGTACATTTAATTGTTAAATGAACATAGATTAGTTTATGAGTTAGGATGTTAAAACTGATACAGTGGGTAATTATTTGGACATTTGGTGACTTGATTACAACAATTGTGAGGGTAATTGTAAAACATTAAAAGTATAAGCAAAAATTTCAGACAAAAAACAGTTTGGATTTTATGACTTACGGTATTAACTTATAACATCAAGATGACAAAAAAGTTGCCAATAATGGCTTATATTACAAAAGCAATAAAAACATTGACTGTTAAAGGTTTACCGATTGGCCTAATAGAAGGCGCGCAAATAAAATATCGCTTTACAATATTTCAATTTTTAATAGACATGACGACATACAGTATCAATAAATTGAAAACATGTTTAGTCCGTCGGTTACAGTATTGAAAAATAATGGACACGTATTTTCTGGTTTTGTAAATCAATGAATATTGACAAAGATAAAACTCATCAAAACTCAGGAGTGGGGGTTCTTGACGTCAGAACTTGCTAAAAATTATACCAAGGCGTGACGTATTGAGAATTTTAAAAGCGTCGTATCTTAGTCTATTTTGGTTTATGTAACAAAAGAAAAAATACGGTCAAATATTTGTTGATAATCTAACTGACGGACGAATTATATTTTTTTATTAAATTAAGACGTTGTCATCAGGTGGTGCCTCCATTCCGGCCGGCAGTCTCTCGGGCCGATGATGCGTTCTACTTTGATTCAGAATTTACGTGTCGCACGCCTCGAGATTCGCCGGGTGTACCCGCTTCGGCGAATGCACATGAACTATTCCGGTAAGATTATGATCTATACATAACATGAATACACTTAATATCGGGAAAAGCGTTGTTACTCGGTAAACTGTGTAAGTAGGTATATTTAGATAATTAATTAGTGTATAGGTATTTAGAAATGATGAAGCATTGGTTAGCTTTAGCATGATCAATGCCTCCATGCCTTCTTTCTCTTAAAATAACCTTTAACAATGTGAAACAATTAGGTAACCATAAAACTAAATTAAACATTTTTTTGAGTTCAATTTGCAATGCCATTTTTTCAATTGAATTATGGTTTTTATTCAGCTCAGGTCAAATTATTGTTTTACTTATGAACGGCCATAAACACCGGTTCCATTTTCCGATAATAAACGGTATACAAAACATATTTGCAGTTCTGTTTATGATTGGCAGTTGCATAACCTAGGTTAGACCAACCTTATCATATCATCGGATTGTCTAATGATAAGATAAACTCATTCGTACAAACTCGTTCGCACACAGCAAATAACTCGTTAATGTTATTTTTTCAGCGGTTTCAGTTTCGTCGCACCCTGTTTACTTAACGATGATAGTAACAAAACGGTTACTAGTCAAAATCAGAACCATGTGGCCACGAACAATAAAACGTCCACTGAAGAGTTTTGGGCTGGATTTGTCAATAGGAATAATTTCTTTGATGAATACAGGTAGGCGAGTCGAATGCACCCATTTGTATAGATTTTACAGGATCTACCAATATCGAACGACATACCACGACAACCGATTACCACACAACTTTTCAGTCACCGGCGCGGCGCGGCGCTACTATCAGACTTCCTCTTATATACTAATTTCTTAAATCTTTCCCTTATGTGAAAGAGGAATGCGGGAGGCTCAGATTGTTCCCGGGACCTGCCGCTATTTCATCCATCCCGTGTTAATTCTGCGGGCCTAAAATGGCCGCTTTAGCAGAAAATAATCCGAATCACCTTAAAAAAATTAAATATCTAAAATGGACTTTATTGTTATGACAGTAAAGTCCACTTTTAGAATTTAAAAATTTTAACGTGATTCATTTAATGTTCTGCTAAAGTTGCCATTTTAGACCCCCTGACGTATTGCAAACATCCTCAAGTTCAAACTCAGGGCTAATGAATTTGAAGGGCTGCTACGATGAAAATCCCTATGCAAAAACACCCGACCTTGAAATGAAACCGAAATCCCCAAGCTCAGCAGTTGCTTGCAACTACTGACCAATGAAGCTGTCAAAGAAAAACATTCAATATTTCGTTGAACTGTGATTATTTCAGGTTAATGGGAGAGCTAGGAACTGGCTCGTTTTCAGTCGTCCGCCTCTGTGAACACAAAACTTCAAGGGTGCAGTATGCTGTTAAAATCATGGACAAATTACAGTATGATCCTCGAGAAGAAATTGAAATACTTTTAAGGTAAAAATATATAGGTTTTTAAATAGAACTGAATTAAGTAGGACAATCTGCGGTAGCTAGGTATTTAAAATGATGTCAGAAGTAACAAATATTTTATGAATCCCACTTTATGGCAAATGGCTCTTTAGCTGAGAATACTTATTTTGGTATGTTTATTCATCACTCAGCTCTAAACTATTCTAAAATATATAAATAGTTTCGTACATTTTCGGTATCATTAGATCTAAACACTCGTAAAGTAGACCAAGGAAAACTTGAATACTTTGCGATAAAACAAGACCTAATAACCTAAGGACCTAGAACTTTAGAAGCGTTAGAAGTCGGAAGCCGTACAATGTTTCAATATCAGGTCAAAGTGCATACCATAGATTAGAATAATCTATAGATGGGCAACTTCGGCTTCGCTCGAGGTCGCGAAAGTGCTGCCGTGTAGTGGTTGCTTCATGAACTAAAGCTGATGCACTTCATAAATAGGTATATATAGTACAGCCGTACCTAGCCCCGGCTTCTAGGCATACTATTGTTAAATTGCATTATTTTCATAAATTTGTGTTTTCAGGAAAACACAAATCTTGAAAACAATGCATGACATTTTTGTTGAAGAGAAAAAAAAACAAATTCAAATACAATTAAGTTTATTTGTGACATTAAGTAAAAATAGGTACATGGTGTTATAAAAATAAATAACATCTCACTATGCGCTGCCTTGCAAGGCGTACAAATAATGTTTGCACATTAATTTGTGTAGGTTGAGGTTTTTAAGAGTACAAAAAATTAAATGAAACTTTATAAACATCTACTAAAAGTAACAGTTATTACACATTACAGATAACAATTCCCTAATATTAAATATTTAATAAATATACATTAAACAATACAAAGCTAATAACAATCTTATCCTCTGGAGCGCGCTACCCGCGCGACTGTTATGAACTAAAGCTAATTTTTCAAGGAATAAAAGTATTACAAATTAATATAAAATACAACCAGTTTTCACTTTTATTAATAATGGACTAAAGCTAATATAAATCAGGGAATAAAAGTATTAAGATATAAAGTAAAAACAGTTTTCCATTTTTCTTCCAGGTCAACATTTGCAGAGTTATGTGGTTTTTGTATTTAGAATTTATGTATGTTATTAGTTTTTATTTCGGGTTTTATGAGTTAGATAATAATTATGAGCTGCCACCTTCATTTCATCACTTTCATCCCAAAACGTGGTTTTTCCAGATATCAACTGATTAATGTCCTTACACCAATTGTTCAAAAAGAACAAAATTATTTTTTTTACCATAAATTTTATTGATACATTTCTATGATGGTTACATGTAATAAAATTGTAGTTGATATTTATTGATAACACTAGTTCCAAATATGCGTTTATATTTTTGCTTTGACATTTTGTCTTTAGAACTTCAGTGACAATATTTTCTGAATTAAAAAAGAATGAAAATGCCTCACGACTTGGGTAAGAAAGCCAAGTTTTTGTGCTATCATACTCTTTAATTTTAATATATTTATGAAAGTCCTGCATTTCTTCAGATTCGAAATCATTTCTGCAGGTTTGACAATCTTTATAAATATTTTTTTTTAAAAGGTAGATGAGCCAACCACTACAGTATGCTACTGCTGCACATTTTTCTGTGTTTTCTGGATTTGTTATTAAATTTTCCACATCAGCGTCCATTATGCACAAGTGCTCCTCCGCTATTTCAAAATTAACATTGCTTGTTTCTGGTTGGGGCAGGTTTTCAGTTAATATTTTTTTTAATGATTGCAATAATTCAAAATTGTCTTCTTCACAATTAGCCCCAACCGATTTGTAAGATGTAATATTACATATCAGTAATGATTTGTAAGCGTTAATAAAGGCATGAGCACTTGGCATATTATTGCGGAGACCATGTGCTCTTATTGCACCAAAGAAATTTTCTAAGGGGTCTTGATTAATATGCCGCAGCAGTATCGATTTCAAACCTGCAGAATGCAAATCCTTCGTCAGGGCGAGAAAAGCTTCGATACTTTTCACCCAACTCGTTAAAGACGGCACAGTTGCTCTGTTACCAGTTTTTGTGATGAACGTCATGGATTTCAATATTGGTAAACTTTTATACCACAACCTGCGATGTGGAGATTGCCGAGTCACAGCACATCTATAAATTTTTCCTAGCTCAGGTTTATGGAAATTGCCATTGACAGAATCAAATAATTTGTCGAAGAATAAGATGAGATCGGCTGTATCGACACTTTTTTTCGGCAGTTTCCCTTCATCTGAAAAGAAAAACAGTTTAGAAATAAGTAACTTTCATCGTGATTGCATAAGCATCGATAATGAAACATTCACTGACGACATGGCCAGACTTAATCACTGACGCAGAGGAAAGTACTGAAGCTACAAATTAATATTGTTTCTATGATAAAGAAGTAGCCACAAAAATATTTTTTAAATTTAACTCCCGCCGCCGTCAAGTAATTAAAGTTAAATGTACTGTTATTAAATATTTTCAATAAAAAAACAAACCTGCCATAAATCCCATCGTCATGCCAACGGTATTGCTAAACACTTGTGTGCAGTGTTTGACTCTCATTTTTGGTATAAGTTGTGGATAGACATGCTCAGCTGTTAACTTCGTCATAAGCTTAACTCCTCTGTATTTTGGTCCTCGTTTATATAATGCTTCTATATGTGACCAAGAAGCTAACTTGGTTTTGCCATCTTCTTTAAAATGCAAATCTTTTGTTAGAAGGTTATTTCTAACGCCCTTTATGAGATGAGGTGGGTCATAAATTGGGTATATTTTTTTTGAATTTATCTCAAAAAAGCCTCCAGGATAATTTTTTCCACATCTCAAATAGTTGGCTTCAGTTGCCTTCATCAAAAGGTTAAGTGCTGCCATATTGGTTGCACCTTGGTCACATACAGTTGCAACCACGTTTAACCCAATTTCATTTAAAGCATGAATGATATTTTTCAATTGCTTGCACAAATCTGCCGTTTTAGTGCTTCCTTTGCAAAATGAAAATGAGATTGGTTGTTTATATTTCTTACTAATACCCCTTATCATAAAAACGCACACATGGTCACAGAATATCTTTGATCTCTCTTCACCGTTATCAATGAAACCGTGGATAACATCATTGGTCTTGTCATAGGATACATTAGGTGCTATGGCCATTTCATCAAAAATCAGACAGCAATACTTGTGACGGGTGGGCATTTTTTCTACTTTTCTTTTCAAATGTTCAAATATTATTTCATTGATTCCTGGGTGTAGATTTATTTTGCAAAGTAATTTCTCTAAAGTTTTTCTCTTGGGAAGTATGCACATTTGACCAAGTATTCTGTATGCTCTAGGGGAAGGCTTGTATAAAGATAAACAGAGAACTTTCTCATCTAGAGTAAAACGTCTCCCTGCAGGTTTCTTCGCAAACTGCTTGATCTGCATTGCGAAAAATGTCTGAGCTGCTGGTGTCATTTTTTCTTTCACCATTTGATATGCAGAAGATTTCATAATTTTTTCTGCCATTAGCATTTCCATTCTTAATTTTTTATTTGTATTGCGAGCTTTGCGCAATTTTGCTTTAACATCAGATATTATGTCCTTCAGCTTCTTTTCTGTTGCTGTCAAAGGCATGGAAATCTTATAACAACCTGAAAAAATTAAAACAAAATTATACATTGGGTATTACTAATTAGAATTATAGAATATTTATTTGAACATAAGATGTATAGTCCATTTATCGAGGAAGGTTTTAGGCTATATAACATCACGCTACGACCAATAGGAGCGGAGCATAAATTAAAAATGTTGCAAAAACGGGGGAAATTGTATTCCCTTTGTGAGCTTTTTCTCTCTTATGTGACGCAGACGAAGTTGCGTGGGTCAGCTAGTGTATAATAAGTATGTATGTATATAATTACAAAAAAAGTATCTATGTAGTATAATATCAACTATTTGATGACCACAACATAAGCCTCGTTGTTTAGTGTGGCACTAGATAGTGCTGTGTGTAATGTCCAGCGATATTTATTTATTTTGTTTACCTGGCCTGGAAGACATGTCTGTGTCCACTTCAACAGGTCTGGTAGAGGTGCCCGTCTCCATTTGAACAGGTCTGGTAGAGGTGCCTGTCACCATTTGAACAGGTCTGGTAGATGTGCCCGTCTCCATTTGAAGTGGCATTTCAATATTCATTACTGTAATCACATAAGAAAAACAAAATTAAACATTGTATTGTGTAGATTACTAACTGCAAAAAATGTGTCAAAAAAAATTGTCAACATTATCTTTGGCTGACTGTTTAATATTTACCTGGCCTGGAAGACATGTCTGTGTCCATTTGAACAGGTCTGGTAGAGGTGCCCGTCTCCATTTGAAGTGGCATTTCAATATTCATTACTGTAATTACATAAGAAAACAAAATTAAAAATTGTATTGTGTAGATTACCAACTGCAAAAAATCTATTAAGAAAATTGGTCAGCACTATTTTAAGCAGACTGTATGATATTCACCGGGCCTGGAAGTTATATCTGTGTCCGTTTGAGCTGGTCTGGTTGAGGAGGCTGTCTTTATTTGAACTGAAGTAGATGGCAGTTCAATATGCCTGCGCTCACCAACATGCACACCTGAAATTTATAGGGTGATTTTTAATAGGTATGAGCAGCTTAACCATTTGGGATTTATTCTCAGGAAGCCGTTATCATCACTAATCAAATTTTAAAGAACTTTTGAATATGAAAATCCATACTAATATTATAAAGCTCAAGAGTTTGTTTGTTTGTTTGAACGCGCTAATCTCAGGAACTACTGGTTTGAATTGAAAAAATCTTTTTGTTTTGGATAGTCCATTTACCGAGGAAGGTTATACGCTAAATAACATCACGCATACGACCAATAGGAGCTGAGCAGAAATTAAAAATGTTACAAAAACGGGGGAAATTTTATTCCCTTTTTGAGCTTTTTCTCTTATAAGTGACACAGATGAAGTTGCGTGGGTCAGCTAGAATAATATAAAAAGACTGAGTAATATTAATCTGCATAGAAAACTACTTCATGAACTAAGTTTCTATTTTTACATTCATTAGATTTGTATTTCATAAAAAAGAGATGGTTAGTTTACGTTTTTTTTTGTTTTAGAGAGTAGCTTTGGCCCAGTGGTGGTGGCCCCGACTTACGAACAGTAAGTCGTGGGTTCGAACCCAGACAGGCACATTACTTTCTGTAATTTATTTCATCACCACTGCTCTCAAAACGGTGAAGAAACCAGCATGTCCTCGAACCAATCAATTTGCAACACGTGACATCTACCAACCTGCACTGAGCCCGCGTGGTAGATTATAGCCTATATGCAAAATAAGAGCTTAGAAGTGGAGTTGCGGACACCAGCCCATTGTACAATACAATAACGTTTAATTTTTCAATCATTAAACAGAGTACAGTTAATAAATTTAAGAAATTTTACCTGGAATTGCAAGTGTCGGAATTGCCAGTGCAGATAATTTCATATTTGGAAATGTGTAAATAGCTTCAAAATGCTTGTGACACACTTTTCGATTCTTGTGAATGAAATTATTATCTTCTCCGATAATGTCGCCTCCAATTTTCATAACCCAAGTGCGAAAACGTTCTATTTGTGCAGGATTATTCGGGTTTGGAAACCGGTGCAATGGCAATCCTGAAACATCATAATAATTAGAAAGGAACTTGTTACAAGTTCACCAAACATAATAAGATAATGATAAAAATATACTCAGTCAGACTGAGACAACTTACCACCTCCAAGTTTCATGGAACAGCCGGGAACACAACAAGACCTTTGAGCCATCACAAACTTTCGAGTTAGGAAAAGACCGGAAAAGTTCACGATTGTTTTATGCAGGCAATCTTCAAAGCAGGAGGAACAAAGTTCGACTCGACGTACTGAATGAAAATAAAACCGAGAAAACACGAAAACACAAGAAAATTAACAAGTTATGCGCATGCACATCAACCGAAAAAAATCTTGTGAAAAATTCAAAGTATGAAAGTAATGTCAAATGTCAACGTCACTATATTGTCATCGTTAATTCATTGCGTTTTGGTTAAACTGCCATCTAGTGATAAACCGGCAAAAAAAATACAAACAGCATTTTGTTTCTTGAAGCAGCGAATAGATGGCAGCGCTTACAGCGTCCCGTGCCATTTGTTCTAAGATACCACAGCATGGTGCATACTAAACAATCAATGAGCGCGTGCTTTTTTTTATAAGTGTTTATGTAGGAATATACAGTGACAAATAGTTTCATGGTTACTTTGTAGGACTGACCTTTAGAATAGGTAGTATATTACGACCTACTATTCTGGCCTCTTTTATATCATAACTTGAACAGCAGTTCAAGTTATGATATAAAAGAGGCCAGAATAGTAGGTATTTTATCTTATAAAAATCTAAACAATCAACAGTCTGAAACACAAAAAATGCTACTTTGGTCCCGGCACAGATTCGCAATTTTTGTAATAAGTTCCAAGTTAAACCTACGACAAAAAAACTAGGCCTGAGGAATCTGAAAATATATCATCATTGAAACGAAAGAAGACGTCTGAAAAAATACGCAACAGAAGTTCGGCGTGCTTGTGCCTACAAAACGAGTTTTTCGACGAAATTTCGCCTTAATACGTTGTAGGTAATTTCATAGCAAATGGAATTTCCGTCGCGTGATTCCGGCATATTATTCCATAGACATGTACCTCTTACGAGTACTAAATGTTACTTTAATTTATATCATCATCACTGCTCTCAAAACCGTTTCCTAGTGCCAAAAATTCGAAGTCATGTTAGATTTACCAGTTAAAAGAAAGTCCATGTAGTTTCTTGCCCGTTCTTCTCCATAAAGATCTACGCTAGGGAATGGGCAACTACAGTACTTTCACAGTTTTTATGTCTTGTGACTGGGACTGTAGCGACATTTAATTTGTTTCGACAATTTAAAGGTGCCTGTGACTGTCCTACTTGAAATAAATGCTTTGATTTTTTTGAAGTTCGTATTGGGCCTACTTGGTAGACTAACCGCTGCCGCTACCGAGGCCTGTGTCCCAGCAGTGGGAACACTACAAGCGAGTTATGATTATGTTATTCACTTCTTCCTTCCCTATACAGATACAGTCAACATCCTCACATAATAACACTGCGAGGTGTCTACGAGGAGGGAGGCCGTATTCTGGCTGTGACGGAGCTCTGTCGCGGCGGGGAGCTACTCGAGCACATCACCCAACGTCGCTACCTGCCCGAACACGAGGCTGCACCCATATTGAGGAATGTTCTGCACGCCATACATTACCTACACAGACACACCGTCGTGCATAGGTAATGAATTTTTTATCGTCAGTTTCGTGATAAACGGAAATGAGTTGCTAATATGTTCGTGTTTTTTTATGGTTCAGAGATAATTGTGATAACGAGAAAACATGTCTTATTTGTTTTATGAAGACTCATCTGTCAATTGATGCCGTAGTTACGCATTGTGAAAAAATATCCTCATAAACAGTACTATGAGTTATCCTTCAGAAATAGGTTATTATTATAGAATTTATTCATTTACAACTTTTGGTCGTAAGCGTGAGTCATGGGTTTACGATGTTGTCTTTAGTTAAGATTTGCAATCTTGGATATATGTTTTAATAGAAAAATAATGTTATTTATGTTTATGTAAACAATATACACGATTTTTTAGTATTAGTACATTAACTACAAAAAACACACTTATTAGAACGAAACAAAGGCGCTATCAACATCAAATTCTTAGAATTAATATGCACGTGAAATCTATGATAATTTATTTAAACTGCATGTACAATAGTGGTACATCGGTGAACTTAATGGCACATTGTCTACAAATTAATAATGACAAAGATTGTAGGTTAACGCTGTGTCGTATGTATTAAGTTGGGTTATTGGCACCTTCTGTTCGCGACTTTTTCTGCATAACAATACTTAGTCGCTAAGACATGTCAAGTTCCGGGATAAAAACTATCCTATGTGTTAATCCAGGTTATAAACTGCGTATCAAATTTCATCCAAATACGGTCAGCTGTTTTACGTGATTGACTAACACGCCACAGAAGTGACACTTTTCACATTTCATATCAGTAGGATTAATAAAACAATTATTTCAGAGACATAAAACCTTCCAACATATTATTTGCAACGGCAGAGAAGAGGCCTGAGGACATTCGTCTAGTCGACTTTGGTTTGGCGAAACAGTTGCGCGCTGAAAACGGCCTACTGATGACGCCATGTTACACTGCTAACTTTGTAGCTCCCGAGGTGCTAAAGCGTGCTGGATACGATGCTGCCTGCGACATTTGGAGCTTAGGTATGAATTTCTTAAACATATTTTTATGAGTAGAGTAGAAAATAACATTCAAATATCATGTTAAGTAACTATACTTTAAAATGTCTTTTCCAGCTCTACTACCAGCTACTCTTAAACAGTAGAAAATATATATTGGCTGCTGTTTTACGTTAAACATCTAAGCTACCCTGATTTATATTATCAGCTAATTAATAATTTATTGTTGCAAGTGACCTAAGAGTTGCAGGGTTATGATTGTTTAAAGTTGATAATATGACGTTCTAACAATCTAGCAATGTATTATTATCAACCCATAATATTATACATAACGCAGACGTTAAAACGACACATTACCACATGACTAAGTAAGTGGAACAGACTATAAGCTTCATAAAACCGCGCGAATCGGTTGCACCACGTGATTGACCACTGGCCGCTTGTAGCGTACACGGCGAGAGTGGAAAAAAAGTTTTTAACACCAACAGAATCTTACATGATCAACAGTATGGTTTCACGAAGGGACGTTGTACAACTGACGCCGGTGTAACCCTATTAAAGCACATATTTGCTACGTGGGAAGAGTCCCAAGACGCAATAGGAATTTTCTGTGACCTCTCCAAAGCATTTGATTGCGTAAATCACGACACATTACTTTTGAAACTGGAGCATTACGGACTGGGTAAACTTGCACTTAGCCTACTAAAATCTTATTTCAGTGATAGAAAACAACATGTTCAAATAAATGGTGTTAATTCACAGGGTTTGAATGTAAAAATGGGGGTTCCGCAAGGCTCAATATTGGGTCCTTTCCTTTTTCTGGTATATATAAATGATCTACCCTATTTGTTGAAAAACCAACCTCAAAATATGGTGTTTTTTGCTGATAACACTTCTCTAATTTTTAAGATAAATAGACGGGCCCAAAATCTAGATGATGTGAATGATGCCCTACTTCAGGTCCAAAATTAGTTCACAGCAAACAATTTGGTATTAAATGAAAAAAAAAAAACTTAATGCAAAGATTTTCATTACCGAATGTTAAAAGTAGTGATTATGAGATAATATTGAATAAAGAGAAACTCGAATTCGTAGATAAAACGGTTTTCCTGGGGCTTACGCTTGATTCAAGGCTACAATGGGGTTCTCATTTAGCATCTCCGGGGCGCTTAAGTTCAGCAGCATATGCCATTAGAAAAATCCGTCAATTCACTGATGTAGATACCGCTAGCCTGGTATATTTTAGTTACTTCCATAGTATAATGTCTTACGGTATTTTGCTATGGGGACGGGCTGCTGATATTGAGTCCATATTTATTCTGCAGAAAAGAGCCATCAGAGCCATATACAATCTTCGTAGGCGCGATTCTCTAAGGGAACTAATTAAGGATATTGGCATTATGACGGTTAATTGCCAATACATCTACGAAAACATAATGTACGTCAGAAAAAACCTGCATCTTTTCGGTAAATAAAAAAGGCGACAGACACAATTACAGTACTAGAAATAGGGACCAACTAGTTCAGCCAGGCTTTAGACTCGCTAAAGTAGACTCATCTTTCATGGGGTTCGAGATGCTATAATAAAATTCCACTGAGTATTCTTGAACTGAATGAGACTAAATTTAAAACATGGATTAAACGCACACTATGCATAGCATATTATAAGTTGAGCGATTATATCGCTGATAAAAATGCTTGGCTCAATGCTGGTCCTGCTCCACAAGGACAGGGGCGCAAAAATTGATAGCATTAAATGGTATTGTTGGAGCTGCTGAAGATTGTACAAACTATCTTTGCATTGTATAGATTTTCTCTTTAGTATTATATAAACGCATAGCCCATATTGTGTGAGTACTATGTACTAGAAAGCATTCACTTTAGTTTTTGACTTGAATGTGCCCTGGCGATTGAGAGTATGTCATGCTCACATAAATGTCTCGCTGATGATGGCGCGTGTGTCGGACCATTTAGTTCCCTTCAAAATGGTTGAGCTGAATGGTGCTGATCCATGCGTCATGTTCGTGAACGGGTGCTGTCAGTTGTGACTGGTCATCTCTTAGTTGCCATGGCTTATTTGAATGAATTATTTTGTTTTTACTATGGACACTTTTAACGTGCACATCTTGCTACATTGTTCTCACATAATTTACCATCTCAACATGAATGATGTAACCAAGATTTTGTAACAATAATTTGATTTAAAAGAGTGTCCATGGAGTTTCTTGCCCGTTCTTCTCCATAGAGATCTACGTTAGGGAATGGGCAACTACAGTACTTTCACAGGTTTTATGTCTTGTGACTGGGACTGTAGCTACATTTAATTTTCATCTTTGTTTCGCCAATTCAAAAGTGCCTGTAATTGGCCTACTTGAAATAAATGCTTTGATTTTGATTTCAATGTTGGCAACGAAATACTTAAAATGATTAAAGACTGTAAATTTGACATGCCATGTGAGTGTTTCCCATTAAATTACTAGAAAAAACTTTGTCAGATTCAGAATTTACCACACAATAAAAAGAAAGAAATTATTAAAAAACAAAAATTATAAAAAGAAAATTAATTAATTTGTAAAATATTCTATCATACGGAATCATAGGTATAATAAAGAAGGAGATACGTGCCCGTTAGACGAAAATATATCAGAACCCTGTTTCCCCACTTTGCCCCTACCACACATCAACTACTACACATGCAGTTCAGTAAAAGCAATAGATACGCAGTCGCGCGCACACCCGCATTTCTTAAAACAGAACGTAGTACACAATCAATTATAAACCTTATACAACTTACCCACACAAAAACATCGGTATACAAGCACATCACTAACTAGTCGCAAGAAGCAGCGGCCGCACTACGCGATGCATCCGCTTATTGAACTATCGTTTGCTGATTTTTACACTGCTTGTCCAGTCACTTAGCGACAAACTTAAGTAGTGGTTGAGGAGCAGTGTATTTATTGCAAAAATAGTATAGCCATTTGCTTATAACTGGGCCTCTTGTGCCAGTCGGACACTGACACGCCCCTTGCCACTTCTCCTGTTTTTTTATATTTCTATGTACGGAATAATAAAACTATTTGACAATTGTTTTGTTTAATTTGTCTTCACCTATTGTGACAACCCTACCAAAATAGGTAACAATTTTGCACGTTGTTAAGAAGCTTATACTCTGTTCTGTTTACTTACTCATGTGACATTACGTCTTACAAAATTCAGCTTTCCAGAACGCTTTCGTCATTCATACATGCTTAATACTCATTCAAGTTTTCATTTTAATTATTACAGGTGTGCTAGCTTATATTATGCTATCTGGTAGAACACCGTTCGCTTCCACTGGAGATGATACCCCAGAAGCCATTTTAGAGAGGATCGAATCGGGAAAGGTAAATTATCATTCTCATTTCGGCACTATGATGATACATTTGTGAGTGAAAAAAGAAACACTTTTAGCACGTATACACAAGTGAATCAACCAATTCTTTTAAATCATCGTCCATCTGACTTTTTCACACGATTTGTCATCATGTCAGAATGCATGCCTTTGAGCTAAAATCTGCATTACCCACAGGTTGACTGGTAGGAAATGGCTATGGCATTAAGGGGCCGGCGGAGCATGCGTATTTCATACAAACGTAATACCAAAATTATTTGTAAATCAAACATATTCTTAAGGTAGTGTGTATTTATTTCGATTGGATTACAGAATATCTATGTTCCCAAATATATTTTTTGAGATTACAATGATACAAAGACGAGATATGAGGAATTTAAAATTTCTATAGAAAACTTATTTTTCTTATAACTCTTGTTAAAATCAGTGACCAATCAAAATATATATTTGGGAACCTAGATAATCTTTAATTCAATCTAAATAAATACACAATACCTAAGGAATATGTTCAATTTACAAATTATTTTGTTATTACGTTTGTATGAAATACGCATGCTCCGCAGGCGTCTTAAGGCGCGGGACAAATACAAGAGGCGTCGGGCGAGTCGCGGGCGAGGTGATGGCGCGGCGCCGGTGCAGCGCAGAACACCGTCTAGTTCACTCCTGTGTACACTATCCGGCATGCTGCTGCTAACTGCGGGTGCGCCGAGGGAGAGGAAGAGGCGCCCTCGCAGCGCCCGCGCCACACCGTCTCGGTATGCGCCACACCTCTTCCATACATTTTGTATGAAATATCAAAGAAGTGGTGCCACGCCCGCGCTGCGACCGCGCCTCGCCTCCGACCGATGCCTCTTGTATTTGTCCCGCACCTACGTCCGCCTGTATACTGTGTGCTTACTAAGAAGTGTTAAATAAATACATAAGAAATAATCCACACGTTGCGGTCCCTGAGCGGTGACGAAATATTAATCAGAACAACATGCCCAACAATGCACTAAATAACGCGACGTGCCGTGCCGCTAATGCGTGCCCGTCGGACAAGAGACGAGCGAGGAGGGGTGCTGCGACACCTCATTGCATTGCTCGTGTGTCATTCAGTGCGTTGCGACGAGACAACCCATCGACATGGCTCGTGTTACCCTCTGACGATTCCAGCTTTCGCTTTAAATGCGGCACTGGCGTATTGTTCAAGAAATCATTTACGTTTCAGGTGGAGCTGTCAACCGGAGTGTGGCGCCACGTGTCTTCGGGCGCGCGCAACTGCGTGCGGCGCATGCTGCAGCTGGAGCCCGCGCAGCGACCGCGCGCCGCCGAGCTCGTGCGCGAGCCGTGGATCTGTTCGCCGCCCCCCCCGCACCAGGACGCGCCGCCCGCGCCCGACCACGAGCCGCCCGCAGCCGACCTGCGCCGCGCCGTCGACCTCACCTTCCAGGTAACATACACACTACACACCGCGCCCCGAGCTCGTGCGCGAGCCGTGGATCTGTTCGCCGCCCCCCCCGCACCAGGACGCGCCGCCCGCGCCCGACCACGAGCCGCCCGCAGCCGACCTGCGCCGCGCCGTCGACCTCACCTTCCAGGTAACATACACACTACACACCGCGCCCCGAGCTCGTGCGCGAGCCGTGGATCTGTTCGCCGCCCCCCCCGCACCAGGACGCGCCGCCCGCGCCCGACCACGAGCCGCCCGCAGCCGACCTGCGCCGCGCCGTCGACCTCACCTTCCAGGTAACATACACACTACACACCGCGCCCCGAGCTCGTGCGCGAGCCGTGGATCTGTTCGCCGCCCCCCCCGCACCAGGACGCGCCGCCCGCGCCCGACCACGAGCCGCCCGCAGCCGACCTGCGCCGCGCCGTCGACCTCACCTTCCAGGTAACATACACACTACACACCGCGCCCCGAGCTCGTGCGCGAGCCGTGGATCTGTTCGCCGCCCCCCCCGCACCAGGACGCGCCGCCCGCGCCCGACCACGAGCCGCCCGCAGCCGACCTGCGCCGTGCCGTCGACCTCACCTTCCAGGTAACATACACACTACACACCGCGCCCCGAGCTCGTACGCGAGCCGTGGATCTGTATAGCTACACACTTGCACCACTCACGGGCCCAGCGCATACCTGCGGAGGTGGTGCGAAGAGACTCGGAAGATAACAATCCATAAAAACTCATGGCATATATGAAAGATAATATATTAATGTGGCTAAGGTTGGCTGGACAAATCTTCAAAATAGCTCGCATTTTACTAGGTCAATACACTTTATGTGACGGCTAAACAGCCTTATTTCAGAATTTGTGACGCTACAGAATCTTAGATAATCGATCGAAAACGGGTCCAGCCATCTTGAAAAACCACTTTTCGCTGGTCTCTCAATCTCGATAACGGAAGTGATTTTGACGACTTTTTGCATATCAACGGGCGTCACATAAGTTTGTGACAGGCATCGAGCTAAAAGTTTTGTGATACGTACAGTGGTTTAAAAAATGTAATGCAAAAAATCTGTGCCAGCCATCTTGAATCTTCTATTATTATTATTATATATATAAAATGGTAAACTGACTGACTGACTGACTGACTGGGTGATATATCAACGCACAGCCCAAACCGCTGGGTCTACAGATTCCAAATTTGGCAAGAAGGTTCCTTATGTGGTCTAGGGGTACACTAAGAAAGGATTTTTCAAAATTCACCCTTTAAGGGGGTGAAACGGGCCCCCAAAGTTTGTATGGGAAAACATAATTAGTTAGACTATTTCATTCAAAACTTCACAAGAGTACTCCTATTGATAAATGAGAAGAAAGGGGTTTCAGTTTTTTTCAAAATTCAACCCTTAAGAGGGGTAAATGGGGTGACAAAGTCTGAAAATCAACGCACAGCCCAAACCATTGGGTCCACAGATTCGAAATTTGGCAAGTAGGTTTCTTATGTGGTCTAGGGGTGCACTAAGAAAGGATTTTTCAAAATTCACCCTCTAAGAGGGTGATTCGGGCCCCCAAAGTTTGTATGGGGAAACAAGATTAGTTAGACTATTTCATAAGAAACTTCACAAGAGTACTCCTATTGATAAATCAGTAGAAACGGGTTTCAGTTTTTTTCAAAATTTAACCCCTAAGAGGGGTAAATGGGGTGACAAAGTCTAAAAATCAACGCACAGCCCAAACCGCTGGGTCTATAGATTCCAAATTTGGCAAGTAGGTTCCTTATGTAGTCTAGGGGTGCACTAAAAAAGGATTTTTCAAAATTCACCCTCTAAAGGGGTGAAACAGGCCTCCAAAGTTTGTAAGGGGAAACAAGATTGGTTAGCTTCACAAGAGTACTCCTATTGATAAATACAAGATAGCGCCGAGGAAAAGTATTTGTTTTTCCATCGCGGGTGTCGTTTACATGGTTTTTGAGGTCGCTGATTACAAAAATGAGATCGAAATGAAAATCGATTTGGCATTGAAGTAAATTTTTCGTCATGTGTGTCGTTTTCATGTATTTTGGGGTCGCTGATATCAAAAATGAGGTCAAAATGAAAATCCAAGAAGGCACCAAGGATTTTTTTTCGTTTTTCCTTCATGGTTTTCACTGAACACAAATCTAATTTTTCTTTGTCTTTGTAGCTACGTATCGTTATGTAATTTACCGGCCATAGTAATTCCATCCTAGACAAAAATTTAAGATTTTACACAATACTTCTGCAAAGTTCCTCTGTTCTTGAAACCAACTAATTTATGAGCAACCCAGATATGTATATCTTTAAAAGTCTGCTGAATCTTGAATTTTAATTACTCTTTGTTTTGCGCAATGAAATTCTCTCAGTTTTTTATTGGAATTACTCCGAATTCAACGCGAGCAAAGCCGCAGACAAAGCTATCTAATACATAAAAAACTCGTGTCACATTGTTTGTTATCGAAGTCCTCCGAAACGACTTCACCGATTGAATATTTTTTTTGTGTATACTTGCTATGTCAGAGAACAAGTCAAAAGGCTGGCAACCCAGCAATAAGTAAACATCGCCCGCATATTTAAAACTCGAAATAAATACTAAACATTAGTACAAGTGATGTGTATTGTAGCGAATCTTAATAGACGTATCGAACTACATAAGTGAAATTGTTGGTGACTTCTATAAACCAAGACATGCAATAAAAACATTGTGTTTTATATTTGGACTTTTAAACGTTATTGTGCTTCAAAAAAGTGCTAATCACGGACAAAAGCAAGTGTATTGACCTATACAAATGTACTCTCATCAATAGAACATTTAAAAACAAAATAAGTGGTGAATTAATTACTAGTAAATGTATAAAAAACGGTTAAGTATAATGTTATTGTTTTAAAAAGTGAACTTTGTACCATAAGTGGCGCCCCTAGTAGTGAGTAGCGAAACAAATATTGGCACTGACGCATAAATAATTGACATTAATATTAGGGTTGCTACTGCAAATAATAAATATTTCAAGCCAAGCAGCGCCATCTAGTGTCAAGTAGCGGAAATAAAATTGACATACTAGCCTGTGTTGCTATAAGAAAAAAATAGAAAAGTGTTGCTACAAAAAAACTTGTGATACCAGAATAAATAAAATAAGTTTATTAGTAGAAAATAAAAATAATCACTGAATAAAAAATAGAAAAACATGGAACCCGAGAAAAATATTACTTTACGCAAAAGAAAAACTCATATCACACTCTCCTTAAATGATGTTTCGAACACAGACACAAATCTATTTGATGCTACTATGACAAGTTTACCGAACACGTCATTAAATGATAGCGAAACTATTTATGACCTAAGAGAAAAGATAGATAGTCTAAGTAGAGAATTAGATATTGCTCATAAAGAAATTGAGAATTTAAACTTGGAAAACTATCGCCTAAAATGTGATTTGAACAAAAGCTTGCAAACATCTCAAGCTTATAAAAATCTCGCTCTATCAGATAGCCGATGCATGACTCCATTATCATCGCGCGATAATAAACGAAATGGACGCTGCTCTACACCAACCCAATCACATACACTTTCTAAGCTAGACACAGGTAATAATGACCGGGACATTGTCGACGGCGGACCTTCTTCAAAGCAGGGCTCTGAAAATCAAGTATTGGAATCCTGTCTTAACTCCACTGAGCAACAAACCCTCGATGACTCCGCTCAACCCTTCGAGACCGACGACGTGAAATTACTGAGTGGAGATACTTCTGTCAACAATTCAAGCCACATCCAAACTAGTCAACCTAAACTGAATCTAAATAAAAACTTAAACCAAACAAATAACTTGACGCCGGAAAAGAAGAACACTACGAGACCAAGAGTTCACGATGATACCAAGAAAAGAAAACTGTGCGTGTTAAGTAATAGTACACATAGAGGCATATTACAAGCGATGGAAGAATTTTTTTCTTATGACTTTAAGTATTGTAGCTATTTAATGCCCAACTCAAAAATAAGACATCTGTTAACTAATATTAAAACAAAATTGGAAGAATTCACTATAAATGACTATTGTATAATTTTATTAGGCGATTCAGATATTAAAACCGACAATAACTATATTGATATCGTGAAAGTAATTAATGACAGTTTGAGACAAATGACCCACACAAATATCATAATATGCACACCTACGTACGTTCGAGGATCCCCTATATATAACTATAAAGTTGATACATTTAATAATCTACTTTACATGGACCTAGAATATCATAAATACGCATACTTTTTTGACTCAAATAATGCCCTAGAATTTAGATTTGATATGTTTTCAGACAGATCAGGAAAACTCAATAAATCTGGAATAAATTTCATACTTAAAAATGTTATGGAGAGGATCAAAATTGACTTAAAGTTATTTCCTTACGTAGACATTAACGAAAATAAGCGAAACTCGCAGTTTTTTCTTCTATAATAATATACACATTTTACACCAGAACATTGCTGGTCTGTTAACCAAAGCTGACATTCTCACTGAACATTTGGAAGAATTAGAACTAAAGAATATACCCATCGATGTAATATGTATAACTGAACATTTTATGACACCAGAGCAAGAGGCTACAATTAACTTACCCAAATTTCGCTTGGCAGCAAGTTTTTCAAGAGACGTAAATAGGGGAGGTGCCTGTATATTAACCAGATTAGGACACCCATACGTTGTACTTAATAATACATTTTCAAGTAAAGGTATCATAGAATATAGTGCAATAGAGCTAACTGAATATAAATTGATAATAGTTTGTGTGTACAGAGTACCCAACTCATGTATGTCTACATTTTTTAATAATTTAGAAAAGTTACTGCATCAAATATGTGATAACACTAGTAAGAAAGTTGTTGTATGCGGGGATTTCAATATCAATACGTTAAAAAGAAATCGACAAACTTTGGATTTTGAACAAATTCTTGATAGTCATAACTTAAAACTAGAAATTAAGGTTCCCACTAGACTCGTCAGTAGCACTTGCATCGACAACTTTGCTCACAACATTCGTAAATGCAAAAACAAAATAATTGAATTAGGATTATCAGATCATACTGCCCAATTATTGCATTTTCCAGTCAAAAAGTCCTGTGTATTAAAATCTTGGCGTATTAAAGTACGCGATTATAGTGAGGAAAATTTGACAAAATTTAAAACTTGTATGAACAACTTGACATTCTCTGACATCTACCTGACAAATGATTCAAACGAAGCCTACAACCGTTTCTTGGAGCTTTTCCTGTGTTTCTATGACTTGTGTTTTCCTTACAAATTAATAACAAAATCGTTATACAAAAAAACTAAATGGGTTTCAAAAGGTATCAGAATTTGTAGTAAAAACAAAAGAAAATTACTATGGCAATATAGAACACACCGGACGGAAAAAAACAAATATAAATTCAAGCAATATGCTACGAAATTTAAAAAAATTATTAGTCTTACGCAGAAGACACAAAATAACCATCGCATCAACACAGCTAAAAATAAATCAAAAGCCACTTGGTCACTTATAAATAACTCTAAATTTAAATTTCCCAGGGAACCAATTAGTGAAATATTAAAAAATAATGTAAGCATTACAGACCCAACGTCGATTGCGAATAATTTTAATGACTATTTTATTGACCAAGCTGCAATATCGATGCGTACAAATAATTATAATAATAAAGCACCTTCGAATCAAAATATGTACACTAACCTAAACTCAATTTTCCTTACCCCCACAACCCCAATAGAAGTGGACCGAGAAATCAAGCAACTTAAAAATACATCAAGTGAGGGTTACGATGGCGTTTGTACTAAAGTAATAAAACAAGTGTCGCAAACAATTGCAGGTCATCTAAGTTATATAATAAATTTATGCATTTCCACTGGAACTTACCCAGAAAAACTTAAAACTTCTGTTGTTATTCCTCTCCACAAAAAAGATGACAAAAGCAATATGGGAAATTATAGACCTATAGCTTTGATACCCATCTTCTCAAAGATATTCGAAAAAGCCATTCATAGTCGTCTCTACAATTTTTTAGAAAAATATAATATCTTAGCTAGCGAACAAAAAGGATTTCGCAAGGGTAAGTCCATTAACGCTGCAATATATGAACTTACTAACATTATTTTGACTAATATGGACAAAAGAAATCCAATATGTGCTCTTTTCATGGATATGAGTAAAGCCTTTGACAGTGTTGATCATAACATACTGCTTCAAAAATTAGATTCATATGGCATAAGAGGAAAGGCACTAGACCTCATTCGCTCGTATCTATGTGATAGGAAGCAACTAACAGAAATAACTAGAATGTGCCTTAAAACGCGGGATGAGAAGACATATAGATCCCAAACTAGAACCATAAAACTGGGAGTTCCACAGGGTAGTGTCTTGGGTCCCTTGCTTTTTCTAATCTACATTAATGATCTCCCTAGACACATAAAACATCCCATGGTACTTTTTGCAGATGACAGCACTGTAGTAATAAAATGTGACAGTCAAAATAACTATGAAAATGAAGTTAATGAAACATTAAGAACTATAATTAAATGGTTAATTGATAACAATCTAAGGATAAATTTAGAAAAAACAAATATAATGCACTTTCACCAAAGAACTCAACCGAAAAGTATTAATGTAAATTATAAAGGGCAGACAGTGGAATCTGTAACAAATACAAAATTTCTAGGGATAGATATTGATTACAGACTTTCATGGATAACCCATATAGACAATCTCTGTAAAAGAATCAACAAATCCTCATTTGCTCTTTACAAGCTCTCCAAAATAGTTAACAAAGAAGCGATTTTAACGGCCTATCACGGACTGGTGGCACCTTTACTAAGATACGGCATTATATTTTGGGGTAATTCCGTAGACAAAGAATTTATATTTAAAGCTCAAAAGAAGTGCATTAGAGCAATGTGCCAAATAAATAGTACAATTAGCTGTCAACCTTACTTTAAAAATCTAAAAATTCTCACATTGCCTTCCCTATACATTTACGAATCAAATATTTTTGTGAAATCAAATCCAAGCTACTATAAGACTGCTGTCAAAAGCTATTATCGAAAATTAAGGGATAAAAAAAGGCTTGAGGTACAAATACCTTATGGTAAAACGGCACTATTAAATAAAAGTATTTTATGCATGACATCAATAATCTATAATAAATTGCCTGATGACATTAAACAATTACCAATCCGCCAGTTTAAAAAGAAACTACATTCATTTTTAATAGACAGATGTTATTATGATGTCAAAGAATACTTGAGTGACAAAAATATTGTATTCCAATGACAGAAAAGGAAAAATAACTATCATTTTTCCCACTTAAGAATGATAATATTGTGAATTGTATTTTGAATATCATTAAATTGCTTGTGTCTTTCCTCATATATATACATATTTTTTTTTTAATATTTATGTAAAAATATAATTTGCAATGTTCTAATAATGAATTATGACAAATATGACTTGGAATTTAATTTGTATGTACTAATAATTTGGAATATTTTAATAATGTAATTTGTATGTACTAATAATTTGGAATATTTTAATAATGTATCGATACTAATATGACTAATAACTTCTGATTTATATTTTATTATTGTATGCCTCAACGGCGGGACATAGCTGAACTTATTTAATTATTTAAGACCTACATTTATGATGTATACCTATAGTCCACAATAAAGATGATTTGATTTGAAAAAAAAAAAAAAAAAAAAAAAAAGCTTCTTTTATACCCCTATGTGACAAGGGTGGTTTACGCGGACGAAGTCGCGGGCAACAGCTAGTTTACGTATAAAACTTTTGGCTGGCACTTCCGAATCTCAATAACGGTAGCGTTTTCGAATATGCTTCCTTTACTAAAACTTGGTGACGCAATGTGTGACAGTAATAACGTTTGATTTATGGCGTCACATGCAAGGGTTTACGAGAAATCAATAAAAACCTAATGTCCAGCCAACCTGAGTTCAAGCTGGCTGGACACCTGTAACTCCGCTGCCTGATGATCTACGACCTTCAAAATGTGTTCAAAATGTTGTGACGGAGACGATAATGATAACCTGAATTTGTGACGGAGAAACTTTGCGTAGTTTCAAAGATATTGATCATTTAAATTTTCCCATACAAACATCCATTAATATTGTGAGGTGACCATAGTTTTTACATAAATAAAGGATTTCTTTTTAATATACTAATCGGCCGGTAGCAGCCACGCCTGCTTTGTATTTGATTTATCCGTGGGATTAAAGGTTTTCCTACAATAAAAAGCGTAAGTATGTGTTAATTCAAAATAATAATTGACTACCAGCGCTGCAAAAGAGAGCCCACTTGTATTTCGCGCTTAGTTCATTATCTTAGGTAACTGAAAATAAGAACTAAACTCGACAGTCTGCAGTGTATGTACTTTTCGAAGTGTTATCACCAATCAGAGTTAGACAACTTTTAATTAATCTGCGGTAAGACAACAAATTAATAAGAGAACATTCGACCAGTTGTCCTAGTAGTACCAACTTTAAGCAATAGATGGCGACACCAACATCAGCTATCATAGAAGTATTACATTCCGTTCACAGATATTTTGTACATTTTTTACGCAACTTATTGATTCAAAATCACCTAGCTAACTAGGTAGTACGTATTAAAACCAAAAATGAAGACTGATGCTGTGATTGATTTTGTGTAATAATTATTGTCTTTTATAAATAGGTATTGAAGAATATTTTAGTATATTCAGCTATATTACAAATGACGACCACCGACTTCATTTGCGCTTCAAACACTTAGGGCGGTGGTAAAAACAACGTTGTGGTACAAGGCGAGGGTTACTGAAGTGCAAATGGAGTTGATCGTCGTCATTTGAAACGCTGTTTAAGTACAAATAAATGCGATTTTATTTACAGCAAACATTATTTTTTCATTTTAATACCTTAGTAGAGCATTAGTTATCCTGACACATTAACTACCTATGTACTTACCATGAAAAACACCAATACCTACCTACTAAAAAGAGTAGATTTCTGCACGTAAATAATCAATAACATTAAAAAATTACCCCCATTCCTCACTTCTACACTTTTGTCTTCTATTGATTTAAATATCTACAGTTGTTCTTATTAGTATCACCAGTACACGGATTTTCGTCCATTAAAGAAAACATCATAAAATTAATATACTTAGTCCTACATAAAACCTACAATATTGGTAACCCTACTGCAGAGTTTGTATGGGAAAATTTAAATGATCAATATCTTTGAAACTACGCAAAGTTTCTCCGTCACAAATTCAGGTTATCATTATCGTCCCCGTCACAACATTTTGAACACATTTTGAAGGTCGTAGATCATCAGGCAGCGGAGATACAGGTGTCCAGCCAGCTTGAACTCAGGTTGGCTGGACATTAGGTTTTTATTGATTTCTCGTAAACCCTTGCATGTGACGCCATAAATCAAACGTTATTACTGTCACACATTGCGTCACCAAGTTTTAGTAAAGGAAGCATATTCGAAAACGCTACCGTTATTGAGATTCGGAAGTGCCAGCCAAAAGTTTTATACGTAAATTCAAGATGGCTGGCACAGATTTTTTGCATTTTTCTACTAAACCACTGTACGTATCACAAAACTTTTAGCTCGATGCCTGTCACAAACTTATGTGACGCCCGTTGATATGCAAAAAGTCGTCAAAATCACTTCCGTTACCGAGATTGAGAGACCAGCGAAAGGTGGTTTTTCAAGATGGCTGGACCCGTTTTCTATCGATTATCTAAGATTCTGTAGCGTCACAAATTCTGAAATAAAGGTGTTTAGCCGTCACATAAAGTGCCCTATTGACCTAGTAAACTGCGAGCTATTTTGAAGATTTGTCCAGCCAACCTGAGCCACATAAATATTATAGTGATCGGCGCGTGACTGGTCTGGTCGCCGCGTGCGGCTCTCAATAGCTCTTAGCCGTGGACGGATTTTTATGCTTTGCGACCAAAAACCGCGCTTCGCACCTCCGCAACTGTAAGCTCTGGGGCATACTCGTTTTATCAATTTTATTTCGTACACACCGCTGCGCCAAAGACCTTGCGCACGAGTTGAGAGCTGCAGTTGATCGTAACACACCGCGTTCGATATGAAATTAATGTGTAGAGCGCAGGCCACACCGCCAGCTAGCGGGCGGGCGGGCTAGGCGGGCGAACATCGTTTCACCTCTTTACATACTTCGGTTCACACCGCGAGCTACCGACTAACCTAACGAGCTAAGCTAACGAAATGTCCGACGATTCCAGCGAAGCTACTCGTTCACCTCGTTGACGCGCCCGCGCTTCGCTAGCTTAGCTCGCTCGCCCGGTTCGTTCGCCCGACCTCCTCGTTTCGAGTAGACTAGTCGACGCTCGTCTTTCGAATAGCAGTGTAGTGTTTACGTTTGTGAACGATGAATATGTCATATATCGAAAGTTCTGATGATGATTTAACTACAAATATTAAAAAAAAAGATATTACTGTTAAATTCTCTTCGAATTAAGAAGAAGAAGAGAAAGCGTAGATTTTGGTTGCGTAGACATATTCAATTCAGGCAACAATCTGGAGAATTTTATACGTTGTTTCGGAATAGAATCATAGAACGCTACCCTCTCGCTCTCCCATCCGCGCCCCCCGCTTCGCCCGCTTAGCCCGCTCCGCCCGCTTAGCCCGCTCCGCCCGTCGCTCGTCTGTCCGTCTCCGTAGTTTTCGGTGTGAACCCCATAGTTTAGCTCGCCAATATTTCGCGTAGTTTGTATAGTTTCCTTCGTTCGCTTCGCCCACCCGCCTAGCCCGCCCGCCCGCTAGCTGGCGGTGTGGCCTGCGCTTAAGACGTGTTTGCTAAACTTACATGAACACTGTTTGTTTTTCCTCATTAGGCAATGACAGCTTCTCCGCTGACACCGCAAGTTTTGGGTCCCGTGTCACAGTCAACTCTCGCGCAGCGTCGTAGTAAACCCCAGCGACGTTTCCCACCTACACAACTTTAAGATACCTTCAGGCGTACGGCAAATCGTCAATGGGTACATTATAGACGAAAGTACAACCACCCAACGAGTCACGCGGCGAGGTCTGTGAAGTTGTTTGAAAACTAAATTATATTGAATCGATACTAACTCGAAGTATTAGTTACTATTCTGTCAAATTGGTTTTTGACAGCTCACTGGTTTTTGGAACTGCTAGTGTTGCTTAGACCAATGATTTGATTGCTAAAAGTTTTATGTTTATTCTTAATGTGTTATGTCATCAAGAACAAGATCATTAAGTTAGGACATTCCACACTTACCGCATATATCGGAAAGGTGGTTAAATAGAGTGTGGTACAGACCATAGAAATGAAAAACGATCTCATTACTACATTTGTTTTAGTATTAGCAAAAGTACACAACCTAGTAAAGACTTTAACATAAAAGTTCATATATGCGGTGACATTAATAACAGATATTGTAACTGTTCGCTCATCACACAGGTTGCACAGACAAAGTACCTAGGAGTGATACTCGATCAACGTTTATCCTGGTATCCCCACCTTGAGCAAGTCACGAATAGACTTAGAAGATTAAGCTGGATATTCAAGACTCTCAGACATATCGCACCTAAGAAAATAAGTACGAACAATGCCCGAAACCCATCCAGAAATATTTTAAATGAGATATATGTAGCTCTGGTCCAGTCGGTACTAATATATTGCATCCCCATTTGGGGTGGGGCTGCAAAAACTATTTTTATCAACGTCGAGCGCGCCCAACGGGCCCTAATTAAAATAATGTATTTTAAAAAGTTAAAGTTACAGGTTCTCAGTAGGGTTACTGAAAACCTGTATCAGATTAGTGATTTACTCTCAGTTCGTAAGTTATACGTAATCCAAACTATTGCAAAAATACATAAATCCCTAAAATATGACCCAAGCATAACAGCTCGAAGAAGAAAAGACCTAATTGTACAAATCCCTCAAACAAAAACTGTATTCGCCGGGAGACAATACAATAAGCGATCGGCTTTACTTTATAACAAAATCAACAGGAAAATATACATATACCCAAAATTAAACTACGATTGTAAGAAAACTTTAATAGATTGGATAAAATCACTAACCTATGATGACACGGAGGCACTCTTGGAACACATTAAGTAAATATTAAATTAATAGTAGGTAATAATCACACACCCATAACTATATCTCTAAACACCAAATTCACAACACGCACACATATGATCACGTATCGCACATAAGTAATTAAAATAATACTAAACAAAAATACTAATAACACAAAACACACGCCTTAACGACATCCATCACTAATTCAATATCATCACACTCGCACACACACAACATAACACTACTATCCTTCATACACAACACACTACCTTACATAACACTGAACACACACCTACAAGCAAGATTTTCTTGGGTTTAAAATTAAATTGTAACTTAGCAATTTTATTTTATTTTATTAAATAAGTACTTTTCTTTTTACCTTTTACTTTTTAATGTATAATATCAAACTTCTGTACCTATTATTTTTTTGTAAATACCCAGTTTGCTTTGTATTGCTTTGCTATGAAAGAGCGGGGCTTCCCAACACAGGCATTAATTGCTTAAAGGGAAGCTCCATACACTAAACTTTTATGTTAACTTATGAAGCAATAAACTATTTTGTATTTTGTATTTTGTATTTGTATCTCTATGGTATTAACATCGTAATTGCTATAATGTAATTAACTCGCCTATACATTTGGGACGAGTAGATGCTCAGATTTTGTATGGAACAGCTGAATATTTTTTTACGATTACGACTTTGGTCCCATGCAGAAAGTTGTTGAGTTTGATGGTCTACTAACACTACATAAACTACATCCTTAAATATGATCACACCTTTCTAATATTTTCATTCATTACTTACTAAAAATTGGTATTATGGATGTAAAGTGACCCTTTTTATTTGCTGTTTTACATACGATATTTTTCTACTAGGCGTATTATAACGATTTAGCATAAAAATACAAACGTTTAAATCAACTGCATTACATGAAAATATGCAGAAAAGAGCTTTACTGTTGTGACAAAAGAAAGTCGTCTTCCTGTGAAATAATAATTGTAGAAGGCAGGTACGGTCAATAGCGCATCTGTGGTAACAATTTAATGTTGACAGCGCTTTTATTTCTTAGTAGTAAGGGCAGGTTTTTGCAGTTCCTGTAACTTGAAGGGCGGTTGACCGTACGATACGGAGGAAATGGCTTGCCCACCTGTGTAGTACTCCTAACTTTTAATACCTGTGCAATGCTTGCTGAAGTGCAATATTTTTATTTCCCTCGTAAATCTTTTATTTTTATAAAGTATTACTTTCTATAAGTATTCCTCGTAATAAATCTTTATTTATAGATACTCATAGTCATTAGTTGTTTCAAACTTTTATTTTAATGTTGTTCTTGTAATGGAAAAATTGTTTATATTTTTATAAGACAGTATCATTCGATTTAAGCATAGAATCTAAATGTAAGCGACTGACTTTAAAATCAAATTGAAAGACAGCGACACCACGAAATACTTCCACCTTTTTACCATCAGAAATACGTAAAAAACAACAATTATTGTTATATTTCTACTACCTGTTTTTGTTTTTCAAAACTTTAGGACGCAGTTAAGCTAGATAATTAATTATATGTACAATCAATACTAAACATAAAAATCTATTTTTATAGAAAATCGTGTATTCACTTCATCGCGTTCACTTATTTATTACATACATATTATGGTAGACGATAAAAAAAATATTAGTCCGTCAGTTAGATTTTATCAACAAATATTTGACCCGTATCCCCGTTCCCGTTTTCTTTTGTTACATAAACAAAATTGACGAAGATACAACGCTTTTAAAATTATCAATACATCACGCCTTGGTATAATTTTTAGTAAGTTCTGACGTCACGAGCCCCCACTCCCGAGTTTTGATGCGTTTTATCTTTGTCAATATTCATTGATTTACAAAAACAAAAAATACGTGTCCATTATTTACCAATACTCTAACTGACGGACTAAATAGATTTGCATTTTTTTTATACGGTCGTTATGCCTAACTATATATTTCACCGCCTGTCAATTTTGAGTGTTTGGCATTTGGTTAACCTACCCAAATTGAAGATTAAGATATTTTTTCGAACAAAACCTGTCATATATATTTTTATAAAGGTGGTGTTTTACTCGTAATCATATCAATAAGGCCTAACTTGCTCATGAAAGCATAATTCATTTTTCAATTAACCTCAATATAGTTATTTAAGTTATTGTCATGTAGAATTTCACTTAGTATTATTATAATGTAGAATAAGTAAAGCATTATTCATTTATTTTTGTTGTTTGTGTTAGGTGAATTAATATTTAAGTATGTAACGAGTTAGGTTAGATTCGTATAAAACTATTATTATGTTGTAGTTATCACCCTTACTTAACTGTGCCATTCCCTGCGCTTTACTTCCTATTATGGATTATAACTTAATTAACCAAATTGATTGCTTTAATTAGAAAAAAATATTTAAAATGTGACCTGTATACGACATTATTTTTTTTTTTCAATTAATGTAACATGAGAATTATTTCCAAAACTAAAAGTCTTCAACTATTGTTCTTCCATTTTATGATATTTTATTTTAAACAATAAGACAACGATTGGACTTATGCTATCAACACTGATTAACTTTCGGTTTATAACAACATCTATTCAGTATTATGCTGCAGATCGAGCAAGTCCCAATGCCAAACTATTTCATAATAATTACTAATATAAGATAATAATACCATCTGTTATAATATTCTTTACATACAACTATCGACGTAACTATTTATACAAATCTGTATTATTTTCATTTTAAGGTGGCTCTCATCTATATTCATATATTTTTATACATGTTGTATTTCATTTCTACTACGGTAAATAAATAGTTAAGAAAATATTATAATATGGTGATTGGTTTTCTACCAAAGATTAGAAGTTTTTATTCTTAATGTAACATTATATTCTAACAGAAATAATATTGAAAAAACTTAGGATTGTGTAGACTTATCTTCATCTTAGAACTTTAAGGTGTATTTGGCATAATCTTTTAAAAGTACACAGCAACGCCTGTTGTTATTTTATTTACCAAAATCATTGGCTTTACTGAGAGATTTTCTAACGTTGACTTAAAAATTATAATGGTGATTATGGTAAATATTATGATGGCTAAGTGTTTTGCAGTCTGCTGTACACTTGTCATGTTTTACCAAATTTAAATGTACTTATTTTGACTACAGTTTATCAAGTGAAGGAATTGATATTAATTAAAATATAAATCTTAATAGGTATAATGAAATTAAGGTTTTAAGAATTTGTAACAATCTGAAAATTTCAACATCAAACATATCTGAAAGAGCAAAGTGTGCATGTATTGGATGCCGCATACAATTATATACATATATAATATTATGGTTCTATTATAAAGTATATAGGATGTAAATTTGAACCGGACAACTGTTTCCATGTACCGTTGTATAGTGTAAATATAGTTTAGGATGCATGCAGGAGGAAGAGAAACAGGCAAAAGCATAATATCTTCTGCATGTACTCATCCTTAACTCAGTATGTTGGCGGTGCTTAGCAGTGGCGAAGGTTCCCTACGACTCAATTCCTACTACTCAATTCCTACTGGATTCGCTTTGAAAAATATCACAGTCGGTACTCTAAAGGGTGTAAAACAACTCTTAACGAAGCCGAAGGCACTTGTTCTCTCTGTCATTAGGATCATTTTTTTGTTCTACGCCATACCTGGGAACCTTCTAGTTACGGAGATAGTGGGGGTCAAAGTTACAAGTTTTTTGCATTTTTTTTTAAATACGTGTTTTTATTGTACGATTTTGAACACCTCTACGACCCCCGTACTATTTAATCCATCCATCAGTACAATGTTATAAGTGCATTACTTTGAGTTCTACCACAAAACATGATTTTTCACTCCGAAAAAAAATAGTTTCCCAGCAATATTTTTTGCGTAAAGTTACTTGGTTTGATGTAATGCTTGGTTGACGGCTTCATGATAAGGTTGTTTACACCCTGTATAGACAAATAATATAAACACATTAAAGATTATGCTCCGGCTTACCTCTTTCAGAAATATACCCTTCGCTACTGGTGCTTAGATATTTACATTAGGAATGTCGTTAGCCGAAACAAATAAACATGACTCAGCAGCTTTAGCTGAGTTTGATGTTCCCGTCTCTGTTTTTCTATTGTGGTTTAAAAGTTGTTCGACAGTGACGGGGATACTTACGAGTAATGCTAAGCCATAGCAAGTAGTGTTGCTTAGTAAAATCTATTTATCTCGGCCTTAGAGCTCATAGTTCTTTTGATCGCTTTGCTTTATTTTCATAGAATCAGATTTTGGTCCCATCACAAAAAAAATCTGTATGTATGCAAGTTTTATCTTGGATGTACCAGTAATAGTAATATTGCATAATGTTTTATTCACAGACAGCTGACTGTCAAAAAATACAACATTTAGTTGTTATCAGACTCGTTTCAGTTCGTGGAATTTCTATTGAGAAGGCACCCAGTAATTCAACTAAGGCAAAAAAAAAATGACTAAAACATCGTGATACCAAATTGAAAAACTCAGCACTGTTATTTCTTAGCGGTAAGGGCGGTTTTTTGTAGTTTAGTTATGCGGTAATCTGCGGGCGCCCCAGAGTTGCTGTTGTTTTTTACTAGTAGATTATTTTTTTGCTAGTATTTTTCAATAAACGAACAGTTTTATCAAAGTAATGTATACCTCTTGGGATCACTAGTTATGTAATACGTATGTTATGTAAATGTAAGTCTTTAAAAAATAACGCCATTTTCATCTTAAAAATACAAAAATGATTTTGTACTTACAGGGTTACTGGTAACTCGAAGTATTACTTGCAGGACGTCCTATTAGGCTACCAAATGTTTTACCGATATTCAGTAGGTAGCAGAATAAGTATATAATTTATAGCCAATTTTAAAACGATTCACGGCGCGACTATACTAAAATTTAAGTATTTGTCATAGCTGATATCGCAGCACCTATTTTAATAATTAAAAGTTCAAGATCATATCTAAACCATAATCACACATCTAAAGTTTTAGTTTTGATATGTGATTGAAAATTTAAAAAAATTATATGTTCGAGAAAGTTTGATACTCAAAAAAAATTGGATTGGTTGAGAATTGATTGATAATACTCAAAATAAATAAGTATCTAAATTTTTCTTGTGTAAGCGTTTGACTCTTAAAACACCCAAATACACGAAATAGAAACTATAAGGGTTCCTTATCAGGACTACGGAACCCTAAAAAGGTTTCATTAGTGATGTTTGCCAAGTTTTAGACATTTTTTTCAATTTTTAATTATTTGACAAAGGTCTGCTGCGATATCAGCCATGATGCGTAGGTAAATCATTTTTACTCGTAAATTGGCTTCAAATGATTTAATCTGAGATTTAACACAAAAAAAAACTAGAAATCTAACTAAGTCAAAAACTACTGAATTTCGGTACAACATTTGGTGGCTAAATTTCTTGCATTTGACCCTACTATGACGTCTTGCAAGTTATAAGGAATATGTACGTCGAGTTACCCGTAATCCTGTATATCTAGGTATGCTAAGATACATCCAGTCAGGTAAACTAACAGATTTTTGAGAAGATTGTTCGACTATTTCAATTAATCGCACTAGAGATAATAATAATATATACTAGAGCATGCCAGGCGCGAACCCAATTTACGTCTGCTCTACTTGGTGGACCAACAAACGGACGGGACGAACCCGGGGTGTTCTTGAAAAGCATTTTGAAGTATTTGATCCGTGACTACTGTGCGTTTTCGTACTTAAACGGCTCGCGCCCGCGTATTTTGAATTTCCAGACTATTTAAGCTAACTCTAGATAACATAAAAGTACAAACTTAAAATTCTAGAGCTCAATTAATTCCTCGACCCCGACTGATTATTAGTTTTTTTTTTTTTGAGAAGCCCGCCACACCCTACTACTACACACATTATTAGTTACAGTAATTCGGTGTCGAGTGATTGACTGGCATGCAGCTGTGTCCGAAAATACCGTATAATTAATATTTTGGAACTCGGCGCACACTAGACGCACAAGTCGCTATTTATAAAAGCTAAGGCACCGTTAGAATGCACGATAGCTAACTTAACAGTCGCAGTTTTGTGTGACCAAACCATGACCCACAGGCTATGAATGGTGGTAGTATTTTTTAAAGAGAATATTGGGGGAAACCGACCTTACTCTGCCACAATCACGACTTTTGTTCTGAAGAAAGTTTGGTCGCACGACCGGACGTCCGACAAGTTTCGTTCAAGCTAGCGGCCGATCATGCGACAAAACGTCGTCGTGGCCACGTAGTGCGCGAGGTGGTGATGCACTACGATATTAACATGAAAACTGAAAATTTTATCAGCCTAGGGTAATTTAGGAAAAGTCCCATATTGTAGTTATCTTCGGCGTATAGAATGGAACCTGACCAAAAAATCACCGAAAATCACTGGAATTCTTGTATTATTAATCTCTAATCTATCTTAACTACATAAAATTTAGGACGATTTCAAAATAATTTTGAAAAACCGCAGAATCTCTTGATAGGATAATAATATGAATCAAGTTACAAATTACGAAATATAACATGATTCATGTTATGATGATTCGCGGTCCTTTTTAAGCTCTCAGAACTTGATTAATGAACAGCATGAAAAAAACATTTTAAAGAAATATATTAATGTTTGCTTCTATAAATCAAGAAGCTAAACTCCACCAATAATAGTTCATTATATTAAGTACTTAATACTGCTAATTTTAGTCAATAATAATATTAATATAACTGTAATAGATTAATAAGTTGATGTATGTTCATTCACTTTGGACCGAGCTTGCCTGCACATTTGTTAATTAATTATAAAAGAAATATTTTCTTAATGGCTCATAATAATATGTTGATGTTGAAGTAGGTAATTTTTCAATGACATTTCAAACTGTAGTGTACAATTTATTGCAAAGATGTTACACATTTTAAAATTTTGTAACTGACACCAATTTATAATACAAAATATGTATATCCTATCAAGACTACAAATCTAGGAATTGAATAGAAAAATGAGAGAAATCTAACGTTGCATTCGCCCCATTAGCGTAAAGACTTAAAAATGAGTAGAGTTTTTGTGTTAATGTTAATGTTGTCACATCTATTTTTCTATCTGAAATTAAATTTCTACATAGTAAATAATGACATCAAATTGTTGCATAGAAATCAATAGACGTGTAATATAAATATTGTTGATATTGCTTATAATGTAGTTTTATTTGTTTATATATTTATTAGCTTAATATTAGTAACAAAAAAAAACAACTATATTCAAGTTTTTATTTTAAGAGGCATGCGTTTTTCATACAAACGTAATACCAAAATAATTTGTAAATCAAACATATTCTTAAGGTAGTGTGTATTTATTTCGATTAGATTACAAAATATATAGGTTCCCAAACACATATTTAGAATGGACACTGATTTAAACAAGAGATAAGAGAAAAATAAATTTTCTATAGCAATTTTAAATTCCTCATATCCCGCCTTCATATCATTGTTCTTTCAAAATATTTATTTGGGAACATAGATCATATTCTGTAACCCAATCGAAATAAATACACACTATATGTTTGATTTTCATATTATTTTGGTATTTAAATTTGTATGAAAAGCGCATGCTCCGCCGGCCCCTTAAAATTTACTTTTAGTGAGTGACATGGGTACCTACTGAAAATAGTTCAGTGACTGAATTTTATTTACAACTAGCTTCTGCCCGCGACTTCGTACGCGGATCCTGTTGCTTATGCCAGCGACAACGGGGTCGTCAAAAGCGAAGATCTGAAACGTCTGATGTCGAATGAATACTAAGAGCCCGGGGAAGGGAAAAGCGGATCTTTCCCATCTGAACAACACATACCGTTTGTTTCTTTTCGCCATTTAACAGCTTCACAAAAAGTAAAATTTTTAACCATAATATGTGGCGTATTCAATCATAGGAGTATATACGTAAATGCACTCCGTTCCTTATCAACCCAAGGAAGGTCGCCATGCCCTACGGCTATATCTTGAGACACATCCGATTCTTCAGATGATATCGACATTCTGTTCAGACAATGTCGAATTCGATCAGAATTCAAACGTTCGTTGCGCTCTTCTTCTGTCTCTTCATGCCGTACTCCAGCAATTCTTTCTCTCTCACTTTCTAACTGATTACGAATATTTTGTTGTGTGCGTGTTCGGGGCAATGTATGATAATCTCGAGCAGCAGTTAGTCGCGCATCACGTTCATCACTCGTTTCAAAAGACCTGTTAGTAGATGTGCGAATACACTGAGAACTCAAGCGTGATTCTGTATCGGTAAACGTTTCCGACTCGCGAGACAATGCATGACGTTCACGATCAGCCAGTCGCGCATCTATTCTTCACTGGTCTCTAGAGATCTGGATGTAGATGCGTAAATACGCTAAGAACGCAGGCGTGCTTTGCGATCCGAAGAGGTTTCCACAGAGCAAGTTGCAGCCTGGTGTTCTCGAACAGCATCAAGTCTCTCCTGACGCTCTTCGGTAGATTATTGGGATATTATGATCCTCAATCTTGTAGCTCCTTTGGAACATTTAGAAAAGATTTGACCTCTATCTAGGCATGGTTATAGTTTTGTTGTGAAGATATCTAATCAATTAAAATCTAATTGACTGCTCCCCTGCGTTACCGGGTAGGCTACCGAGTCACGAAGATAAATGGAAAAGGAAATTCAACACTCAAATAACATAAACCCTAAGACATATTTATTCGATAAAATTAAATAATAAATGGGAGTTTTGGCCAGTCGAGTCAAATTTTCATTGATATACAATCGTCATCGAAAATCAGTCCTAAACTGTTACAGCCTTCACCGCGTGGAGGTACTCCCAGTTTATGTTATTTTATACAGTGAAATTAGTGATAGCTTTGTAATAATTTTCACATCAAATGTTTCTGACCTTCGATTTTTTCTAATTCAACAGGAAATGCCCATCAGACCGAACAACTTTTGTCCCAGATCTTCGATTTTTATGAGTCAACAGAGAGTGCTCATCAGATTGAACAACTTTTGCTAAGACGTCATTCCTATATGTGTTATGGTGTAGCTGGGCTATTGGAGTTCCACAACAGGTGTCCCAGATCTTCGATTTTTATAAGTCAACAGAGAGTGCTCATCAGATTGAACAACTTTTGCTAAGACGTCATTCCTATATGTGTTATGGTGTAGCTGGGCTATTGGAGTTCCACAACAGGTGTCCCAGATCTTCGATTTTTATAAGTCAACAGAGAGTGCTCATCAGATTAAACAACTTTTGCTAAGACGTCATTCCTATATGTGTTATGGTGTAGCTGGGCTCTTGGAGTTCCACATCAGGTGTTCCAGATCTTTAAATTTATTCTCTCAGCAGAAAATGCACATCACGTGGAACAATTTTTGCTATGGTGTCATATTTGTATCTCTTATAGTTTAGCTGGTCTGTTGCGGTTCTGCATCAGGTGTTCAAGTTTCCAAGATAAATTATAGCTTATAGCTGACCAACGCAACTTCGTCTGCGTCACATAAATAAGAGAGAAACGAAAGGAAAAAAAAAAACCGTTTTTGCAACATTTTTCATTCCTGCTCCGCTCCTTATTGTCGTAGCGTGATGTTATATAGCCTAAAGCCTTCCTCGATAAATGTGCTATCCAACACAAAAAGAATTTTTCAATTTGAACCAGTAGTTCCTGAGATTAGCGCGTTCAACCAAACAAACAAACTCTTCTGCTTTATAATATTAAGTATAGATTCCCAAGATAAAAATGAATGATTAAGTAGGTATAAACAAACAATGTATTTGTTACCACCAGCATGAGTTTAAATGATAGAGCTGCAACTACAAGAACTGAAATAGTCTAAAAGTGTGCCTTGGTTACTTGTCTAATGTGACATTTTATTTTGCCTAGAATGGATAATAAACCAATGTTAATTGGTTTCAAGGGAAAAAAAATTGCATGTGGTAAATTAAACAGACAAATTGTACATTAGACTTTAGTGAAAAATCTACAAAAGGAAAATATTTAAACTTATTTTACATTTACTCCTTTTTGAGTTGGTGCCACTATAACTCCCTTGCCAGGAATCATTAATGGGTTTCCTTTATAGCATGCAACTTTGTCATCATTTGTTAAAAGGTCAGGGGCACAAGTCTCAAATATTTTTTTCTTGGGGTTAAGTATGGCTTCTGGCTCTCGCGGGTAGCCCTCACATTCAACCAAATCACCAGGAACTGCTCCACTAGGTGGTACTAGGACTTCTACTTTTTGAGGAGATGAAGCACACATCACCATAGCTTCTGAAGTCACTCCCCTCATCTGAAAATGACAAATACGTTTCTCTAAGCTACAATTTTTTTTATTTGTATGTTAAGACGCCTGCGGAGCATGCATATTTCATACAAACGTAATACCAAAATAATTTGTAAATTAAACATATTCCTAAGGTAGTGTGTATTTATTTCGATTGAATTACAGAATATCTAGGTTCCCAAATATATATTTTGATTGGACACTGATTTTAACAAGAGTTATAAGAAAAATAAGTTTTCTATAGAAAATTGAAATTCCTCATATCTCGTCTTTGCATCACTATTCTCTCAAAAAACATATTTGGGAACATAGATATTCTGTAATTCAATCGAAATAAATACAGACTACCTTAAGAATATGTTTGATTTACAAATAATTTTGGTATTACGTTTGTATGAAATACGCATCCTCCGCTGGCCCCTTAAACTGTAAATTTTAGTAATGTGAACAAAATTTTACCTTTACTGGTTTCAAATTAGCAAGTATCATAACAGTTCTGTTTTGCATCTCTTCAATAGGTACATGATTTACAAGACCAGAAACAACAGTTCGAGGTTTGTCTTCACCACAATCAATCTTTTCCACATACAGTGAATCAGCATCAGGATGTTTGTTTATTTCAACAATCTTTCCAATTCTGAAATCTAATTTTCTTACATCTATTACAGACTCATTGGAGGACTCTGGTTTCTCCTTGATTTTCTTGGCAGTGTCTTTCACTTTTTTCACAACTGTCTGGTTTTCTGATTTTACTGTTACATCAGCTGTTATACTTGCAGCAACAGATGGTGCTGACACTTTCCCTGGAATAGGGTACTGCTTCTTACCGTTAGTAGTTTCCAATCTTATTAATTCAGCCTTAGCAGTTTCTACTTTAGAAGCTAAAACTTTGTTTTCCTCAGTTAATTCTTTCACTTTTTCTTCAATTTTGAGTTTCTTAATTTCATTTAACTGAAATTAAAACATTTATTTGAACTTCACATCTTCATTACAAGGAAGTATGAAAGTGGCGCCGGTGACTGAAAAGTTGTGGTAATCGGTTTTGGCATGCAATGCAAACAAATGAGGAAAGTTTCAAGTATGAATGTGGATGTGTATATGAGTAGAGGCAGACCAAAGAAACGATGGATGGACATGGCCAGAAAAGGCTGATAGGATTACGATAAATAGAGAAATAGGGAAGAACACAGGCTGCGCCGACTCCAAATGAATTTGGATAAGAGCAAGAGAATGATGATGATCTTCATTCCGACTAATTTAATGTAAGTATGTGTACATTTATTTTGTATAATAACTTCTCTGATAAATAAGCAGACTATTGGTCTTTGTGCTAGTAGTTTGAATAAACAATAGGTATTACCTTGCTTTTCAATTCCGCCAGTCTCTTATCTGCTATTTCAGCATTGTTTATAATTCTACTGACAGTACTTTGAGACATGGTTCTTTTTATTATTTGTGATATCATCGAAAGAGACTCAATGAAGACTTGAAGAGGTCTGAGGTTTTCCTAACCTAGAAATCACCTTTTGGCTGATGTGATGATGACAATGACACTACTGTTGACACTGACTGATGGTGACAGTTAGTTGGTCACAGTCACAGTTAGGCTTCATTCCGTATTAGTAAATTACATGCCGTGCTCTCTTAGAACATTGGAGCCTGCTCGAAAATTTTGTACGGAAACTAGCGCCAGCTATCCTTGAGGATGAAATTATTTACTGGTTGGGTTGCCACTTTATAACAGTGATAAGATTTAATTGAAAATAACAATTTTGATAAATTAGATAGAGAAACCATATTTATTTATTCTACACCAATCTAAGCAAATATAAAAAAATTAAATCAATCAATGATAGAGACGTATTTTATTCATGGTTACACTATCAACCATCTGTCACCAACTGACAACTGTCATAGCATGCAATAGAACAGCTATTTTGGGCAGGTTGTCAATAGAACGTGTAGCCCGTTGAGGACTACCTCTGACTTAGGAGCTGCAGATCGTAAGATCAAACCTCGGTCACGACACACTTTTTGTATTTATTTTGTTAGATTTTGAATTAACCACCACGGATAGAGAGCGCTGCTTGTATGATGACGGAAATACGGTTGAGAGTACCGTCTATCTCATTATATATATTGTAGTCTTTGGTAAATTATCGCTCACTGCGGTTCCGATTTAGATATGTCGGTGACTACCACCGGACCACGAACGCCAATCGCTTCCATATTTGGTCAATAATTAGTACTCAATTGGTACCAATTAGTACTCGAACAACAAAATTGGTACCTTAGCAGTTTTTGAGAAAATCGACTTTGAAGGTGGTCCGGCGGTAGTCACGATCCCTTCAGCAGGACCACCATGAGCGCCAAAAAGGGGGCATTCTACAGCTATTCTAATATAAAAATAATTAGTACCCATAAATGTGATTCATTTCGTAAAAAAAACAGAACTGAAACATTTGTATTTACCGAGAAATCAACGATGATAACTTCGTGCGCTCGTTCAGCAGGACCACAAATTTGAATGTTAATTCCAAGTTTCAGGCACTTGTTGCTTTCCTCACACCTACATAGAAAATTAGTACCCTGGAAGATAAAATGAGTGCCCAAAGTTCAAAATGCGTACTTCAGTAGTTTACGAGATATCCCATGCCATTGGTGGGGTGGTGGTAGTCACGGTGTTAAATTTTCATTTCAAGATTTCCCTATTAAAATCTCTGTGATTTCTCCCCAAATTGATACAAAAATTAGTACCCTGAAAGAAGTTATAGTGACCAAAAATTCAGATTCCCAAGTGTTGTATTTTAAGAGAAATTAGATTTCATTACTTTCCATACTAAATCTCCGCGTACAACCCGACCAAATTAAGTGGTCATTGTCAATGGTATTGAGCTGATAAGAATTGTACACTCTTGCACATAAATTTATGGTCGTTACCCATGGCCTGTGATAACTCAGTTAATGACGTGGGCAGGTTAATGGTACTCGAATATTATTTTTCTGTATTGTACCTTCTGTGTTGTTCAATGAATATTATTAAAGAGCGATAGATATTTCTTTCTATTTATTTAAATAACTAAATCAATATATAGGAACGTTAACATCGAAATATTTCCGTAACTCGATTGCCAATTAGCCTTATAATGAAACTCATTTTTTTCAAGAATATTAGTCGTCTTCAGAATAGTTTTATTAGTTTTATCGTTTTCTGAAACCTGTAAAATTATTGAGACATATGACCTTTTTGCAATCGAATATTCATTGATTTCTCTATCTAAAAATATTTTTAAACCATAAACGAAAAAAAAACTGTGGGTACAAAGTACCATGGTACACTATTAGGCACGCTACGAGTATTGTCAAAGTTTGTCCTAATACAAAACACGAAATGAAGTATGTGTCACGCAGCAGGAAAATAAAAAATGGAGTTCCACAGGGTAGTGTTTTGGGCCCACCACTTTTTATTATAATAACAATGACCTGCCAAAATCTATAACAGATCGTATGGTACTATTTGCTGATGACTGCACTGTTGTATGCAATGATGAAAATACTATTGATAGTAGTTTAATTTCTATAATTCAATGGTTACAAAATAATAATTTATTAATTATATCGATAAAACTAAATTAATGAACTTTGAGGGTTGTATTGATGATTTTGATGATTATAATTCTGTTACAACATACGTCTTACAGCCGAGACCGATATTTTCATTTACATACAACTTAGCACTGCCCTGCAAATTGCAAAAAACGTAAGAAAATTTGAATTTCGCGGGCTACCTTAGAGCATCAGCCTTAAAAATAATACTGGCTCGAAAATGACTATGGGTACTTAATTTGTTCTATAGTTTGGAAGGGCTCATCATGAGGATTTAATGGTATATCTAGGTAACTAAATAGTATAAAATAAAGACGAAGTGTCTAGAAGTTGTTTTATAATTCACACCTAAATCCAAAAAGTTCAAAGTTGATCGTCTAAGGTCCCCAAATGGTTGGGACACGTGTGTGGATGTCGCGTTGCGTTCAATGCAACCTATCGTGCCGAACTGTCAAGAGTAGGGAAGTTGTCATTTGTTTTGGTCTGTGGTTTTAGTCAAGAAAAAAAAAAGTTAAAAGGAGAAAAAAGATGGCCGTTGCAAGCGCGTCATAAATACGCAACTGACGTTGTTTATATTTGCGCAATACTAAATGATTTAATTATTAAATTCATTTGATTTTGTGTCTGTGTTGAATATAATGTGTGTGGATTACCTTGTATATTGAAAGTCGGAATACTATAATGTATTAAATCTGCATGATGTCTAACAACACTGTCGGCTCATCGGGGCCTGCTCCCGGCAAAATACGTGGACCTGGAAGACCTCCAAAACGTACATGCACTTGGTGTGCTCAAAGTAAAACACCATTGAAGTATGTTCTGCCTACAGAGAATGGGAAGAAAGAATTCTGTTCGGAAACGTGTTTGTCTGAATTCAGACAGGCGTATAGTAAAGGCGCCTGTCTTCACTGTGATAATGTTATTCGGGGTAACGCACCTTCCAGTAGCAAGAACTTTTGTTCCACATATTGTTTGAATAAGTATCAAAAGAAGAACGAGAAGCGAACTACGTCCCCACAATCTGGAAATGGAGCTAACGGATCAGAAAGTCATGCAAATAACAATTCTACAGGTTCCTTTTATGATATTTACCAAGATTTTGACTGGAATGAGTACATGAAGGATACAAATAGTGTGGCAGCACCTCAAGAATGTTTTAAACAGGCGCCTATGCCTCCAGTAAATGACTTCAAAGTGGGAATGAAATTAGAGGCTCTTGATCCCCGAAATTTAACGTCCACATGTATTGCAACTGTTGTTGGGGTTTTGGGCCCTCGATTAAGGCTGCGGCTTGATGGCAGTGATAACAAAAATGACTTCTGGCGTCTTGTAGATGCAGGAGACATTCATCCTATTGGTCATTGTGAAAGAAATGATGGTATGTTGCAGCCACCTTTGGGATTTCGTATGAATGCCAGTAGTTGGCCTATGTTTTTACTCAAAACTCTAAATGGAGCAGATATGGCTCCTGCAAAAGTTTTTCAACCAGAACCCCCGACTCCTAAGACAAATTTGTTTGCTGTTGGTCAGAAATTAGAGGCAGTAGATAAGAAAAATCCACAGCTGATTTGTTGTGCAACTGTTAGTGCAGTGAAAAATGATCAGATACATGTAACATTTGATGGTTGGAGAGGTGCCTTTGATTATTGGTGCCGATATGACTCAAGAGATATATTCCCAGTTGGTTGGTGTGCTAGAGCTGGGCACCTTCTTGCTCCTCCTGGTCAGAAAAGTGCTACAACACCATCAAGGTAAATTATACTCTTATGATTTTCACTGTTTCTTTTGACAGACTAATACTAAAGTTTAAATGTAAATATCCAGATTACTACTGATTCAAGTTGTAAGGTCTCTTCAAATAACAGTAGGCTTTTATTTATATCTTTGATGTAGAAAAGAAATCTTATATTCCTTGTCACAAAATGGTTACACAATATAGGATCTAATTAATTGATTGATTCTCATTGAGTCTCATGAATAGTCCAAAATTCAATTAAAAGAGTTTTTATTTTAAATTGTGTGTGTCACTTGTGGCTTGTACAAAGTGTCACTGATGTTTAACTTGGCCACCTACAGACTGCGCCCAAATAATTTGACAAACATAGCATAAATATTATGGAAGAAGTGATTTAGGCAGTGCAAATCTTAAAAACATGATATCTAGTTTTTTTGTTTTATTAATAGATTGTAAACCTTACAGATTCAAAATGAGGCCAAGTGGTGGCATACCTAACCCAGCTTTACCAGAAGGTGGATCTACTGGTGCTGGGAATTCAAATAGCTCGGTGACTCCGACACCAGTAGCCACAGTGTCTCTTCGCATTCGTAGCAGTTGCACTGGTGGCAGCAGCTCTTTTCCAAGTTCCGTCTCCGGCTCTGGTCCTTCCGGAGCAGCAGAAGCACTGGTGAAAGAATTGATTAGTGTCCACCCAGACCCACAGAGGCTGACAAGAGCAATACTTACTGCATCTAGTAGCTATTCTAATATAAGTAATGTACAGGTAAGACAAACAACAGTTTATATGTGTACAGACTTGCCTTGCTTTCATGCTTAAAGATACGAGGGCTGCACTAAAAGTATCTGGAATGGAATATTTCCACTGTTCCTGTCATATTAAAATCTTTTTAATTGAAAACTCCTTGGTTTTAAAAATCGAATACCATTTTTTTATTTAAAAAAAGATTGTCGGTCTCGTCACAAGGTTTTGTCAAACATGTTTAGTCGTTGAGAAAATGGAATTGACTCGAGAAAATTCAAGAGCAATGATTAAATTTATTATGACTTTCGAAGTGGTTTAACACAAAAACAGTGTGTTGACCGGATGATTTCTGCATTTGGTGATGAAGCCCCATCCAAAACCACAATTTATCGCTGGTTTGCTGAATTTCAACGTGGACGTGTCAAGCTCGGTGATGATCCCCGTCAAGGTCGTCCAAAAACTGCAGTCACCCAAGAAAACGTTGATGCTGTGCGAAAGCTGATTGAGGAAGATCGACATGTGACATACCGCGGAATTCAGGCAACTTTAGACATTGGCGAGTCAAATACAAATAATCTTGCATGAACAATTAGGTGTAAAAAAGTTGTTTTCCCCGATGGATACCGCATTCGCTCTGTGAAGAGCAAAAGGTGGCTCGCGTTACTTGGTGCGTCAGAACTCTCGAAAGATTCCACGCAGGATCCTCAAATGCTGTATACAACATCGTATCAGGTAACGAATCCCGGATATACGCGTACGAACTCGAAACAAAAAACCAGTCACGAGTTTGGGTGTTCGAAAATGAGTTAAAGCCAACAAAAATAGTTCGTTCACGGAGTGTTGCAAAAAAATGGTGGCCACGTTTGTCTCCAAAACCGGCCATGTTATGACTATTCCTCTTGAGGGACAAAGAACGGTTAAGAGGCCTGCGGAGCATGCGAAGTTCATATAAACGTAATACCAAAATAATTTGTAAATCAAACATATTCTTAAGGTAGTGCGTATTTATTTCGATGGGATTACAGAATATCTAGGTTCCCAAATACTTATTTTGAATGGACACTAATTTAAGCAAGAGTTATGAGAAAAATAAATTTTCAATAGAAATTTTAAATTCCTCATATGTCGTCTTTATATCATTGTCCTTCCAAAATATATATTTGGAAACATAGATATTGTGTAATCCAATCGAAATAAATACACACTACCTTAAGAATATGTTTGATTTTCATATTATTTTGGTATTACGTTTGTATGAAAAAGGCATGCTCCGCCGGCCCCTTAATGCAGAATGGTATGCTAGCATTTGTTTGCCACAGGTTGTTTCTGAACTCCGTAAAGAGAACTGCAACCGCCGCATCATCCTCCATCACGAAAATGCGAGTTCTCACACCGCGCACAAAACAAAAGAGTTTTTAGAGCAAGAAAACAGAATTTTATTTTATTTTTTTATTTTATTTTATTCAAAAGGAACAGCAAACAGCTACAATATAAAGTATAAAAAAACCGGCCAAGTGCGAGTCAGACTCGCGCACCGAGGGTTCCGTACAAACCTGTAGGTATATAAGTAAAAGTTATGGTAATTTAAGATTTTCGGAATTTTTCCTATATGTGTACTTTATAACGTTGCTTCATGCCAAATTTCAAGATTCCAGGTCGTCTGGAAGTATCCTTTAGGTTTTGATTCCCTTGCGAGTAGTTGCGAGTTTCAAAATATGCGGCTTTAATTGCTGTATCTTTTGATTGCGTTGACGTAGAAGTTTGATTTTGTTACAGCTTAAAGATATTATAGACTTGAGTATTTGTTAAGAATTTCAATATAATACCACTACGCTTTCATGAGTAAAGGGGTAATAAGTTTAAAATTATTAAAAATATTTTTATTATATGATGTAACTAAAAATTTATGCTTTTCGCAATTTTTCCTTTATCTGTGTTATAAGACGTTGCTTCGTACCAAATTTCAAGATTCTGAGTTCACGGGAAGTACCCTGTAGGTTTTGATTCCCTTGCGAGTGTCGAAAATTTGCGGCATAAACGGGAGTATCTTTTGATCGCGTTGACTTAGAAGTTTGATTTTTTCACAGCTCCAAGAGACCATAGACTTGAGTATTTGATATGAATTTCAGCTTGATACCTCCACGCGTTCCTGAGAAAAAAGGTCTTGACAGACAGACAGACAGACAGACAGACGGACAACGGACAACAAAGTGATCCTATAAGGGTTCCGTTTTTACCTTTTGAGGTACGGAACCCTAAAAAGGAGATACACATAACATTTTTAGGATACAATATTGCAGCCCACAACGCTGTTCACAAATTAACTGTGGAATATAATTAAAAATTATTATTAGACCATCCGCCGTACAGCCCCGACCTAATCCCTAATGATTTCTATACTTTCCCTAAAATAAAGAATAAATTGCGTGGGCAGAGATTTTCATCACCTGAAGAAGCTGTGGACGCCCAAAACGGCCATTTTGGAGACCCCAACTTCCGAATGGAATGGTTGTTTCAATGATTGGTTCCATCGTATGGAAAAATGTGTCAAATTTCGCGGAGAATACTTCGAAAAGCAGTAAATACATTTTTAAATAGTAATGTTGTGTCACTTCCTTGATTCCCGAAATTTTCAGTGCCGCCCTCGTAGCAGAAGGTTAAGCAGTAGTCTTGATTTTTGACTTCATTTAAAATTAAATGTTTGTGTTCCAAACAATGTTTGTGGGGAGAGCAGCGGTGGCCCAGTGGTGGCGGCCCCGACTGAGAGCAGCGGTGGCCCAGTGGTGGCGGCCCCGACTTACGAACAGTAAGTCGTGGGTTCGAACCCAGACAGGCGCATTACTTTGTGTAATTTATTTCACCACCGCTGCTCTCAAAACGGTGAAGGAAAACATCGTGAGGAAACCGGCATGTCCTAGAACCAAAAAATTCGAAGGCATGTGACATCTACCAATCCGCACTGGACCCGCGTGGTAGATTATAGCCCATTCCCTCTCATTGAGAGGAGGCCGTGTCCCAGCAGTGGGAACATTATAGGCTGATGATGATGATGTTCCAAACACAACAGTTGTTGTGTTACAGATAACAAAATGCTAAGGAGACTACATTTTGAATAATTTATTTGAACTGTTTCAGGTTTCATCAGGAACTAAAAATTACCCAGTAAAAGTCCCTTCAGAGCTAACAATAGACGAACTTAAGAACTGGCTAAAAGGAGTATCTAGTGGTGTTGGCAGCTGTATTAATATGATAGAGGTAGACACAGGCGAGGCTGCTGGTCGGCCTTGCACTCTCTGTGGCGAGTCTACATCTAATAATGTTACATCAGCTGTCAAGAGACCTAAAAGTGTAAGTACATGCATTTACATAATATGGAAGTATTACACTCAAAACAACAACAAATTAATCATCAATAGAGTAATATTATATTGTTTCAGATTTTAGCCATGTATTCTTTGTATTCATTGTCTGCCTAGCTAGCTTAGTAAGCTAGCTAAACACAAATTCATCAATAATTTCTAGAAAGTGATCTAAAAATTAAAAATCAGGGAATTCCTAAATGGTTGTCACTGGCAATGTATGATCTTGATGGCCAAGGTTGCTTATTGAACTTGATTGATATATTATATAGGAGGAAAGTTCAGAAACAACTACACATTCATCTGGAATGTAATAATTAAATGCTTGTGCATTTGTTTTTTTTTTTTTTTTTTTTAATAAATATCGCTGGACATTAACACACAGCGCCACCTAGTGCCACACTAAGCAAAGCTTGTGTCGTGGACACTAGATAGTTGATATACTACATATATACTTTTTTGTTTTTTTTTTTATTAATTGTGTCTTCAGCTGTACCCCCATTAATTGTCCAGCACTAGACTAAGCATTGACAGAGAATCAAAACATTACAGGAAGAGAGCACAGCAGGCAGCACTGTGAATGGTTCGGGCGAGTGCTCGAGCGTCAAGATGGCGCGCGTGTCGCCCGAACGGCCCGAGCCTGCCTCGTCCACCACGGGCGCGCCACCGCCACCGTCACCCGCCGCGCCACCAGGAGACTGGTCGGTCGAGGACGTCATCGGATTCATTGCAGCCGCCGACCAAGCCCTTGCCGCTCACGCCGATTTGTTTAGGAAGCATGTGCGTATACTGTCTAGTATTATGAAACCCGATTCTGTTTTTTTTTGTGAATATCATCTCCCAGTTCAACCTGCCTCCCTGTGGGTTCCTTGAGTGTAAGGCCTCCAGCAAAAGGCTTAAACCAAACTTTAGTCAGTATTTATGAAGAGTGCTAGTTTCTCTACAGCTCTGAGGAAGCATCCTCGGAAATGAGATTATTCTGATCGAGATAGTTTTAGTCTTTAGTCAAGAGTCTGGTTGTTTATCCGTTTGTCTGTCACTTTATATCACAGCGTTTTTTCTCCGAAGTTAACGAAAACAACCAGTGTCATAGTTGATAACCCCATAAGTTGGCAGGACAAACTAGCCTCGCTGCTAAGAGCTAGTTCTTTGTCATGCAATAGGAACACCAGAGGCTAGTGAAGTGGATACTAATTTATTTATTTTTTTGTTACAGGAAATAGATGGCAAAGCATTGTTATTGCTAAACTCTGACATGATGATGAAATACATGGGATTAAAGCTAGGCCCTGCTTTAAAAATTTGCAATCTTGTATCAAAAATTAAAAATCGCCGACATTATAGTACCTAAGCATATACAGCTCTACTGTGTACTAGATATTCAATCATATTACAATAATTCACTCCTAGAGTTTGAAACTATAAGTTTCTTTTTATTTTATTCGCATTTCTCTGAAGACTAGAAAAACTATGTTTTATTTTTAACCGACTTCATTCAATATTAGAATCTGCTTTTGTTTTGAATCTCATAAAACAATGTGGTTTTATTATGTTAGGGTCCTATGATCCAAAAAAATAATTTTAAAGTATCCAATGACATTCTATTCTTCTACAATAAATTGGAGACAAGTATTTAAGACGATTTAATTTGATTGTGATTCTTAAGAAATTATTCCTAAAATTGCCATAATGTCAACCATGCATTTGCCCTTAGACAGCAATTTAAATTATACAGGCTGGAATTTTTCAATGCCACCTGGAGGGCAAGTCCTCCCAAATACTGGAGATAGACAATTTTATTCGAAGGAAACATTCCTTTATTTTTTTTAAAGAAACACGTTCTGCATTCACAGATTTTCAAAAAAAACGCTAGCCACTCGCGGGAGTCGAACCGACTAAAGTTCGAAAAAATTACATTCTGTACTTATTGACATCAATCGATAGGGCCAGCCATATGGATCCAATCCAAAGGAAAACCATGAATAAAAGTGCTTTATCTTTTTGAATTTATCCCATTGAATTTATAACTGTTCTTTAGTTTTCATGGTTTTCCTTTCATTTAATTTATCATGTTTGTTAGAGAGATTTGATCCATTTGATTGACCCTATCGATTGATGTCAAAAAGGTACAGAACGTTATTTTGTCGAACTTTAGTCGATCTATCCCAGGTTCGATGCCCGAGTGTGGTAAAATAATTTTCGAAAAACGAGTGCAGACTTGTTTCTTTTTAAAAATAAATGAATGTCTCCTTTGAATAAAATTTGCTATCTCCAGTATTTAGAGTACTTTCTCTCCACGCGGCATTGTAAAATTAACCTAGTAACCCTGTATAAAGCCTATCCTATAGTCAGTTGACATCTTTCGCAGAGCTATTGTGCGAGAAGTCGCGTTACCTGTCGTTTGGCAGTTATTTAAGTATTTTATTTATGTGGATTGCTGAATTTTGAGCTTTGTGGGCGAATCTGGGTAAAATTGAGAATGCAAAAGTATTTGGAAAATAAATGATGTAGGCTGTAGTATTTTTTTGTGGGAATAATATTGTTCAGACCTCCTTATTTCAGATAAGCCTTGCCCAATTTAGTTATTATTATTTATTTGGACAGGTACGGCATTGTATTAAAATATTTTGGAAATCTAGCCGACATTTAATTTCAGATTAGGTTTTGTTAGAACAAGGGTGAATCAACCGGGTTTAAAATAAGTTGCCGCTAAAATCTTTTGATTCAACCTCGTACTAACTTGTAGTAGGTAGTGACATTATATTTTGACTGAAATTGACTAAAATTAAACAAGAATCGTCAATAATAATCATTGTGATTGTACCAATAAAACTGTTAATGTATTTTATTGGAGAGATTGGGATGAGACACAGGGCATACAAGAATATAAGCGGTAGGCCCCGTTACCACTATGTCGTGACAATTAATTTATTGTGGGCAAAAGTCATGGACGACACCTACATTGAAATACACAAGCCACGACACTTAAAACTACACGATTATCTGTCATCACGACATAGTGGGAACGGGGCCGGAGAAGTCAAGAGCAGAAAGGCAAATGTACATTAATTTTTGCTTTTTTAATAAAGAAGCTCCTGATTCTGATTTTGTAATTTTACTGGTCATTCTTTTTGCGAACTGATGTCCTATCCCAATAATCAACATGTTAGGACGCATCTGTCTTGTATGTGGACGTATCAAAGACATACAACACTACAACAATGACATAAGCAGCCAACAATGTTCCCACTGCCTGCAATCTATAATAGGTCCCCTCTGAGAGGGGCCTATTATAGATTGCAGGCAGTGGAAGATTTGAAAGATTTGGAAGATTATATTTTGATAATCCACAAAGATTTGGAACATTTCGATGTAATACGATTTCTTTAGTAGTACAGTTGATTCTATCATCCTCATGAAATTCAGTGGGATTCGACACTCGTCACTAATCTAGTGGAATATATTCGAAATACCCGCCACACACCCAATACGGACGCACAGCACAGTCTCTCAAGTTAGAAGTAACATTACAAGCGCCACCCACCCCACAAGCACCACCACCCTTACAAGCGTTGTTACCACAGACGTGCGATTGCGACTGATGTCATTTGCAAACATACAGTATTTTTGCAAATTATAGAAGTCAAATATGTAAAATTTTATATAAGTACTCAGAGGAGGTCCTCTTGCACAATTGGTGATCCACAATGTGATTCCCTTTGAGTAATAGTGAATTCAGAATTTGTATTGTTTTTGTTCGGCTGGTGCGGAATACTAATTCTGTGATAGATTTTGATAGTATCTTATGATTGTGCGATAATGAACTTTATTTCCTCTATGCACGGTCAAATTAAATCAGGATGGCGAAACTTCATTAAGAGCTTACTCTTGTGTCGACAAAAAAAATATTGCCTTATCGATTAATTTGAAGTAACTACAGCTCATTACGGTATTATGGCTGGTGGTTGTGTTACTACTTGAAATGATGAGTTTAGAAAACCGAACTTGCTGGTTTTATCGTTATTAGATATCAAATACATGACGTCTAAAGCGCCACCTTATTGAATTTGACCTCCAGAATACTCTAGATTACAGGGTCACAAACAAAAAAACCAATGCTCTACTGACCAAGATTGGTAGCACTTTGCATTTATATTCTTATGAAACATTAAAGTTCTTTTTTTTTTTAATTCGTTCATGCAATAAATCGAGTATTATCGAACATTGACTCGCAGCAATTTGTCCTAATTCACTATTATTCAAGGGGGTGTGTGGGTGTCTTACGAAGTTGGTTGAAAGCAATAGCAATATAATATAATCTTTTCACATAATTATGTTACAGTTAGTATGTATGGCCATAGAGTAGTATGTACGGACATGGGCGGAGCGGAGTAAAGGCGCAGGAATCGACCTATCGAGATGAGATTCGATTGAAGTTCAGACAATGGTCGGTTCCAGGACGTCTCCATTTCAGTGGAAACGCACCCTTGTAGAAACCGATAAAAGGCTATTTTGATATACTATATTAACTTATTACTTTTCTTTTCCAATTCAGAACAGTAGTAACATTAATTGTTGTACTTATGTACCTATATCATCAATAATAAGGTGCAATTTACACTTCCAGATTTATACACTTACGACAAATAGGTTTTCCTAGTAATATTAATTTAGTCATGTAAATAGGTATTTTTCATTGAGTAAAATTGCATTTAATGTAGTAAGAGCTCATATTTCATAACTATTATTCCATTAATAAATTCCTAAAAAAGTTATTATCGGGCTGTACCATTTAGGTTTAAATTTATTGTACATAAATATCGGCTAGTCGTGCGTCAAATGTTGCCTGAACGCTAGAAGTACATACAATTTTATTACACACTCAAATTCAATACCGTGTACAGAAATTTTATCGTAGATTAGGGTCTTAGTGCCTTTCAGTAAATAAATAGGAGTACTTAAAATAATCCCAATTATATGTCCTCATTAAGGCCAATTAGCGCTCAATGACACCAATAGAAGCTGTGATTTTATGTGACGATTTAGTATTCATAATATTGTTTTACACAATTATGTAAATTATATAGTCTCATATCTCTTTCAGCTTCAGTTTGATTTTGTTTTAAATGACCGTTTTATTGATCGTTCCTCAGGAGAATATTAATATAATAATTGCGATGAAGACGTATTTTATTTATAAAGCTATGGTATTTAATTTTGCCATTATCATGCGTTATTGTGTTTAAACATTTTCATCATGTGATATTTCAATGTTATCTGTTAAAAGTAATAAATAATTAATAAAATATTGATATGTTGCTATGATAATTACGTGATGTATATTTAAGTTTTCACATGACATAATTTAAATAAGTGAAGTAGTTATTTAATTTTCCTATTTTGTTGATGTAAATATTTTGGTTTATAGATAATTTCATTAGAGGAGGAATTATCCACTGGCATAAGTGTATTACATTATTATTGTAAAAATAGCTGAACTATATCATTTTAATTTTAGGACATGAGGCGTCGATTAATTTGGTGTAGATTGTTGTTACTTTTTTATTTTTTGATTAAACCGTGTATCAGGAAGGTGTAGTCATTTTTAAGGATGTGGTATAGGCCAGAAAATTGAACGAGTTTCTCCTTGGAACCAACATTGTTATCGCGAAAAAATATTTAGCTGTGCCAAACAAATTTCAACACCTACTCGATCGAAATGTATGGGATAGTAGATTTTTTTTCTCCATTACAATGTTGATTCCATACAAGAAGTGATTAATTTTGATGAGATGGACCAGACCTTTTAACATGGCCAAACTTTGGAAGATCCACCGTCTATACAAATACAGGATATTTTTAGGGTTCCGTAGCCAAATGGCAAAAAACGGAACCCTTATAGTTTCGCCATGTCTGTCTGTCTGTCTGTCCGCGGATAATCTCAGTGACCGTTAGCACCAGAAAGCTGAAATTTGGTACCAATATGTATATCAATCATGCCGACAAAGTGCAAAAATAAAAATTTAAAAAAACATTTTTATTAGGGTACCTCCCCCAGACGTAAAGTGGGGAGCGATTTTTTTTTTAATTTTGACCCTGACGTGTGATATATTGTTGGATAGGTATTTAAAAATGAATAGGGGTTTTCTAAAATCATTTTTTGATAGTATTAATATTTTAGGAAATAATCGCTCCGAAAGTCAAAAACAATGTGTCCCCCCCCCCTCTAACTTTTGAACCATAAGTTTAAAAAATATGAAAAAAATCACAGAAGTAGACCTTTATATGAACTTTCTAGGAAAATTATTTTCAACTTGATGAGTTGAATAGTTTTTGAGTTATATAGCACTTTTTCAAAAAAACGCAAATGATAACTTTGTTTTTCATACAAATACTATGAAAAACAAAGTTATTTTTGCTGACGAAAAATGTTGGTATTTTTAATGGTCTGGGAAGCTACGGAACCCTACAGTGAGCGTGGCCCGACACGCTCTTGGCCGGTTTTTTAAGTCCATTAATTACGTTTCGGTACACACACAACTTAAACATAACTTAATATCATAATGTGAGAGTTAACAGGGATTACTCTGGCAGTCGTGCTCGGGGTAAGAGGGGCGGCCATCTAAGCGGAGCGCAGTGTAACGGCACTGAGTAACATATTTACGGGCTTTATAAAATTGGAAATGCGTCAACGCGATCATACTTGACTGCAAACAGTCCAGAGTATCGTTCTTATCGGATCCCGATCCTGGCCTTGAAGCGAACCACTCCAACTGGAGATTCGTGTGAATGGAGTATTTGAATGGAAGGCTATGAGGGGAGGCCTTTGCCCTGCGGTGGGACAACTCGGGCTAAAGAATAAAAATAAATGATAGCATAGCTGTCAAATAATTCCTGTTAAAACTCCGTGATTCTGAATGATAACATTCTCATATATACGGAATGGAACATAATTTCTACACATCAATTCATTATTTTATTACTCTTTAATAATTATGTAAATAGGCAAATAATTGGAAACAAATGTGTATTATAAATTAAATAAAACGCAAAAGTTAAACATTGGTTTTAATTATATCATCGATAACTATAGTATTATAAACACCATTTTCAACACTTCAGCATATAAGAGCACTGATCTTAGGATCGCGCCACACGCCGAGGGTTCGGCTGGTGTATCATAGGGAACTTGACGTACACTAGCGCATTCTCCTCGCTCCGCAGATGTGGCGCGACACTTAATACGCTCAGCGGCATTTGGATCGTTAAAAGTGAATGAAAGATCGTAATTTGTGGCTGAGCCGCGTTTGTAACGTTATTGTGAAAAAGAGACCACGCTAGTAGTATCAAATAACTTTGTTTCGCGCACATATTCTAGTGTCAAATTAATGGACAGACGGGGGCATACGGACAAACAGATTGACAGACAGACGGGCCAACAGACGGACATACAGACAGATGGACAGACATACAGACGGACAGACAGACGGACAGACAGACGGACAGACAGACGGACAGACAGACGAACAGACAGAAGGACAGACAGACAGACATAATATGGTCAACAGACAGACAGACGGACATACGTACAGACAGATGGACAGACAGATGGACAGACGGACGGACAGACAGACGGACAGACAGATGGACAGACAAACGGACAGACAGACGGACCAACAGACGGACATACAGACAGATAGACAAACGGACAGACAGACAGACAGACGGACAGACAGACAGACGGACAGGCAGACAGACATGGTCAACGGACAGACAGACGGACAGACAGATGGACAGACATATGGTCAGACGGACAGACATATGGATTATGGTCAGACGGACAGACAGACGGACAGACAGATGGACATACAGACAGATGGACAGACATACAAACGGACAGACAGACAAACGGATAGACAGATGTACCAACAGATGGATATACAGACGGACATACAGACAGATGGACAATGGACAGACAGACAGACAGACAGACAGATGGACAGACAGACAGACAAAGGTTGGTTTTTGTAAAATTCCACTAAATTTTGTCAATAATTCACCAAACGTTTCAGTTTATGTTAGAGAAATAGTAACTTTTATTGAATCGCTTATTTTGACAGTTGAGCGTTTCAGTTGAGCTGCTATAAGGACGTCGTGGTACCAAACAAGTACAAAAATGAAACCAAAACTTGCGACTCAGTTTGTGGTCAATCGCTGTCAGATGGCATGGCCTAAAATTGAATCGATAAACTGACGTCATGGTACGAATTAGACGAACAGTTCAGTTTAGGTCCCAAAAGTGGCTCGCGTTAAGAGCTCGTGGTAGGCCTCGAGGCTATCTCCGAAAAGTGACACTATAACATTTTGCCTCATACAAAACTTGTTTGTATTGAAACAAGAAGTCGGTGACAAAAAAACTAAATCAATCAAACTAAGGTCCATGTTCACCGAGAAGATAACAGTCTGATTATCTAAAACAGCTGTTTAAAACACATTTTTGTATGGGAACATGTCACATTGACAGCTGTTTTTCGATAATCAGGCTGTTATCTTCTCGGTGAACACGGACCTAAGGTCACCGACTAAAAACCGTTGTTTTTGTGTCGGTTTATTTTTTGCAAAAAAGTTTTTATTTTTAGACAGACAAGGACGACCCGGACGTTTTTATTGTGTGAAATGTAGTCGTGATCCAATGGGACCGGCTACACACACAGTCGTCCGCCGATAAAAAATGTTGACGATAATAGTCGTAATAATGGGAACAGCTAGAGACGACAGTCGTCGGACGACAAATTAATTGTCACGACATAGTGGGAACAGGGTGCGAGGTTTTATATAATTTCATATAAGTATTGGATTCTTTCGCTTCCTTCGGCTTTGATGAGTGTGCGTTAAGCCAAGTCAGAGGCAATGGGCGGCATAAAAACTCTGACACCAGGTTAGGTAACTACCACACGATATGGAAGGAAGGAGTGTGCGTTCACCTTAAGGGTGCGATCTATGGCAGAATTTTAACTGTCTTAACCCTTAATCGGGCACAAGGAAGTATTTTCCCACCCCGACCGCCGATTCATAAATGCTCGAATATTTTTAAAATGGCAACTCCCCAGACTATTTTGTACCCAAATATATTCTTGATTAGTTACTGATTTATTTTACTGACAATCCCACTCTTTCAAATGTCAAATGTCAACGTCAGAATCAGATTAACGTCACTTTTGAAAAAACTGCACGTTTTTCATGTAGTGGAGACATAATTCTGTTAAGTTTCTTCAAGAAAGATTCTGGTAAGTAGATTTTTGATCCGTTATTGTCTAATATATTATATTCTGGGTAACGTTGTTATGATATTCAATGCAAAAATGTTATATTTATGTGGATTTTATTCATTTGAAATATTGTCTTGCAAGTGGGAAAATAGTTGCGATTGCCCGTTCCTGAACTCCATATTGCGTCAATATATATAAAATGTAGGGATTTATTTCTGTCAACTTTTTATTTTTGTTTATGTAATTATTTTATTATTATATTATTATTGTTTATTTTTTTATTGAATCCCTCGTTCACACACTGATCCCCCACCTCACTTCCAAGTAAACAACTCATGCACATTTATTTGAGGATTGAGGAACATAACTTCAAAAGTAAAGTCAGGGTAAGTTACTAGTCTATTAAAATGTATAGACGTAATTGGGCAAAGGGAAATAATTTCCCACTGGGGTTACACTTAAACGGGCAAAGGGAAATAATTTCCCACACGAAAAAAACCTTTTTATTTCAGTTTCAGTAATTTATATTGTTTTTTATGTGCACTGCTATCTAACATGATACAAGAACTTACACTTTAACCATGAAAAGTGGCTTTTTTTGTTCGGCCCGATTAAGGGTTAAATTGCAATTCGCTTACGTTTGTAATTGCAACGTGACGAAAGCGTTCTAGTTGCATTAGGTGCGATCTTCATTGTCGGAAGACAGATTTCGTAGTCTGGTTAAGTATTTCCGTCAACAATCTATCGTCGTGAGGTCTATCTAATAATTTGCTGGAGTCCAAATCTGATTAAGCTATGCCTTCCGAACTTTTGACACGACTTAGTGCAGCAACAAGTATGTACTTCGAAAAATCAACAAGAAAACTAATGTTGAAAAACTTTTTTGCAAAAAAATAGAACCGACTTCAAAAAAGTGAAAAATAACTTTAGCTTCAGAAGTCGGTGACCATTGTTTGATGATTTATTAAGTTTTATTTATAAACCGACACAAAAACACAAAAAAAAGTTAAAAATAACTAGCTTCAGAAGCTAGTTATTTTTCACTTTTTTGTGTTTTTGTGTCGGTTTATTTTTTGCAAAAAAGTTTTTATTTTTAGACAGACAAGGACGACCCGGACGTTTTTATTTTTCAATTTTTAGTTGTTCCCAAACAAATATTTGCCATGAATTTATTTTTCATTAAATGTTAATAATTTATATGAAATGTAAATGAATGCTACGGTATCAAGGTACGGTGCTGAAACCGAATATTATCTTGGTTAAATCATTTCTGTAGGTTCAGAATACCTATTAGAGAAATAATTGACTGCCGCTTTTATTCACATTCACACATTTATTCGATTTTTAACCGACTTCCAAAAAGGAGGAGGTTCTCTATTCGACTGTATGTATTTTTTTTTTTTTTTTTTATGTATGTTCACCGAATACTCGAAGACGCCTGAACCGATTTGAAAAATTCTTTTTTTGTTTGAAAGGGTATACTTCCAAGTTGGTCCCATAGAAATATTGTCATGATCTGATCACGAACTTTGGAGATATGGAACGGAACTCCTCAATAAATGATAGCAAATGGACTGGGATTGCTGAAATCTATTGTCTGTCTATTGTTTACACCAGTTCATAACATAACATCACGCCACCGCACCGGTACGCTGTGAAGGGGTAAGCACAAGTGAACCACTAAAAAGTGAAAAATAAAAACTTTTTTGCAAAAAAATAGAACCGACTTCAAAAAAGTGAAAAATAACTTTAGCTTCAGAAGTCGGTGACAAAAAAACTTAATAAATCATCAAACAATGGTCACCGACTTCTGAAGCTAAAGTTATTTTTCACTTTTTTGAAGTCGGTTCTATTTTTTTGCAAAAAAGTTTTTCAACATTAGTTTTCTTGTTGAGTTTTCGAAGTACATACTTGTTGCTGCACTAAGTCGTGTCAAAAGTTCGGAAGGCATAGCTTAATCAGATTTGGACTCCAGCAAATTATTAGATAGACCTCAAGACGATAGATTGTTGACGGAAATACTTAACCAGACTACGAAATCTGTCTTCCGACAATGAAGATCGCACCTAATGCAACTAGAACGCTTTCGTCACGTTGCAATTACAAACGTAAGCGAATTGCAATTTAAGACAGTTAAAAATTCTGCCATAGATCGCACCCTTAAGGTGAACGCACACTCCTTCCTTCCATATCGTGTGGTAGTTACCTAACCTGGTGTCAGAGTTTTTATGCCGCCCATTGCCTCTGACTTGGCTTAACGCACACTCATCAAAGCCGAAGGAAGCGAAAGAATCCAATACTTATATGAAATTATATAAAAATTCGCACCCTGTTCCCACTATGTCGTGACAATTAATTTGTCGTCCGACGACTGTCGTCTCTAGCTGTTCCCATTATTACGACTATTATCGTCAACATTTTTTATCGTCGGACGACTGTGTGTGTAGCCGGTCCCATTGGATCACGACTACATTTCACGGCAGTCGCTTTGTCTTTTGTTTGTTATGACAATTTTTTATATCGTTTAACATCTGTCGTGCTAGCCGTTCCGACTGTCACGACAATCTGTTGTGACTGCAAAAAAAGTTGTAGACGCAGTTGATCGTGTCGTCTTATACGTGAACACTTCCATTTAAATGCACAAGCCACGACACTTAAAACTACACGATTATCCAGTCGTTACGACAAAGTGCGAACGGAGCCTTATCCGCGTCGAAACGGACGAATAGATAACGATATACGGTCGGTTCTTTCGGCGCGGATAAGTGTGCGTTTACCTTTACTGTAAGCCGTTAAGGTGAATGCGTCAGGGCGGCCCGTGAAATTCAAATTTTCTTACGTTTTTTGCAATTTGCAGGGCAGTACTAAGTTTAATGTTGATAAACATATCGGTCGCGACTGTAAGACGTATTAAGTTACAGAATTATAGTCATCAAAATCATCAATAAAACCCTCCAAGTTCATAAGACTCGAAGAAGGACTTTGAGCGTGAAAAAATCGTTCATCGACTCTTACGAAGTTGGACAATGATGTCAAAATCAAAATCCAAGATGGCGGCTAGTTTTTTTTTTGTTTTTCTATACAGGGCGACAGCGACCCCAAAAACCATACGACCCCAAGAACCAAAAAAAAACTATAAGTATAATCGTTATAACTACACACATCAACACGGTCTAGGGATATTTCATACTCAATTAAATAACTCGAAAAGTACTGGCCGCATTGGAATCTTTAATACACCGATTTATTTGCAATTTATCTCAGACTAATTCCAAATTCAAATTTTTGAAATTTCTTTTGTTTCGGTGGCATAAAAATGTCTTGATGTATAGGAGAGGGAATTTTCATTTGTGCGAAATTTATAAAACAATACGAATTACGTTTAGTGACAGTTTTTTTTCATTTTTAAACGAAAGATAAAGTTAAAATTGAGGTATTGTAGCCATGCAACGCCGACATTTGACGAGGGCGGAGATGTTACGAGCTGTGGGAATGCTGGAAGCTGGATCTGTTCAGCGTAATGTTGCTGAGGCCATAGGGACCCATCAAAATGTAATTTCAAGATTGTGGACACGCTATCGTGCCACAGGTTAACCCTCTGCGACTGACGTGGCTTAATTTTTACAATTTTACTGACGTGGTAGTACACGAGACACCATTTCAACTGCAAATATTTTTATAGAATACCATTGTGTCTATTTTTTATGTTAAATGAACTTTAAATAAAAAAAAAACAATTAGTATTTTCAAAATTAAACAGTGTTTATTGACTTCACACAAATCACTCTATGAATCTCTACTTAAATATTAATGACCTAGAAAAATTTACAAAATCAACTTTTTAAATTTTACATTACATATATTAAAAATTAACAATTACAATAATCAGTCTAGAAAACATGATAAACATTCATTGGTTGAATTCAAAATTAGACAGTTTCAAAATCACAGTTTTTTTTGACAATAATTACATAATGGCTTGGAGCACTGAAGGTAAATTGGCTTCGAAAAATCACAGCAACGGACGAATGGACTTATAGAGCAGTTTTCGGCCACTTGGTGGAACAGACCGAACTGTTGGATGTGGAGGGGGGGAAATACTCACCTGAAACCTTAGTGAGTCATGCGCAGTTCCCATGGCAGTCTTTCATCGTATGTCTTGTAACTCGTCTGAAGATTTTTGGTGTTCAACCACTGTGGCAGTCTTGTAGCGCTTCTACTTTTAGCTCTGGACCTTGTTCACAAGAAATTACATCTTCTTCAAGGTGTTGGATTTCTGGATCTTCATCTTCACCATCAGAATCGCTAAACGCATGTTCAATTGCCTGTTTCAGCCACTGTATTATTTGATCTTCGTGGGCAACAAAATTCCAGCCGACATTCTCATATAAGCAGAAAAAGTACCTGGCCTGGGATAAAGTGGGGTAGTTACGTCAGCCAACTAAAAAACAAGTTTAAAAAATACAAAAATATCTCCTTTATAATCTTATTAGTATGGAAGGATAGTTATGTATAAATTATGTGAATAAAATCAAATACCAAAATAACACGAAATAATACAAAAATACCTTATTGTAAGATAAACTAAACATATTTACTGATGTGGTTGTTTAGGAGACACTATGAAGATATAACCATTTGACTGAGGTGGTTGTCTCGTGGACACTTACCTTAACGCTGACGTGGTCGTCTCGTGGACACCTTCCCTCCGCTACGCACGCGTGTGCTCACTACGACCGCCCGCCGCACACTGACCGACGCGCGAACCCTCTACAGTAAGGTACTCGCAGCGGTGGCGCTCACATTTGAAAAATGCCGGTAAAAAACGTGATTTTGTATTTCGCGGTGTCTGTGGGACTACCACGTCAGCCGCAGACGGTTAAGTAGCGGAGAGGCACCGGGGGCCAAGTCGCATCACTACCCCCAGACAAGACCGATTTTTGCAAATTACTGCGCGAGCTCAACCAAATGCAACGGCGACTCAATTGGTCCAAAGGCTGCGAGTGGAACACCAAGTGCTTGTGAGTGACCAAACTGTAAGAAGGCGACTGCATGAAAGCAATCTACGCTCTCGTAGACCACTCCGGGTCCCACCTTTACGGAGAGGCAATCGTGGACGACGATTAGAATGGGTTCGGAACCACGTGGACTGGGGCCGTGAGCAATGGTCCAATGTGCTGTTCACGGATGAATCCAGCTTCGGCTTCCATCCAGATTCACGAAGGACGCGTGTTTGGCGAGTTCCTGGACGATGGAGCCGTCTCCAGAACCCTCAGGAAGTTCACCCATACCAAGGAGGAACAATTATGGTTTAGGCAGGAATTCGTCTTGGAGGACGGACGGATCTCGTTTGGGTGCGGGGCAATATGACGGCAGAACGATACGTCCAACAGGTGCTGGGGCCCGTAATCTTGCCCCACAGAACACAAATGGGGCAAGATTTCCTGCTCATGCACGACAATGCCCGGGCACACACGGCGAGAACGGTAGCAGCTTGGTTACATACACATAATGTTAGGGCCTTAGACTGGCCTGCTCAATCGCCAGATCTAAATCCCATTGAGCATGCGTGGGATATGCTGCAAAGAAGAGCTCTGAAGGAAGTTCCTGAAAATCTGGCTACGGAATTGGGAAGATCAACTTTTTGCGCACCTCAGAAGGACATGGGACAATATTCCGCAGCAAGACATTGACAACCTTGTTCTGAGCATGCCGAATCGTTGCCGATGTGTTATGAACATCATGGGCGCTTTCTCAGACTACTAACTGTAGCGGAGTACTGCATACGGGTTATAACAGGGAAGCAAAGTATACGACGGTGGTTCGATTTGTAGCACAATATATTTATATAATATGGCACACAAATACAATTATGATTTATGATTACTGAGATTAATTTGGATATGATTTAGATTGATCACAAAGAAAGATAAAGTAGATTATTACAATGATAAAGCAAGGGCACGCGTATCCGCAGACATTTATAACAAAAAGGAAGTGAGAAAGGTAACAGCACAGAGTATATAATCACGATCAGTCAATATTGACATAAGACAGCAATGTTGCTATTATAAATAAATGTTGAGAATACCATAATATATTCATTTAACACTTCCCCTTATTCTCAACATTCATACTCTATAATACTTCTATAGAGCTAACACAGAACAAGTGACTCTACCAGACTCTACCTACATGCAGACTAAACATAAACTCTACATGCAATCACTACATGCCCAATCCAAGGAGACTCTACAATGCACAATAATAATTTCAACATAAAATCATTTACATTCAATACACAATGTCAACAGTTAAAACATTAGGTACATCTATTTATCAACTTAAATTTAAATCTTTCACAAAATTATTATGTTTTACAGAGCAAAGTGCTTTTGTGAAAATATCAGCTGTCATATTACTTGTAGGAACATATCTTACACTAACATCGTACATTCGTATTAGATCTTTAACAAAATGGTATCTAAGGTCTATATGTTTTGTTCGTCTGTGAGAATATTCTTTAGCCAATAACAATTTCTGTGCGCTTTGGTTATCATTATAGATAACTATACTAGGGCGTTTATTGATAATTTCACACATGAAATTCTTAATAAAACACAATTCTTTCGCTACATCACATATGGCTACATATTCTGCCTCTGTACTGGACAAGGCTACGCAACGCTGTTTCCTAGATTCCCAGCTAACGACATCCCTGCCCAGCTTTACAACAAAACCTGTGTAAGACTTCCTATCCGACACATCATTTGCCCAGTCAGCATCAGTAAAGGCTTCAATATTTAAACTATTACTTTTGTAAAAACAAAGTCCATGATCTATAGTGCCTGCCAAATATCTTAGAACACGTTTGGCAGCCACCCAATGACTGTTATCAAAGTTTGTCAAAAATTGACTCAGCTGACCAATACAAAATGTTATGTCGGGCCTGGTACATACAGATAGATACATTAAACAGCCGACCAACTGTCTGTATTGATAAATGTTATCATCTAATGGCTCTGATTCTGACTTTAACAATTTACTATTCACTATCATAGGTGTGGAAACAGGTTTACAATCAAGCATATTAAATCTCTTAAGTAAACGTTTTACATATTCTGCTTGGTCCAATTTTAAAACCCTTTCATCTCTAGTCAGTCTCATACCTAGACAAGATTTGAGTGGACCTAGGTGCTTAACTGAAAAATTACTTTCTAACAATTTACACAAGTTTTTAGTATCACAAGTACTTAAAATATAAAAGTCGTCGACATACAAGGCAATAATGGTGAGTTCCTTATTATTTCTATTCACATACACACATGGCTCACTCTTATTTTGCATGTATCCGTTTTCAGTTAACAATTGGTGCACTTTCAAATTCCACATTCGACTGGCTTGCTTTAAACCATAAATACATTTAGATAAAAGACACACCTTATTTGCATCAGAGACAAAACCTGTAGGTTGCTCCATATATATTCTTTCATTCAAGTCTCCATGTAAAAATGCCGTAGTTACATCTAAATGTTCAATCGACATATTATAGTGGTGTGCAAGGGAAAACAAAATACGCATTGTCGAATGACGTACGACAGGAGAAAACGTGTCGGAATAATCAATTCCCTCTTTCTGACTAAAACCCCGAGCAACTAAGCGAGCTTTAAATCTATCAAAGTTTCCCGAAGTATCATGTTTCACCTTGTACACCCATTTACATTTCACAATATTGGAATTTTCAGGCCTCTCTACTAATTTCCATACTTTGTTTTTCAATAATGAGTCATACTCATTCCTCATAGCAATTACCCATTCATTACTATTTGAAGATGAAATAGCCTGTTCGTAGGATTGCGGTTCATCAAATATTGAGTTGGCAAACATACTCATTTCATAATCGCCATACCTGATAGGTGGTTTACCACGATTACTACGCAAGGAACGGCCGCCGACAGTCACAGGGACCTCCCCTGTACTAGTCGTGCCTCCTCCGCGCGCCAACTCCTCTCCGGAAGATGCTGGTTGCGCCTCCAGCTCCTCTACAGAGAGTTCTCTGTCTGGCACACTGCCGCCAGATTCCGCATCTGAAAATTCATACGAAAAATCATAAGTATGATTCATTTCACACATTGATTTATTGTTTTCACAATTAGATTCATTATTACTATTATTCATTATGTCACTCTGAATTGAATTATTAATATCACAGATGGATTTCTCATTACAATTTGTTTCAACTTGACCGCTCTCATTACTAGAACATTTAGAAACCAAACTATCAGAATTCAATTCATTAAAATATTCACGACATACAATTAATTCATTATTATTACTTTTCATGTCAATACATTTAAAATCTTTATAAAATTTACTTTCAACAAAATTAACATTCCTTGAATAAATGACCCTTCTTGGATTGGATGGTTCAACAAGTCTGTATCCTTTTGTGCTTTCTGAGTATCCAACAAAAATACACATTTTTGCCCTAGCATTCAACTTACTTGTACGAGTCGGCTCCGGCACCAGAGAATAGGCTATGCAACCAAAAACACGAAGATGATCCAGGTTCACCTTGTGACCAGACCACATCTCCTCAGGCAACTGTCCCGCTAAAGCAACTGTGGGGCTACGATTCTTTAAATAAATGGCAGTCATAATAGACTCCCCCCAAAAACGCTTGCAGAGACCAGCTTGCAACAGCATACATCTAGCCTTCTCCATAATGATCCTATTAAGGCGCTCGGCCACGCCATTCTGCGGAGCACTATACGGTACTGTCAATTGGTGAAGTATACCTTCCTTTTGTAGGTAAGTTACAAACTCCCTACTACAATACTCACCACCGTTGTCAGAACGCAGGCACTTTATATGCAAACCTGTCTGCTTCTCAACTAAGGCCTTAAAAATGATAAAATAGGAAAATACCTCGGACTTCTTCTTCATTAAGTATCCAAACGACTTCCTTGAAAAATCATCAGTGAAGGTTAGTAGGTATCTTGCACCTCCCCAGCTGTCATCACTCATCGGACCAAGGACATCTGAATGGATGAGCTCGAGTAGCTGACCAGCACGTCTAGCTTGCCCCTTGGGATAAGCCTTGGCCACAGGCTTCCCCTCAAGACAGGCGGAACACTGCTGAAGGTCATCTTTGTCAGCCTGAAAACAAACATTTCGTGCTGTATTGTTCATTAGAGCATTCATCCCATTCATACTAAGATGTCCCAACCGCCTGTGCCATAACTCAGGACTCAAATTTGACACAGCCAACTTTGCAGTCTGTGATCCCTGCACTTCATGTAGGGTAGCCATCGACTGCTCCTGATTGCAAACACCTTTCAACCTATACACCCCCTTGTTTAAATCAGCAGACATAATGCACCGACCATAAACTTCACATTCATCATAAATAAAACAACCATCCTTTTTAAAAACAACAACCAAACCACTCTCACATAATCTACTCACCGACAGCAAATTCTCTGATAGTTGCGGAATATACATGACATCATTGAAAATCTTTAGACCACCATTCATCCATACTTGCATAGAACCAATCCCAGAACTCTCCAATTTTGCCCTCTTGTCAGCACAGTTTACCTTTGCTTTGTTATTTTTCAAATTAACAAACAAACTTTCACAATTACACATGTGTGATGTCGAGCCACTATCTACTATAAAGTCTGTTTTAGTTGACGCATAAAAAGTTGAGGCTGTCATAGTCTGCTCTTCCTTAGAATGTTCTTCCTTTCTTAGCCGCTTCAACTTGAAACACTTCGACTTAATGTGACCCGGTTTCTTACAAAAGTGACACACAATCGCTTTCTTGTTTTTACTGTTCGCTGCAAATGCAGTAGTGTTCGAGCCGCTCCCGGTACCGTTCTCAGTAGTATTGTTTTTCCGGTACTCTTCCTGAAGAAGCCTTGCACGAACAAGTTCTGAAGATAGTCCACTGGTGATCGATGCAGTCTCCAAAGCCGATACTAACGTATCAAATTCTTGAGGTAGGCCGCTTAAAAGTATTTCCGCAATCTCAGCATCTTCCACTAGTTTACCGATGTTGGCCAACTGCTGCACCAGCGTAAACACATAATCAATGTACGCTGTCATATTCGCGAACGTCGCAAATTCAACCCGATGCAGCTGACGAAGTAGACTCACCCGTCTAAACAAGCCCTTGTCTTCGTAAACAGTAGTAAGCTTCTTCCAAGCTTCTTTTGCAGTTTCAATTCCGTACAATAGTTGAAACAGTGTCGGTTTCACGCATAGTGATATCCGTGCTAATGCACGTTGTGATCTATGTGGATCGGTGTCCTCCCCGGTCACCGAACTCCACAAGTTTTCTAACACCAAATAATTCTTCATGGCAAACTTCCAAGTTTGGAAATTCGAGACACCCTCCAGTTTCTCAAATCCACCAAGTAAGCCATATCCCGACGATCCGCCCGGCATGGCAGCTGCGGTGCCCGCCGTAGACGGCGCCAAGTCATCAGTCGCCATGTGCACAAAAGTTAGGTTAAGTTCTTGAAATTTCTCGAATCGAATACCACCGTACTCTAAATCCACTTCTAGGATTTATCCTGGTCGTCCTGGGGACCTGGGCCCATAACCTGTAGCGGAGTACTGCATACGGGTTATAACAGGGAAGCAAAGTATACGACGGTGGTTCGATTTGTAGCACAATATATTTATATAATATGGCACACAAATACAATTATGATTTATGATTACTGAGATTAATTTGGATATGATTTAGATTGATCACAAAGAAAGATAAAGTAGATTATTACAATGATAAAGCAAGGGCACGCGTATCCGCAGACATTTATAACAAAAAGGAAGTGAGAAAGGTAACAGCACAGAGTATATAATCACGATCAGTCAATATTGACATAAGACAGCAATGTTGCTATTATAAATAAATGTTGAGAATACCATAATATATTCATTTAACACTAACTTCAAGTTTATAAACACAAATTAAATGATTTTTCTATTTTTTTAAGTTTTTACTCACAAATTAAAAGTTAATTCATATACGGTTTCCGTCTATGCTTCATTTTTTTTCCATAAAATCCTGAAATTTTAATCTAAGTATCTTAACCATTATTAAAAAATGGTAGAATATTAAATAACGTATCTTTTAAATATATATGTCACCGTAAAATTGTCAAATACGTTATATTACAATATAACATGTATCTCTCTAGCGATATTGTAAAGTCTCGAATTATTGTCAACTGAACATACGGAAGTATCTCTTGCCCCCATAAACGGGACTTGGGGCACCCCCCCGTTAGGTTAGTTAGGTTCCTTTAAACCCTGCACTCGGAAATAGGGGCCCCGCGAAGCGGGGCTCCGTCGACTACACTTTTTAGGGGAATATAAAGTGTTTTAAGGTTAGGTTATATTAATCGATATTTCTCATGGCGCATCCACACATGCCCGGCGGCACAGCCGGCGGTACGGCCGGCGGCCATGCCGCCGGCACATGCGTCTTTTACCTGCGGCACGCGCGGCTTTTGGTTGCCGGCGGCAGTTCGCTTGCGGCTTCGATACGGAGTGGTAGTGTTGTCGTATTCATATATACCTAAGATCATTTTTGCGGTTCTTTTTAAGAATAATAACATACAACACTACACTTGCAATATACGCAACTATATTATTATACTCCAACATCTTCCAATCCTACGTACACGACTAACTTCGAGCTAGTCTCAGCACTACTGCGAAAATTGCAACCGCATCTGCAGGCCACCGGTAAAGCCGGCGGCAAATTCAGCGGCAAGGCGATCTGAAAGCCGGCGGCAAACCCGGCGGCATGTGTGGATACGCCATCAGGAATGGTACAGTATCTTTTCATGAGAGTGGAACCACTGGGCAAGGCGGACCCCTCCTTCCCTCGTCACCGTCAGGATGGCTGGTTGTCTGCATCAGTCCGCGTCATGGTGGTGACCAAAAATTGCTACCTATTTGCTACCCATTGCTACCTATAGTCAATTAATTGCTACCTTACTTGGAAAAGAATTAAAGAGACTTTAAAATGACCAGCCATTCTGATGTCAGGATGGCTGGTCAACTCTCCGTGTGTGTAAACTATTCAAATTCATGTTATTATTTTAACTTGAGTAATTGCTACCTGATTGCTACCCTCACGTATTTCAATGTCCACCTTGTAGCTTTAACAAGTAAAAAGTTATGATCGTTTGAAACTTTTACAGGGACTGGATTTAGGTTATTGAATAAAATAATATTTTAAACTATTACAAAAACGTCCCTTTTCATTGAAAAATGCTGACCCAATATACCTAGTAATTAACTAGTTGACCCACGCAATTTCGTCTGCGTCACAACAGAGAGAAAATGCTTGCAAAAGGAATACATTTTTCCCGTTTTTGCAACATTTTTCATTTATGCTCCGCTCCCATTGGTCTTAGCGTGATTTTATATGACCTATAAACTTTCTCGATAAATGGTCTAACCAACACAAAAATATATTTTCAATTACAACCAGTAGTTCCTGAGATTAGCGCGTTCTATTAACCAAACAAACAAACTTCAGCTTTATAATATTATTAGTAGGTATAGATAGCACTTCGCCAGCGACTTTGTCGGCGAAATTGATAGCTTGACTAATTTGCATGAAATATAATTTATAACCTTATATACTTCCTGATAATTTTGCTGTTTATCGATTTCTATCGAAACTGATTAAAGCTAAACTTACTTAGCTCTTGGTCTGCAACCCGCATTATTAATAGGGTCCCGTTGGTTGATAGTTCTGAAAATAACATTTTAACAGGAACATAAAAATGTGCTATGAAAAAATCAAAATATTTAATTTCGTCTGCATACACTGCATAGGAAACTAACCGCACGTAGCCACTTATGAGCCGCTCGACTACCTATTTCATAGATGCGCACACCCCTCTCCCGTTGCTTGCTGCCAACCCTCTGCGTTGTTTTTTTTTAATATCTGGCAACACTTTCTTCCTAAATGTCACATGCCTAAACGTCAAAATCAGTTCAAACGGCAATTTAGCTCTAAATTAGAATTTTTGTGAAGTGTTTTTCGTCTGACGAGCAGAAAAATTCTTGTACGTACGTAACGGTCCTTATTTCTGTGAGTAGACTATATTTCTGATATAATGATGTTATAAACAGTGTATAAAAACATAAGCTTGCGTTTTGCATGTCTAAACTAGGTGGGAAATATCTTCCCTAAATCCATTTCGGTAAATACTAAGTGGGAAATTAATTACCTCAGTTTATCCCTTTCGCGTTCATTGTTTTATTAATTTTTGTTCATGTTTTTGAATCATTTCCAGAAAAAACTGATATTCTATTTGAGGATGAAACAAAAGTTCTTCTTATAGTTAGGTATAGTAGTAGGTATGTGGATGGGTGACCACCCATTACATACCGAGTGTCCTCCGTGCATCGAAAAGTACGTTAAGCAATTATTGGTTCCGGCTGTTATTTTACTTTTAATGACAGTCGCTACAAGTAGTCAGTGGCCCAAAAAGTCTGACAACGAGTCTCACCAAGGGGTATCGTATCACCCAGTACTAACTGGGTTGTGGAGGTGAGATAGGCAATCGCTCCATGTAAAATACTGGTATTCAGCTGCATCCGGTTAGACTGGATTCCGACCACAACATAGTTGGAAAAAGGCTAGGCAGTTGATGTCTTTTGTTTTTTCGGATGGGAAATCATCAAATGACTTCTTCCACACTGGGCGGAGCGGGAGGGATTGTCAGACTTTCACTGACTAAAACCCATCCATGATCCTTCCTCGCCCTTTACGTTCCAGGGCCACGGTATCTCTTTCGAACAGTCCCGCAGCCCCGACAGGCTTCGGCCCTTGCGGGCCCCTCCCTTTAAATTATATTTCATGCAAATTAGTCAAACTATCAAATTCGCTGACGCGCTAATCTCAGGAACTACTGGTTGGAATTGAAAATATATTTTTGTGTTGGTTAGACCATTTATCGAGAAAGTTTATAGTTCATATAAAATCACGCTACGGCCAATGGGAGCGGAGCATAAATGAAAAATGTTGCAAAAACGGGAAAAATGTATTCCTTTTGTAAGCATTTTCTCTCTGTTGTGACGCAGAAGAAATTGCGTGGGTCAACTAGTTAATTACTATATTGTTTCAGTGTTTTTCAATGAAAAGGGACGTTTTTGTAATAGTTTCAAATATAATTTTATTCAATATCCTAAATCCAGTCCCTGTAAAAGTTTCAAACGATCATAACTTTTTACTTGTTAAACCTACAAGGTGGACATTGAAATACGTGAGGGTAGCAATCAGGTAGCAATTACTCAAGTTAAAATAATAACATGAATTTGAATAGTTTACACACACGGAGAGATGACCAGCCATCCTGACATCCTGTCATTTTAAAGTCTCTTTAATTCTTTTCCAAGTAAGGTAGCAATTAATTGACTATAGGTAGCAATGGGTAGCAAATAGGTAGCAATTTTTGGTCACCACCATGACGCGGACTGATGCAGACAACCAGCCATCCTGACGGTGACCTTCCCTCCACACCGCGTGAGCTGACTACCATCGCATGCATTTCACGAAAAATAATGCGTTTTATTGTAAGCAGTATGTTCGTTTGACAATAATTGGAGAGTTTACAATATCGCCAGAGAGATTACAATATAACGTATTTGACAATTTTACGGTGACATATACATGTCATATAAATAATTAACACATTGATAGTAATTCGCTTTTTTTAAAATATCCCTAGACCGTGTTGATGTGTGTATATATACAGGGTGTAAACCACCTCATCACAAAGCCGTTAACCAAGCATTCTGTACATCAAAATAAGTAACTTTACGCAAAAAATATTGCTGGGAAACAACTTTTTTTTTGAGGTTATAAATCATGTTTTGTGGTAGAACTCAATGTAACGTACTTAAAACATTGTGCTGATGGATAGATTGAATAGTACGGAGGTCGTGGAGGTGTTAAAAGTCAAAATCTAACAAAAAAAAACTTGTATTAAAAAAAAAAACTTATCAAAAAGTTGTAACTTTGACCCCTCATATCTCCGTAACTAGAAGGTTCCCAAGTTCCCAGGTATGGTGTAGAACAAAAAAATGATTCAAATGATGGGGAGAACAAGTGCCTTTCGGCTTCGTGAAGAGGTGTTTTACACCCTTTATAACTATAAAAATATATAATCTTGAATTTTCATTTTTACATCATTTTCGTAATCAGCGATCCCAAAAACCATGAAAATGACACCCATGATGGAAAAAATCAAAAAAATATCTAGACGCCATCTTGGATTTTTATTTTGACATTATTTACGTGATCGGCGACCCCAAAAACCATGAAAACGACACCCATGCTGGAAAACCCAAACTTTTTCCTAGGCAGAATCTTTGATTTCCATTTTGACATCATTTTCTTTATCAGCGACCACAAAAACCATGAAAACAACACCCATGATGGGAAAACCAAAAGAAAATCTAGACGTCATCTTGGATTTTCATTTTGACATCATTTTCGTAATCAGCGACCCCAAAAACCATGAAAACGACACCCATGATGGAAAACCCAAACTTTTTCCTAGGCGCAGTCTTTGATTTCCACTTTGACATCATTTTCTTTATCAACGACTTCAAAAACCATGAAAACAACACCCATGATGGAAAAACCAAAAAAAAACTAGACGCTGGCTCTTGGATTTTCATTTTGACATCATTTTCGTACTCAGCGACCCCAAAAACCATGGAAACGACACCCATGATGGAAAAACCAAAAAAAATCTAGACACCATCTAGAATTTTTACTTTGACCTGATTTTCTTTATCGGCGACCCCAAAAACCATGAAAACGACACCCATGATGGAAAAACCAAAAAAAAATCTAGACGCCGTCTTGGTACAACATAATTAAATTGGTTAAACTTAAATTAATAACTTAAAAAACTATGCCATTTAAACTACTACTTCCTTTGTACGATATGTTTAACAGGAGCTATAGAAGTATTATTCAAAATTAATGTATATCCTCAGGAACACGGTGTATACTATATGCTATTTATATTATAGCGGTCTGAAAGCCGCTTTACTTTGATGACAACAAAAACGTTTCATCGCTGGCGGAACCATAAGGAAAATACCTAAACCAAAAAAAAAATGATCTCTCGTTAAAACCTCTTTGATTAATAAGTCTCTTTTTAGGGTTCCGTAGCCAAATGGCAAAAAACGGAACCCTTATAGTTTCGCCATGTCTGTCTGTCTGTCTGTCCGCGGATAATCTCAGTGACCGTTAGCACCAGAAAGCTGAAATTTGGTACCAATATGTATATCAATCATGCCGACAAAGTGCAAAAATAAAAATTTAAAAAAACATTTTTATTAGGGTACCTCCCCCAGACGTAAAGTGGGGAGCGATTTTTTTTTTAATTTTGACCCTGACGTGTGATATATTGTTGGATAGGTATTTAAAAATGAATAGGGGTTTTCTAAAATCATTTTTTGATAATATTAATATTTTAGGAAATAATCGCTCCGAAAGTCAAAAACAATGTGTCCCCCCCCCTCTAACTTTTGAACCATAAGTTTAAAAAATATGAAAAAAATCACAGAAGTAGACCTTTATATGAACTTTCTAGGAAAATTATTTTCAACTTGATGAGTTGAATAGTTTTTGAGTTATATAGCACTTTTTCAAAAAAACGCAAATGATAACTTTGTTTTTCATACAAATACTATGAAAAACAAAGTTATTTTTGCTGACGAAAAATGTTGGTATTTTTAATGGTCTGGGAAGCTACGGAACCCTACAGTGAGCGTGGCCCGACACGCTCTTGGCCGGTTTTTACTTTTAATGTTGATGATGACATTTCGATTGACGTAGATTTCGAGACTAAACGTAGTGATTATACACTCTGTGTTCGAGACCAAATAAATGGTTTCAACGTGTGTAGAACATTTTATGTGAAAAACGATTAGACACGGTTCAAAATCAATATGTTTCTATTTAGACGTGAACCAACTCCATCGTAAGTGAACAAAGCCCTTTAAGTGATATATACTTTCGTATGCATTCAGTAAAAACCTGTTTATTTTTAAATAACAAACGATGTTATTATTATGTAACAACGCCTTTTTTAATACTTTTTTACTTATGATATCATTGACAATTAACAATCATTGATAAGAAACAGACGCATATATTTTATTTACTTATACCTATGTCTGAATCAAAGACATTCAAATATTTTTGGCATAGATGAATCTTACTAAAAAAAATATTGAGAATGACACCTTACCTATAGGTACCTACTTAGATAGATGAATAAGTATTTCCTGGTATTTCCTATTAGGCGCCCTTGGGCCTTGGCCCGTGGCCTTTTGAAGTTAAAAGTACCTAGATGCAAGACTTCACTATGTTTTTGACAATAAACTTCAGTTAGTTTAATGAAAATAATGTTTTATATTACAACATTATTAAAAAAAAAACAGTCCCAGTCGTTCCGAGTACGATGATCGAGTTTATGGCTTTCGGTTTCAGAACGACCTAAAATTGACCGTGTACGGAAAGTTCTTTTTTTACCCCTGCCTCTGTGTCTCGTCGGTTCGCCTAGGCAGGGGACTGTAAAAGTCTGACGCTCCCTCCCGCTCCACCCAAAGTGTGAGAAGTCATATCCAATCCGAAAAAAAAAGGCAGGGGACTTTTTCTAAATACTTATTTGAATGCCTAATACTCCGGTCAAAAAAATAGACATTCAAGGCTACATTAATTGCCGGGGTTGCGGGCTTGTTCGAAAGATATACCGCGGCCCCGGAACATAAAGGGCGAGGAAGGAACATGGATGGGTTTTAGTCAGTAAAAGTCTGACACTCCCTCCCGCTCCGCCCAGAGTGGGAGGTCATGTGATGATTTCCCATCCTTAAAAAAAAAGGCTACATTAATTCACACCCAGCTAAAAATTGGCATGAATGTTGGGAACACACAATTTGTCAATTATCCACATGAATCCAACGTGTGGAAATAATTTTATTCAAGGTCAAAGGTCGATAAAATGAGTTTTTCGCGATTTTCACCAAAACGGTAAGTTTTATCATAAAATTAGCTCAGACCAAAATAGTAGATCAGATAATTATCTATAAAATTGTTTCAATACTTTTTTGAGCAACCAATATTGTTGTCTAATTAGCTTTCTCAAATGGTACCATAATAACCTCGTTTAGTAAGTGAATGACCAGAAAACAACGATTGTTCATGAGGAGGTAGTATTTTAATAAAACTAGGTAGTACAGGTTTTCCGATGTCCGTCTTCCTTATTGCAGATTTTCTTGTTACCGCTATGTGATGTTAGCTGTTGAACGTAATGCGCCGGATCCTGGTCGATCAGATCATGTAAGATCTGTCTCTATCATCGGAAAACCTGTACTACCCAGTTTTATTAAAAAACTACCTTCTCATGCACAGTCGCTGTTTTCTGGTCATCCACTTACTAAAAGAGGATATTGTAGTACTATTTGGGAAAGCTAGTGAGACAACAAAGTCGGTTCTGTAATCTGCACGACAAGTGTCATACATTTATTTTGAGAAACCGGCCTCTAAGAAAACTTTGTAGAAATTCTCAGAAGATGACCTTTATGGTGCCTATTTTCCAAAGGCAGATGTTTTGAAAAATTGGTTTTCGGAGGATACATTCGCTTATAAGCTATCAGAAAAATATCAGTTTGATATCCTGAATGGCGTAGATTTCTCACAATCGGCACTTTATGGTGTAAAAAGTGGAACATTTCAAGGAAAACTTCGATTACAACTTTTTCAACTTTTTGAATCGTTGATATCTCAAAAACGGTGGCTCTCAGGAAAAAAAGTAGTGAGACATTTTCATAGATAATTATCTGATCTGCAATTTTAGTACGAGCTAATTTTATGATAAAACTTACCGTTTTGCTGAAAATCGCGAAACTCGTTTCCTTTATAATAGTGTATTGAACAATCCTACCAATTTTCAGCCTAGTTGGAATTTATGTAACCGGGTGAGGTTACATAAATTTATAAAACTTATCAATCGATAGCTGGTATCGATTCAAACAAGTTTTGTGAGTGACAAAATGTTCTAAAGTGTCACGTTTCCGAGATATGAGCTATCAAAGTTAACATTTTGCCCAATACAAAACTTGTTTGTATTGATACCAGCTATCGATTTATATAGGTCTTATGCGTGGCCGCTACTTAAAAAAAAATCAAAATGGCGGAAAAAATCCGGCCAAAAGTTCAAACCCCTTTCTTACGTTTTTTGCAATTCGCAGGCCCGTGTTAGGTTGTATGTTAATGAAAATGTCGTTCGCGAATGTAAAACGTATGTAGTTATAGAATTATAATCATCAAAATCATCAATACAACCCTCCAAGTTCGTATAGGTAGAGCATACAACAACTTAGCACTGGCCAGCAAATTGCAAAAAACGTAAGAAAATTTGAATTTCGCGGGCTACCCCGGAGCATCAGCCTTAATATTAAATTAACCTCAGTCCTTGTATTTGGAAGGTCTGGATCCGATTACAAAAAATCTAAATTATTACTGACTGAAGCTACAATTATATTACCAAGAGGCATTGGAAACATCTTTTTTAGGGTTCCGTAGCCAAATGGCAAAAAACGGAACCCTTATAGTTTCGCCATGTCTGTCTGTCTGTCTGTCTGTCTGTCTGTCTGTCTGTCTGTCTGTCTGTCTGTCTGTCCGCGGATAATCTCAGTGACCGTTAGCACCAGAAAGCTGAAATTTGGTACCAATATGTATATCAATCATGCCGACAAAGTGCAAAAATAAAAATTTAAAAAAACATTTTTATTAGGGTACCTCCCCCAGACGTAAAGTGGGGAGCGATTTTTTTTTTAATTTTGACCCTGACGTGTGATATATTGTTGGATAGGTATTTAAAAATGAATAGGGGTTTTCTAAAATCATTTTTTGATAATATTAATATTTTAGGAAATAATCGCTCCGAAAGTCAAAAACAATGTGTCCCCCCCCCCTCTAACTTTTGAACCATAAGTTTAAAAAATATGAAAAAAATCACAGAAGTAGACCTTTATATGAACTTTCTAGGAAAATTATTTTCAACTTGATGAGTTGAATAGTTTTTGAGTTATATAGCACTTTTTCAAAAAAACGCAAATGATAACTTTGTTTTTCATACAAATACTATGAAAAACAAAGTTATTTTTGCTGACGAAAAATGTTGGTATTTTTAATGGTCTGGGAAGCTACGGAACCCTACAGTGAGCGTGGCCCGACACGCTCTTGGCCGGTTTTTTATAATATCACCATGCCTCTAACCCCGGGAAGGTTAGACAAAGGAGTTCCTTAAAGCACATCCTCATTTTGCCAGTTATCTTAAGTGGTAGCTTATTGTCATCGACCAGGGGGGTAACCATGACGTCTTAAAGCAAGCTTGTTTTAATCTTATTCCAGAGTGGGAAAGAGACGGAGCTATAGAGAACGTCTAGCGCCATCTCTTTCTCACTCTGGAATAAGATTAAAACAATCTTGCTTTAAGACGTCATGGTACGCCACCAGGCCTAGGTCCGATCTTTGGGCTGCCAATACTGACATATTTCGATTTTTAAATGTTTGAAATACCTAATACAATTTTAATGTTTCAGTGGCAAAAAAATAGATTTGATCACTGAAATCACTGGCGAATTTGGCAAATATCAACTTTGGCTTTGCTTTATAGTATTTATCTCCAAGATCTTTATCGCATTCAATCAACTGGCCATTATTTTCTACGCGCCTCCAGCAAAGTATACGTGCGGTACACAAGAAAAAAATCCCTGCCCATGCGCCAATCCAGAATATGATACATCAATATTCACCAATACCATAATCATGGAATGGAATTTAATTTGCGAAAAGAAATGGCTAGCAGGAGTTATGACACAGACGACATTTCAGGCAGGCACACTTTTTGGTAGCCTGGGTTTTGGAATGGCTTCTGACAAGTAAGTTTTTATTTTTTCAATACACTTCCTCGAAAGCGGGCTCTTATCGCACTACTATTAGGTTCAACATGCAATGTATTTCACACGTGTGCGATTTTTTCTTTATCCGCACGTGTCCGGAAATAAAAAAATCCACAGTACACATACGAAGTTCAAATCGGTTCAATAGAATAGAATTGAATTTCTCTTTAATTGAGTATCCATGACTCAAAAGCTGTTACTAAAACTTACGACTATGTTAGTAAGCACTTATGAAAACAAACAACTCAACAAATAATGGTGGTTCACTGCTGCGACAATCCATGAGTAACGGCACAGCAGTGTCCCACATAAACACAGTCTATGCGACTGGCAATCATGCTTTAGTTATTTGTGCAACAAGAGAGCAAAGTGGGTTTTTGCTGCGAGTGTTGATTTTGAATCCCGAGTAAGCGAAGGATTTTGTAATAATTATTAATAATTTATTTGCTTAAAATACTGGTGTTACCAGCTGTTAAAGTCGGTGGTTTAGGCATAAACCATATTTTGCCTTTTTAGGGCATGCAAATGTACTACCTACTTATTCTTAATACTTATCTTAAAATTAAATTTTGTGTTAAAGAAATTCTTGTAAACTGTAAAAACAATTTTTTGTCAACCATTTACGCAATTTACTTCTAAAATATTTAAAAGGGAGTTCTCTAATATTTCTTGGTAATTTATTACAAATAGAAATACACATATGAAACACATTATTTTTAATCAATGTTGTATTGCAAAATGGTATCATATTGTGGTATCAAATTTGTTGGATCTCTTGGCCTCTGTTTAGTGTAATAGGCTTGTTAACTGAAAAAATCTGATTAGTCCGTCACTTAGATTATCAAAAAATATTTGACCCGTATTTTTCTTTTGTCACATAAACCAAAATTGACGAAGAGACGACGCTTTTAAAATTCCCAATACGTCACTGTTCGGTATCATTCTTAGTGAGTTGATACCGAACAGTGATCACGAGCCCCCACTCCCGAGTTTTGATGCATTTATCTTTGTCAATATTCGTTGATTTACAAAAACAAAAAATACGTGTCCATTATTTTCCAATACTCTAATTGACGGACTAAATAGATTTGCAATTTATTGATGGTGGAAACAAGCCTATTGTCACCTTTGAATTTGAAAAAATCACTACGTTTCCTTACAAATGATTATGATGTATTTGTGTGAGGTATCGGGGATACCTCACACAAATACATCATACCGGTCAAGGGCAAGAGCCTAAGTCTTTTAAATAAAGGTCTACAAGATTCTAGTGGGTCAATTTATAATTATATCTATTGGTGAAAGACACGAGATGCAAATAACTTTGATCTCGTGTCACACATACAACTTTTCTCTGTACAATACTAAACACACATACAAAACAGTACATACAAAAACATACATGACATACAACTACAACATACTACATACAACATACTGAGATATAAATAATGTATAGATATTTTTCACGAGAATTTTCAGGCAGGAAATTTAATCCTGCATTTTTTTACATTATGCTGCTATTATTCGGGTGACCAAACCTGGGCCAAAATATATTATACCTAAATGAAATCTAGCATGTGAATGTTCGCATTTAGTAGTAGATTTAGAAAACCATTTGTGCTAAGGCCCTAAGTAGGGTTGGCATGTTTAAAACAAGTTGTTTACCGGGTAGGCTACCGAGTCACGAAGATAAATGGAAAAGGAAATTAAATACTCAAATAACATAAGCCCGAAGGCTTTAATTTTATCGAATATTTATTCGATAAAATTAAAATAATAAATGGGAGTTTTGGCCAGTAGAGTCAAATTTTCAATGATATGCCATCGTCATCGAAAATCAGTCCTAAGCTGTCACCGCCTTCACCGCGTGGAGGTACACTCAGCTTATGTTATTTTATAAATGTACAGTGAAATTAGTGATAAATTTGCAATAATTTTCACATCAGATTTTTCTGATCTTCGATTTTTTATAAGTCAACAGGAAATGCCCATCAGACCGAACAACTTTTGCTAAGACGTCATTCCTATATGTGTTATGGTGTAGCTGGGCTCTTGGAGTTCCACAACAGATGTTCCAGCTGGGCTCTTGGAGTTCCACAACAGATGTTCCAGATCTTCGATTTTTATAAGTCAACAGAGAGTGCTCATCAGATTGAACAACTTTTGCCAAGACGTCATTCCTATATGTGTTATGGTGTAGTTGGGCTCTTCCACTTCGGAGTTCTTTCTCTTCTCTTCTCTTCTTCTTCGGAGTTCCACATCAGGTGTTCCAGATCTTCAAATTTATTCTCTCAGCAGAAAATGCTCATCATGTGGAACAATTTTTGCTATGGTGTCATTTTTGTATCTCTTATAGTTTAGCTGGTCTGGTTCCGGTTCTGCATCAGATGTTCAAGTTTCCAAGATAAATTATAGCCTATATGTTGCCCAGACTAAATATCAATACAACAAAAAAAAAAAACAAATCCGTCTAGTAGTTCCGAAATACGAATGAATCCGTCGCTATTCAGTAGTAATTCGAATTTGGTCGGATAACCAGCCGCTGTTTACATGTTTTGTTTTTTGTTTATATTTACTTAAGAGGCCTGCGGAGCATGCGTATTTAATACAAACGTAATACCAAAATAATTTGTAAATTAAACATATTCCTAACGTAGTGTAAATTAATTTCGATTGGATTACAGAATATCTAGGTTCCCAAATATATATTTTGATTGGACACTGATTTTAAAAAGAGTTATGAGAAAAGTAAGTTTTCTATAGACATTTTAAATTCCTCATATCTTGTCTTTGTATCATTGTCCTCTCTAAATAAATATTTGGGAACCTCGATATTCTGTAATCCAATCGAAATTAATACACACTACCTTAAGAATATGTTTGATTTACAAATTATTTTAGTATTACGTTTGCATGAAATACGCATGCTCCGCCGGCCCCTTAAGGCGAATCATTCCAAGCTGAACACTTTCACCATATATGTTTCATTAAAGGCACTAGCTTTTGGTTTACACCTACACATCTGGGATTGAGCCGATTCCTTGTATTTTGCCGTCAAAGTTATGACACCATCGTTTTGACTTTTAGCAAGATTATTCAAAAACGCATGCACGAACAGTTTTGACACTTAGTACGAGTATGGGTGTTACTAGAGTCAAAAAAGCGGTCAAGTGCGAGTCGGACACGCCCATGAAGGGTTCCATATCAGCAAGTAACATAGTATAAAAGTTCTTGCAGTTCGTTGTAAATGAAAGGTACATTGCGGTTTACGATTTATGACGTATTAAAAAAAAACTACTTACTAGATCTCGTTCAAACCAATTTTCAGTGGTAGTTTACATGGTAGTGTACGTCATATATTTTTTTTAGGTTTATCATTCTCTTATTTTAGAAGTTACAGGGTGGGGGGGGGGGGGCGACACATTTTTCCACTTTGGAAGTGTCTCTCGCGCAAACTATTCAGTTTGAAAAATCCATAGATACCCCACACGTATGGGTGAAATGATAAAAAAAAATGAGTTTCAGTTCTATGTATGGAGGCACCCCCTAAATTTATTGTTTTTTCTTCCTATTTTTCTGTGAAAATCTTAATGCGGTTCACAGAATACATCTACTTACCAAGTTTCAACAGCATAGTTCTTATAGTTTCGGAAAAAAGTGGCTGTGACATACAGACGGACAGACAGACAGACAGACATGACGAATCTATAAGGGTTCCGTTTTTTGCCATTTGGCAATGGAACCCTAAAAAGGACCGAATACAGTTGTCAGCAACCTTATACCTTGTCTCATTTAGGAGCTGCGATGATTTTTCGGGTTTTCATAAAATTGCGATAACTTGAAAATTATAAATGTATTATTTTCTTAAATCTAATTAGGGCACTGATAGGTACTAATTAAGAGCTACTCGTGCATGTTTATTCTACAGGGGCACATGCAACGGATTTAGGGAAATACGATTCTGCAAACCGTTACTCCAGCAGAAAATGCAATATCTCGAAAACCTGAAGGGGCACTAATTTTATTTTACGGGGGCACTTTTTGGCACTAATATAAGCTCTCTGGCCATGCACAGTGTTTCTCTCTCCGATCATCCGTTTGGAATTTTCCTGCTGGAAAAACGTTACCCCAGCAGGAATCGTTTTTTCCGTTTTCTCAAAAACGATAAGTGGCACCAATTCTTTATGTGGAGGCACATTTACACCAGCTAAGGCACTAATTATACATTCCACTCATATAACTCAAGGAGACACTTTCCTGCTAGGGTAACGTACACAGCAATAGCTACAAAGTACAATTTGGATAGTCAAGTAATAATAATTAAATATGAGTGAGAACACCCGAAGAATTGAAGCATAATGTAAAAATGCAGAGTTTAGTTTACCATGTTTTTTTTTACCTTTAATTATATGTTCTCGCTGCTGAGGTGAAAAGTTGTAGGTTGTACACGAGACCAAAGTTATTTGCATTTCGTGTCTTTGAATCCCTCGCTACGCTCGGGATTCTAACCTAGAATTACTCGCTACGCTCGTGATTCAACTACAGGATCCTTCGCTTGCTCGGGATTCAAAATCAACACTCGCAGTAAAAACCCACTTTGCTCTCTTGTTGCACAAATAACTATTAAAATGTTGAGTTAGTTTGTGAAATCAAATCTTTCTTCTTTAAAATATTAGTGCGGATATTATATTTAAAATATAACACAATTTAAATATTCAAAAAATATTTACACTGTAAAGATGCATTTTCTCTTTGCCGAATTAAAAAAAAAATCGCTGGCTATAGGCATTGGTTTTGAAGTCGGTTTTATTTTCTTCATAAAAGTTTTTATTTTTAACTGACTTCTAAATAAAGGAAGTCTACAATTAGTCAGAATTTTTCGTCAGAATTTCACCAAAGGAGATCATTCATTGTCGGCCCAAAAAGCAATGTGTCGGGGCCAATGAAAAAAAACGTGTCACCAGTGTTGGGGAGGTCAGTCCGAGTATTTTTTTACTATGGCACCAAGTCTCTATAACCATTCCTTCAGCAGATTTTTGGGGTTGAAAAATCAGGTTTTTCGTCATTTGACTGAAATCTTTTCGTCTGCTGGCGAATAAGTGATATGAACTCGTTGGGATGATGACCTTGAACAAGTATTTTACAAACCATTTTAGCAGCTCTTTTGATAAAGCTGCGAACTGAGGATTCAAACCTGAGACTTATGCCCAACTTTAAAAGAAGCGATGCGACTTTTTCGCGAATGTCGAGAAAAGGTCGCGAATGTGTCTTGCAGGACTTTGTCACATTACATCTAGGCGATTATCAGCCTCCTGAACAAGTCAGATTCCAAAAGGATTTAGCACCGTATACCACATACATACATACGCTGCGGTATACAGAATACCGAAAAGTATAACCGGCCTCGTTGTTTAGCATTTGTGGACTACGAGAAAGCCTTCGATTTGATCGAGATTTGGGCTCCAAACGGAACGAACGAACGTTGGTCTCTCCAACGGTGCCAAATTGGCTACCGGTACATCGAGGTTTTGAGGTGTTTGCACAAAAACGCCATATGTCATTCCGACTTCAGGATCAGATCTCGGAACCTATCCTACATCAGCGAGGTGTGAGACAGGGAGACATCATATTTACGAAAGTCTTCACCGCTGCGCTGGAGGATGTCTTAAAGGTTCTGAAGTGGAGAGGGCTAGGTATCAACGTAAACTCGCCATCGGTTTGCCGTGGTCATGGCTCATACTATGAACGACCTGTTTGTATTGAGTTCCTCCATGCATAGCATTGTTGCTCTACTAGATGGCCCCAGTAAAGCTTCCGAAAGACTGGATCGTAAAATAAACATAAACAAAACCAAAGTCATGTTGAATGCCCATGTAACACCCACTCCTATTAAGATCGGAGACTCTCATACGAAGTTGTAGACGACCTAGGACAAACGGTCCAGTTAAGTCAGTATAACTTCGAGAAAGAGGTCAATCGTCGAATCCGACTGACTTCACGCCAAACTTACCGCAGTGCCTCAAGACGAAAGCCTGTGACCAATATGTGTTTCCAATGATTACATAAGGGGCTGGAATGTGGTCGCCTACAATGGGCTTCATCAGAAAGCTTACAGTCACCCAAAGGACAATGGTGAGGGCTACACTCGGAGTTTCCTTGCAAGAGTACTAAGGTTAACGACGTAGCCCGAAGAATTGCCAAACTTGTTTGGCAATTCAAAGACATGGCTCGCAGAACGGATGGCCGATGGGGCCGAAGTTCTGGAGTGGCGACCGCGAACTGGAAGACGTTGCGTTGGAAGGCCTCTCACTAGGTGGACCGATGGTCTGGTGTAGGTTGCGGGGATCCGCTGGATGCGAGACGCACGGAACCGGTCAATGTGGTGACAATTGGGGGTGTCCTATGTCCAGCAGTGGACGTATTTTGGCTGAAATGATGATACAAAAAAAAATCTACCTTCATTTTGTTTCCTACAGAATACAAAATCCGCAAAATACATAAGTAGACTTTGACGACCCGAATAGCGTAGCGGTTACGTTCTTAGGGTCCTGAGTTCGAATCCCGATAGGAGCAAATGTTTATGTGAAAAGCATGGATATTTGTTTCCGAGTCATGGATGTTTATATGTATAATAAGTATGTATTTACAAACAAAAAGTAAATATGTAGCATATCAACTACCTATCTGGTGTACTGACATAAGCCTTGCTGAGTGTGGCACTAGATGGCACTGTGTGTAATGTCCAGCGATATTATTATTATTTTCGGAAAGTGTATTTCTTCTCAGCCCTTGGACTGGATTTTAACTATATTTACGGGCCGAAGCCAAAGCAAATGTAGCGCGTGGTGTGTGAGTTTTGTGATTGTTTATGTGTGATGAGGTCCTATTTCGTTCTATCTGCATAAACTTTTTTACAATTCTGTACGTATTTAAAATCGCTGCTTTTTGCAGTGTAATGTAAAGGATTTCCTTCAGGTCTAATAATTTTAAACTATGAAGGAGATGATTTGGGAGTACCCCTTGTTGAGGAAAGGACTATTGGGACAGCGTATACTTTTTCTTGACGCCAGATTCTAGTAACTTTATTATTATTATTTCCTTTATTCATTTAAATATGTCACCGTAAAATTGTCAAACACGTTATATTACAATATAACGTGTTTCTCTCTAGCGATATTGTAAACTCTCGAAATATTGTCAACTGAACATACGGAAGTATCCCTGCCCCCATAATCGGGACTTGGGGCACCCCCCGTTAGGTTAGTTAGGTTCCTTTAAACTCGGAAATCACCCCGCGAAGCGGGGCTGCGGCCACTACGCTTTTTTGGGGAATATAAAGTGTTTTAAGGTTAGGTTATATTAATCGGTATTTCTCAGGAATGGCACATTATCTTTTCATGAGAGTGGTACCACTGGGCAAGGGGGACCCCTCCTTCCCTCCACACCGCGTGAGTTGACTACCATCGCATGCATTTCACGAAAAATAATGCGTTTTATTGTAAGCAGTATGTTCGTTTGACAATATTTCGAGAGTTTACAATATCGCTAGAGAGAGTACAATATAACGTGTTTGACAATTTTACGGTGACATTTCCATATTTATTACATTTTTAAATATTCTTTAATAAAACCAACTAAAAAGAACATTAAAAAATATAAAAAAATCCAATCTGCAAGCCGCAGGAGGAGGTAGATTTCGAAGAAGAATTCACCCATATTTTCATTTGTAAAATATTATTTTTGTATTCTACTTTTCAGGGTGTTCATTAAGGGGGGCACTTTTTCATTATTTTTCGATCGAAAGCGCCGTTTTCGAGATATAAGCAAATTTAGAATTAGAACCAGCTACGACTCCATGAAGCGCGCTCGCTACGCTCGCATTTTACATTACCAACCACTTTTTGTCACAAATGCCGTGGCTCCGCCTTCGGCCTACGCTCCTCATGCCAGCTAGCAAGACTTTTATTACAACTTATTTTCAAATAACTGCAGTCTGCAAGGCCACATCCGATGACTAACGCTAACGGCTGACAGACAACTGGCTTGGCGCGCTTTTTGGTGTCGCTTCACGTTCTGTTCCACAAAAAAAAAATTGGTATGTTTTAATGTAAAAATGTCAGTGTAATTGTATATTAATCAGCAATCAATTATTGTGCACATTTATTACACACCAAAAGCATGTGAATATGTAAAAATAAAATTATATTTATGTAAAAAACATATACAAAACACAGTTCTACTGTCAACGGAACGTGAAATGTCAACTTTGACGTCTACCATGGCAAATGGCGTGCTTTTTTCAATTAGTATAGAATTTTTATACAGTTAAATCTCGTAAACCGTGGGCGTCCGACTATTGAAAATTTGTATATAGAGTTGTACTTATGTGTACTATTTACAGTCATCAGTCCTCAGTCCTCAGTCTCCAGTCTCAGTCTCAGTCTCAGGCCTCAGTCCCAGTCCTCAGTCACAGTCTTAGAACTCAGTCTCAGTCTCAGTCCCCAGTCTCAGGCCTCAGTCCTAGTCCGCAATATCAGTTCTCAGTCACAGTCGCAGACCTCAGTCTCAGTCCCCAGTCTCAAGCCTCAGTCCTAGTCCGCAATCTCAGTTCTCAGTCACAGTCTCAGACCTCAGTCTCAGTCTCAGTCCCCAGTCTCAGGCCTCAGTCCTAGTCCGCAATCTCAGTTCTCAATCACAGTCGCAGACCTCAGTCTCAGTGTCAGTACTCAGTCTTAGTCCTCAGTCTCCAGTCCGCAGTCTCAGTCTCAGTCCTCAGTCTCAGTCCCCAGTCTCAGGCCTCAGTCCTAGTCCGCAATCTCAGTTCTCAGTCACAGTCTCAGACCTCAGTCTCAGTCTCAGTCCCCAGTCTCAGGCCTCAGTCCTAGTCCGCAATCTCAGTTCTCAGTCACAGTCGCAGACCTCATGCTCAGTGTCAGTACTCAGTCTTAGTCCTCAGTCTCCAGTCCGCAGTCTCAGTCTCAGTCCTCAGTCTCAGTCCCCAGTCTCAGGCCTCAGTCCTAGTCCGCAATCTCAGTTCTCAGTCACAGTCTCAGACCTCAGTCTCAGTCTCAGTCCCCAGTCTCAGGCCTCAGTCCTAGTCCGCAATCTCAGTTCTCAGTCACAGTCGCAGACCTCAGTCTCAGTGTCAGTACTCAGTCTTAGTCCTCAGTCTCCAGTCCGCAGTCTCAGTCTCAGTCCTCAGTCTCAGTCCTCAGTCTCAGTGCTCAGTCTCAGTCCTCAGTCTCAGTCCCCAGTCTCAGTCCTCAGTCTCAGTCCCCAGTCTCAGTTCTCAGTTTCAGTCCTTAGTGTCAGTCGTCAGTGTCAGTCGTCAGTGCCAGTCGTCAGTTTCAGTCCTCAGTTTCAGTCCTCAGTCTCAGTCCTCAGTCTCATTCCTCAGTCTCAGTCCTCAGTCTCAGTCCTCAGTCTCAGTCCTCAGTCTCAGTCCTCAGTCTCAGTCCTCAGTCTCAGTCCTCAGTCTCAGTCCTCAGTCTCAGTCCTCAGTCTCAGTCCTCAGTCTCAGTCCTCAGTCTCAGTCCTCAGTCTCAGTCCTCAGTCTCAGTCCTCAGTCTCAGTCCTCAGTCTCAGTCCTCAGTCTCAGTCCTCAGTCTCAGTCCTCAGTCTCAGTCCTCAGTCTCAGTCCTCAGTCTCAGTCCTCAGTCTCAGTCCTCAGTCTCAGTCCTCAGTCTCAGTCCTCTTTTACCGATTGAAAATTATTGAATTATGGATGGAAAATTGTTGACGGAAAATTCAAAATGATCTGGTTTGCAGGTGATCAATTGCCGAAAGCGTACGAAGATGTAGTCATATCACCTGATATTCTTGAGGATACTCCAGAATCAGGTATTTCTTTTCTTCAATAGTTAATAAAAAACATTATTCATACAAAAAATATTGTAAAATATTTAATGTTTTTTTTGTAGAAGAGCCAGAAGAGGAAGATGATTCTACTGATGAAGATGATGATTAATTAATAAACGAATTATAAAAAAAATTAAATTCTTTTGAGCATTTTTTTTTAAATTATTTTTTATAAATACATGAATTCTACTTAAAAAAACATACACTTATTTATTTGCATGCTATTTCCTGAGCTTTTCAATTAATAAAGTTCAATAATTTAAAAAATGTCTTTTTTTTGTCAGATTAGGCGAAACCCTCTAGGTAATCCTCAAATTATGGGACAGCACATTTAGAACATAAAGATGAACCATATATCTTAATCAGACGCTCTTGAGTATTTCAAAATGCACATTATAATAATGGCTGCGAGTTTGCGTCACATCGAAATCGTCAGATTATTGAATGAGAGCTTTATTTTGGTGCACTTAACACTCCCTTAGAAAATGTGACGCGCTCGATTATTATTATTTTTTTTTTAATTTTCGACCATTACGTACAACTACCCGCATCGTGTAAACGATCAGATTAACATACGTACCTTATTAAAAATACGTAGGGCATTGATGCTATCAATATCTGACGCGCTCGAGTATGTCCATGCAACAGTATTTTTTTACATATTTTAAAATCTATAGCCGCTTCCCCCGCCGATGAAAAGGTACCTATATATTATTATATAACATTTTTTTCTTCTTATCATTTAAGCTTTGCAACCCAATAGGTCTCTATGACGTTCGAGTAAATCCCCATTTAGCATCGTGGGCTCCCCTACTAATCGGTGATATTAGACCTTATTTACAACAATTTTGCACCCAAACTGGGTGGTTTCTGAGAAATCGAACTTTTAAAGGTTTCTTTGAAATTTTCCACCTCTACACCATAAAGTGCTACAAAACCTAAACCTACCCTATCTGACCGCAGTAACAGTCATCTTCTTCTGTTAACTTTAAATAGTTAAATCTCGTAAACCGTGGGCGTCCGACTATTGAAAATTTGTACAAAGAGTTGTACTTATGTGTACTATCACAGTCTTCAGTCTCAGTCCTCAGTCTCGGTCCTCAGTCTCGTTCCTCAGTCTCGGTCCTCAGTCTCAGTCCTCAGTCTCAGTCCTCAGTCTCAGTCCTCAGTCTCAGTCCTCAGTCTCAGTCCTCAGTCTCATTCCTCAGTCTCAGTCCTCAGTCTCAGTCCTCAGTCCTCAGTCTCAGTCCTCAGTCTCAGACCTCAGTCTCAGTCCTCAGCCTCAGTCCTCAGTCTCAGTCCTCAGTCTCAGTCCTCAGTCCTCAGTCCTCAGTTAGAACGGTCACTGCTCCACTCGGTGTGGACACGTCTAAATCCAAACTTGTTGATATACAGAGTGATTGGTAATTGGGTGCAGGCCTTAAAATCGGTGATACTAGACCTTATTTGCAACAATTTTGATCCCGACCAGTAGTTCCATAATGGAACTAGACAGTGGAACTACTGGGATACGGCGGATAATTTTTATTAATTATTTTATTTTTGAATTGATTTTGTTTGTTTTAACTATGGACACTTTTATCGTGCACATCTTGCTACATTGTTCTCACATAATGCACCGTCTCAACAGGAATGATGTAACCAAGATTTTGTAACAACATAATGATCTAAAAGAGTGTCCATGGAGTTTCTTGCCCGTTCTTCTCCATAGAGATTTACGCTAGGGAATGGGCAACTACTGACAGTACTTTCACAGTTTTTATGTCATGTGACTGGGACTGTAGCTACATTTAATTTTCATCTTGGTTTCGACAATTCAAAAGCGCCTGTAACTGGCCTACTTGAAATAAATGCTTTGATTTTGATTTTTTTTTTACAATTAGGGGTCCAAACTGGGTGGTTTCTGCGAAATCAAACTTTTAAAGATTTCTTTGAAATTTTCCACCTCTACACCATAAAGTGCTACAAAACCTAAACCTAGGGTAGGTTTAGGTTTTGGAGCACTTTGTCTGACCGCCATAACAGTCATTTTCTTCTGTTAACTTTAAATAGTTGAATCTCGTAAACCGTGGGCGTCCGACTATTGAAAGTTTGTATAAATAGTGATTTTAAATTATGTAATGAATTTTAAAAATGTGTATTTTTTTGGAAATAAAAGGCTTTAATAATAATCGAAAAATATATCGAATATATATTTCCCAATCTCTAAATGATCGTACTACCACTAGAAACTTACACATTCTCTTTAAACCGACGCGCGCGGTTTGTACTTTGAACACTGCGAATAACTTTTAACACAAAGATTATTTTATTCTGCCTCTGGATTGGTACTCCTATTGGATTTTCGAATGATCGACCGGTATAGACAGATGCTGAAATAAATTAGGAGCCCCTTAGTAAACTTAAAATTTTCGAGCTCGCTTTGCTCGCTCGTGGAGCCTTAGTTGTTTTTGATTAAGTAACATCCGTTTCTGAATAAAAGGCTGACTTTTCTGGAGTCAATAAAAGTTTTCAAAAGTTAAAAAAAAAAGAAATTTTCACACTAGTAAACAAAGTCAAAACTAACGTACTATTCTTTAGGCCAACCGTAACATATGCACCTGGCGGGCGCGCGTCCTCATAATTAGCCTAGGGCGGTCAGAGGCCTAATTCTGCTATTTGTATTTTCGTCACTCCAACACGATTCCATTCCCATCCCATTGTCATTTTGCTTATTGTTCGTAATCTGCTAAATTCACTATGGTCGATCATTGGTCGGTCGATGGTCTCGTAATAAATTGTGTGGCATTTTCGTATTGCCTTATTATAAAACCATTTGTACAAATTGTTTTCGAAATCTACTACTAAATGCGAACATTTATTGACGCCAGATTTCATGTACGAATTCATGTGTATTAATATTCTATGACATTTCTTTCAATGGAGTGTCAATTGTTGTTCATTGAGAAGTCATAATGACGCCATTATATTAGTAGTTTACCAAACTTGACAGAACTTGATCACTGTGACTTCAATGATCGCCTACTCTGACACTATTGTAATAGCAGAATTGAGGCCCAGAAGTCTTGATCAGTCACTGAGCCCGGAGATGGTGGGTGTGCGTGTATTAGTAGTTGTGCCCGGTGCCTCATTAACATAGGTGACATTGCACTACTGTGGTTTAAAAGATTTCCATATGGCCCATTTTTAGGGTTCCTTTGGCAAATGGCAAAAAACGGAACCCTTATAGATTCGTCATGTCTGTCTATGTCTGTCTGTCCGTCCGTATGTCACAGTCACTTCTTTCCGAAACTATAAAAACTATGCTGTTGAAACTTGGTAAGTAGATGTATTATGTGAACCGTATTAAGATTTTTACAGAAAAATAGAAAAAAAAACAATAAATTTAGGGGGTGCCCCATACATAGAACTTTTTTTTTTCATCAAACCCATACGTGTGGGGTATCTATGGATAGGTCTTCAAAAATGATATTAAGGTTTCTAACATCATTTTTTTCTAAACTGAATAGTTTGCGCGAGGGACACTTCCAAAGTGGAAAAATGTGTCCCCCCCCTGTAACATCTAAAATAAGAGAATGATAAAACTAAAAAAATATATATGATGTACACTACCATGTAAACTACTACCGAAAATTGGTTTGAACGAGATCTAGTAAGTAGTTTTTTTTAATACGTCATAAATCGTAAACCGCAATTTACCTTTCATTTACAACGAACTGCAAGAACTTTTATACTATGTTACTTGCTGTTACGGAACCCTTCATGGGCGAGTCCGACTCGCACTTGGCCGCTTTTTTTATAAAATTCCTGATGTCCAGCATATTTGAGGTTCTTTTTTTTTTTCTTGTCTAACATGATATAATCTTGCTTTTCTGGATTACATTGTTGTATAATAAATTAAAATTTGAGATGAGAAAAAATAATGTATTGTCACTTTGACACTCGGGCCACAGATTCTTATTATTATTATTATTGCACATCATGTATAGTGCAGACCAAGTGCTATATAGCGTAGGTACTGGTGTCTCGTATTAACAAGACATAAGTACTTACAAGTAACAAGCAATGTGGCTTGTCTGGACTAAGTTGATTAACTATAATAATCTACATAATTATCAAAACTTCTTGTTCATTCATCAAAAAATCTTGTTCTTTTTCAACTCTTCAATTCAAATACACAACGGTTGGTCATACATAATAAATCATAACAAGCTCATCACTCTATCACCAGCAGATTAAAGCTGAAGGAATGTTTGTAGAGATATGGTGCCATAGTAAAAATTACTCGAACTGACCTCCCCAACACTGGTGACACGTTTTTTCGTTGGCTTGGTTTTGGTAACTTTATTTTTTGGGCCGAACTTGAAATCGGTTCACAATTGGCGAAGATATGTTTGAACATGTAACACACTATAACAAAGACGAATTGAGACCCTCTTCCTTTTGGAAGTAGGTTAAAAATACTGGTAGTGGTATTCATTTGCATCCGATTAACAGTAATGGAAGCAGATATTCACGGAAACCGATCTAAACATGGATGGGAAAAGGCACCTATTCATTATGGGCATAGATACATTATAGTGTATTACCTGTGAGCGTACTGATTACTGTAATATTTGAATAAATACTACGCTTATTGCTAGTAACTAGTCAAAACCAACGTCTTTAGAAGATCGTTCATAATACTAGGTGTTAATACCAGGTCTTATATTTGGTATTGTTAATGGTCACGCTTTCCCAAAGTTATCGACCCTAGATGTTTATTAAGTTATAAATCACGATGTTTCTTTTCACTGACCGTCTTAGAAAAGAAGACCATTCCCGTTTTTATAACTAGGTATTTGAATCCAATCATTTAAATTTATTAATGTTTTGTACAGGTATGGCCGGAGACTGCCGTTTCTTGTGGCTTGCCTAATTCAATTTGTATTTGGAGTAGGCGGTGCATTTCTACCAAACTATTGGTTTTTTATAATATTTCGATTCATAGTTGGATTATCTGTTGGTGGAACAATGGTTATTGGGTTTGTTATTATAATGGAATTTATTGGACCATCTTACAGAGAGGTCATTTCAGCTTTGTATCAAACACCATTTTGTTTGGGATGCATGCTTTCTTCACTCGTAGCCTATTATTTGAGAAATTTTAGAGACTATCAGTTGGGCATAAGTTTACCCAGTGCTATATTCATCATTTACATATATTCATTGCCTGAAACACCAAGATGGTTAATAGCAAAGACTCGAACAGATGAGGCCATTGGATATTTAACGCATACAGCTAACATGTAAGTAAAATTTCAAGTAAGTTAACCAGCTCCACGTAGTCTTTTCTGCCCTACCCCTAGAGTGTAATTTAAACCCGCGTAGGCGCGGAGGGGCGAGGGGGCCCGCGAGCTGAGTTGCAGGTGGCTATAACTCACGCCGCTGCGGCTGAAGCTGGGGCCAGCTAAAGCCGGCCAGCAAGCCGAAGCTGCGGGGGTAAGCGTTAAAACCCTCTGCGACGATAAGCTTGCGTGTGAACACCGGAGCCCCGCAGCGCCGGAGCCGTGATAGAAACCATGCCTGCTGCACGATGCCTGTTGTATGTTTGCTGCTTGCTTGTTGTATATTACATCACCGCTGCTCTCAAAACGGTGAAGGAAAACATCGTGAGGAAACCGGCATGTCCTAGAACCATAAATTCGAAGACATGTGACATCTACCAATCCGCGCTGGGCCCGCGTGGTTGATTATATAGCCCATTCCCTCTCATAGAGAGGAGGCCTGTCCCAGCAGTGGGAACATGAATAGGCCGATGATGAAATGTGATGGGATGCAGTGTGGTTCCATCATTTTCAGAGATAACATTTTTTTGGACGTGTACTACAAATAGCGCCATGTCTGATTTTTCATAAAGTTTTCGCTCAATTTGCGCGGGAACTGAAAGAGCTGGAGCAACCGGTAATGTGTTAGCGGTGGTGGGTGTGGTTTGTTCCGCACTTAATATCGCGTCTACTCGCGAAACTAAGACTATTGATACAGTTAAAAATTATTTTATGAAATATTTAAAACGGACGCGTCCACCGAGTAGCAGGTTTCCCGCAAAAGCGCGGGAGTTTGTCGGTTTGAGGTTACATACTCAGATACATTGACAACAAAACAAAATAAATATCCAGCACAGTGGCATTGCAAAATTCCACCCTGTATAAGCACAACGTTTATTACGCGGCTCCTTAAATTGTACTAAATTTTTTACAATTAATTGCAGGAATAATCGCCCAACCGAAAATATACGAGCAAATGTGGAAGCCTTTCAAGTAATTGCAGCTAGAAATAAATTACGTTCAGGCACTACAGCGGATCTTTTTCGGACTCCTAATCTTAGGAAAAATATCCTAGCAATGGCGTATAACTGGTTGATGTGTTCATACTGCTTTTATGGTATATCGCAATTCGTAGGACAGCTTGGGGGTGACATTTTCACAAACGTAGCGGCTACTAATTTTATGGTCACACTTGGCTCACTTGCGGCCATACCCTTGATGAAATTATTTGGTAGGAAGACTATTCTATTAGGTTGTCATTTCTTATGTACTACTTGCTTAGTGGTTTTGGCATTTTCGGAAGGTACGTTATCAGTAATATGTGCGTGTATTGGTGTTGTAACTTCTTTTATAGCGTTTGTTGTTGTTTATTTGTATTGTGGAGAGTTATTCCCTACTGTAGTCCGAAACGCTGCTGTCGGTTTTTGTTCGATGACAGGTCGGGTGGGTTCCATGGTAGCTCCGTTGGTTGTTGATTTAAAAGAAACTAGGTCGTGGTTGCCTGCGATGACGTTCGCTGTGGTGCCATTTTTTGCCATTTTCATTACGATGCTTCTACCTGAAACTAAAGGTTGCGAACTAACAACAACATTAGCGGAGGGTGAAGCTTTTGGAACGAAACCAAAATAGACAAATTAGTAAAAGCAGAGCGTAACTAAATTAAATAAGGTTCTACTTAAAACCGGAAAAAAATCATAGCTGATAAGCTATGATTTTTTCCGGGTTTTCTTTAACACCTGACTCAAATAAAAGGGGTGTGAAAGAACTTCTAAGTCTTTGTCTGTATGTGACATAGCTTCCAAACAGACAGGCTCGCCTACTCCAAGGGCCATTAGTCCTCCTACCTTAGACATGGCAAGCTCACCTTTATGTCTTCTGCAAGTTGCCTCTTATTTTTCATAAAACTCGACCAAGTTCAAATAATTTGTGAGAATATCTTAGCACTGTATCTGTATGTCTTCATACCCGACAGGACGCCTTAGGTGCGTGCAAAGTGCAGTTAGGCAAAAAATACTCAAAAGGTCGAAACCTTATGAGTATTTTTTGTCTAACTGCACTTTGCACGAAGTTTATAGTGGTCGGATCCGGAGTTTCTAGAGGGTTGGAGAAGAATGTTGAAAAAAAAAATCGGCTCTTGCCTCTTTTTTAACCGACTTCTAAAAAAGGAGAAGGTTCTTAGGGTTCTGTATGTAAAGGGTAAAACCGGGACCACGCCTCTTGTTGTATATGTTTGCACCCAGGCACAATACAAAGACCCGTATTTATATCAAGGAGAATATAATACTCCACTTGCGTTTTATTCAGATTACTGTCAAGCAAGCAAGAAAAGAAAAATAAAGCACCCACAGACATTTACTAGCCCGTATTTTATTTTTAAAAGGCGACTAATGCCAGCTGCATTTAGCTAAAAAAATACACTGTCTTGCACAGCGCTATCATCTTCGTTGGAAGCTGGACTTGAAAGCTCCTTTGGTGCCTATTATTGATCGAAGTTTGGTGCGGTCATCGGTTACGTCTGGGGAGAGTGGAACATGGACAATGGTTTACGAGTATTTAGAAGATTTTCACTCCTTGAAACTGACTGAGGACCCTATTTAGTAACAAGTAACAGCGTCATTATGATTGGAAGCCAATTTCAAAAGAAATCTTAGTCTCAAAATTCGATATTTTGGAACTAATTGCAGAAAATAGAAAATCAAAAAATTCTTGAAATACATCGACAACAATTAACAACGAAACAGTAGACCAAATTAGCGTTTAATGGAGGCATGCTAGGCTATATTGGATTTTATGCACTAGGTCCTAGGGCGATTAAAGGAATAGGTATGCATAGGGATTTGAATTTTTTGGCTTTATTAACTTCCGTCATTTTGATTTTTTTTCAAAGAGCGGCCACGCATAAAGACAGCTGGCATGAACAAATTTTGTATGAGTCAATATGTTAGTGTCACGTTTTCGAGATATGAGTCAACAAAGTTAAAGTCCATTCACTGATGGCATCTTTAGCACAACTTTGATTTGATCAGACACGGATGAAAAGTGAGTGAAATCGATAGCTGTCATCAATAAAAACAGGTTTTGTATGAAACAAAACGTTTAAACGTTGCTTGCTTAGGTTGGTCTGTTAATGGGTGACCACCCTTACATACCAAATCCTCTCCGCGCCTCGGAAAGCACGTTAGGCTGTTGGTCCCCCCGTCGTTACAGGTAGTCAGTGGCCCAAAAACTCTGTCTGTCTAACTGGGTTGTGGAGATCAGATAGGCAGTCGCTCGCTCCATGTAAAATACTGGTATTCAGCTGCATCCGGTTAGACTGGAAGCCGATCCCGACATAGTTGGAAAAAGGCTAGGCAGACGATGATGATGGCTTTTAAGCTTCCACATAAGCAACTCCGCTCCCACCCAACAAAAAGAAAAAAAATCAAATATGAGCTTTATGTACTGTTGTTTAGATATACTTTACATTGGCAACATAAATTAGCAGACAGCTCGCTGTCAGTGGGCTTACCGCTATCAATGCCAATGTAAAGTATATCTAAAGAGAAATACATAAAGCCCATATTTGAATTACATTCTTTTTGCCGGGTGGCAGCGGAGTTGTGTAACTGGGCTAAGACCTTAAGGGGCCGGCGGAGCATGCGTTTTTAATACAAACGTAATATCAAAATAATATGAAAATCAAACATATTCTTAAGGTAGTGTGTATATATTTCGATTCTATTACAGAATATCTATGTTCCCAAAGAAATATTTTGAAAGGACAGTGATATAAAGGCGAGATAAGAGGAATTTAAAATTTCTATAGAAAATTTAATTTTCTCATAACTCTTGTTTAAATCAGTGTAGTGTTTGGGAACCTATATATTCTGTAATCCAATCAAAATAAATACACAATACCTTGAAAAATAAAATGGTGGCTAGTATATGTGTGGGTACTATAATTATTCTTTTCTTGCTTGCTTGCCACTTGTCAAGATGTCAGTAATCAGAATAACATACAACCTGACACTGACCTGCAAATTGCAAAAAACTTAAAAATATTTGAGTTTCAATATTTACAATGCCAAGATATCAAATCGTCAATATTCAAATTTTAATAAATTATGTTTAAACAAAAATTTATAATTATAAAATGTTTGTTTAGTTTAACAGCGATTTATTTTATTAAAATGTTTATATTACTTATGTTTAAAATCAAGTCGTTTTAATAAAACGTTTAAATTTATATTTTTTGTTTCTCTTGCATGTTAGCATCTTTATGCTGGGTTCATACAGTAATACTGCTGCGCTGCACGGTTTTACAGCGTTCGATTATTTATGAATGTATAATCAACGAGACGTTCACATAATAGGTATATTTCTATTCTTGTAAAACGAACAGCTGCACTTTTAACACGACTGCCCAAAAAAGGAGTGTTATTACACGACTGCCCAAAAAAGGAGTAGCCATGATTCATGAAGAACACCAACTTATTTTTTTTTATTATTGTTGTAAATTCGATTACGTAGGTATATAACCATCGTCCAGAACTCTTTGAGTAAATTACAAAATATAGAACAGATATAGTATTTAATATCTATTCGTTCACGAATAATTTTGTTGCTCGTATGGACTCGTCGATTATAAAAAAATAAATAACGATACGTCCGCATGGTGCCGGACGTAAAGAATAGCACCATCCCATATCTTCCCGTGGTTGTCGTAAGAGGCGACTAAGGGACTTACCAGAGAATGGGCAGCAGCGTTCTCTGTGCTTTTGTATCAACCGTACTGCGATCGCCAACCCGCCTGCCAAGCGTGGCGATTATGGCAAAACCCCCCCAAAATGAACACCGCATTCAATAAATGGCCCCTAGTGCCCGGCAGCCCGTCTACCCTCGACTACGGCAGCGGTCGAGGTGATGGCGTGGCAAGGGGTGCTACGAATCCCCGGATGGGATCCGGCTGCCTATACCAACGACTGGACCTGGCAACCTATAACACGCGCACACTCCGGACCGACGAGAAGATAGCGGAACTCGAGGAGGAGTTGAGCAGGCTGCGATGGAGTATTGTGGGATTATCTGAAGTCCGAAGAGAGGGGAGGACACGATAATCCTAAAATCCGTCAACCTGCTTTATTTCCGAGAGGGTGACCGCCAGTCCCAGGGTGGTGTTGGGTTTATCGTCCACATGTCCCTCGTGAACAGAAGATCGAGAGTGTGTCGACCAGGGTGGCGTACCTTATACTCAGAATATCCTCAAGATATTCGCTGAAGGTCATACAGGTCTACGCCGCGGCCTCGGCACACCCCGACGACGAAGTGGAGACCATGTATGAGGATATCTCTAAAGCCATGCATGGTTTCAAAACTCAGTTCACCGTTGTCATGGGGGACTTCAACGCAAAACTGGGCAAACGAGACGGGGATGAGCTGCAGGTGGGGCAATTTGGAGTTGGACGTCGGAACCACCGGGGCCACCAACTGGCTAGTTTTATGGAGAAGGAGGGCCTCTATATGATGAACTCCTTCTTCAAAAAGCGTGAGCACAGAAAGTGGACCTGGCAGAGCCCAGATGGTGCAACAAAAAACGAGATTGACTTCATCATGTCAACCAAGAAGCAAATGTTCAATGATGTCTCTGTGATCAATTCGGTGAAAACCGGGAGCGATCACCGCATGGTAAGAGGCACATTGAACATCAATATCAAGCTAGAAAGGTCTCGACTGATGAAGTCTACGCTTCGTCCAGCACAGATCCAAATCCCAAACCCCGAAAGCTTTCAGCTCGAACTCCAGAATCGTTTCGAGTGCCTAGGGAGCTCAGTGGACGAATACAACGATGGGTTCGTGGAAACTGTCCATACGACCGGGTCTAAGTTCTTCAAGACACGTCGTACAGATCAGAAAAAGAGGTTCTCCGATCAAACTCTCAAGCTCATGAAGGAGCGGCGTGAGATGATCCTGCAGTCAGCTCAATAGACAGATCTCTAAATCCTTGAAGAGCGACCTCCGCCGCTATAATACCGAGCGCATTAAAGACGCAATCGAACGGAACAAAGGCTCCAAGGTATTTTCAAGAGATCTGGCTATTGGGCAGAGCCAGCTCACGAAACTGAAGACCGACGATGGCAGGATCTTATCCGCCAAACCGGAGCTACTGAGGGAGATCGAGAGCTTCTATGGACAGTTGTACACGTCAACCAGCAAACCCATTGTCGACCTAGCGAACGACCCAAGAGCTAGACTAACCCGACACTATACCGAAGACATCCCGGACGTCAGCCTGTACGAGATTAGGATGGCTCTGAAACAGCTCAAAAACAACAAGGCACCGGGGGATGACGGAATTACGGCCGAACTCCTGAAGGCGGGTGGAAAACCTGTACTTAAGGCCTTTCAGAAGCTGTTTAATTCCGTCATACTCGAGGGGAAAACGCCACAGGCATGGTGCAGGGGTGTGGTGGTGCTCTTCTTCAAGAAGGGTGACAATGCCCGGTTGAAGAATTACAGGCCCATCTCACTTCTAAGCCATGTCTACAAGTTGTTTTCAAGAGTCATCACGAATCGTCTCGCGCGCAGGTTTGACGATTTCCAGCCACCCGAACAAGCCGGTTTCCGAAAAGGCTTTAGCACCGTGGACCACATACATACGCTTCGGCAGGTTATACAGAAGACCGAAGAGTACAACTTGCCTCTCTGTTTAGCGTTTGTGGACTACGAGAAAGCCTTTGATTCGGTACATCGAGGTTTTGAAGTGTTTGTACAAAAACGCCACCATGTATGTCCGACTTCAGGACCAAGCCTCGGAACCTATCCTTCTGCAGCGAGGTGTAAGACAGGGAGACGTCATATCTCCGAAACTGTTCACCGCTGCACTGGAGGATGTCTTCAAGGTTCTGGACTGGAGAGGGCTAGGCATCAACGTCAATGGCGAGTACATCACTCACCTTCGGTTTGCCGACAATATAGTGGTCATGGCTGAGACCATGGAGGACCTCAGTACAATGCTCGATGACCTCAGTAGAGCTTCCGAAAGAGTGTGTCTAAAAATGAACATGGACAAGACGAAGGTCATTTTTTTTATTTTTTTTTATTTCTTAAAAATTAATAGAGGGTTTTTATCCACATGGATACGCCAACCCCATTGTACCTTATCACTACTCTTACACCACTAAAATTAACATATAATAACAATATTCTTATAATACTTATTATTTAACAAATCTAGATATTCATTGATCAAGCTGTTGTACTAGACCACACAATTTTTTTGCAACATTTGATTTAGGATTCGCTAAAATAGTGAAAATAAGCCCAATATCTAAAAGATTTAAACCAAACTCCCTAATCAATGAATCTCTTTTATTTTGGTTCTTAACGCATTCCATCAGCAAATGTTGCACGTCTTCTATTTTGTTGCATACTTCGCAGTTTGGGGATGCTGCCTTACGCATTAGGAAAGCAAATTTTGCTGATGGAAAGTGCCCAGAACGCAGTCTTAAAGCTACTTTGACGTAACTCCTACTTAAATTAGTGTCATCAAACCAGGGCACGCGAGGAGGTTCAGTCTGAATTATTTTGTACCATGTACCTTTTTTTTTCGAAATCTCGTTGAAATGATCTTTCCATTTATTATAACAAGACTCCTTGATTTTTGAGACATATTCCCAGTGATCAGGTAGATAAGAGACTTCATTCCCTGCGTTAATTGCCAATTTTGCCAACAGCTCCTCGTTGCCGCGTAATCCTATGTGTGCTGGAACCCATTGCAATATAATTCTAATTTCGTCTTTATTAATAGTGTTCATAATTTTAAGAATGTCGTAAGCTATCGATGCACCTCTGCAACCAGATCGAGCTACATGCTGTAAAGCGCTTTTACTGTCGGTAAAAATAACTGCTTTGTGTAAATTTTGATTGAGAAACTGCGCGGTATCTTCTCGTCCAACTTACCGCAGTGTCTCAAGACGAAAGTCTATGACCAGTGTGTGTTGCCAGTGATTTCATACGGGACCGAAACGTGGTCGCTCACAATGGGCCTTATCAAAAGGCTTAAAGTCACCCAAAGGGCAATGAGAGGGCTATGCTCGGAGTTTCCTTGCGTGATCGAATCAGAAATGAAGACATCCGCAAGAGAACCAAGGTCACCGACGTAGCCCGAAGAATTGCTAAACTTAAGTGGCAGTGGGCAGGGCACATTGCTCGCAGAACGGATGGCCGTTGGGGCCGAAAAGTTCTGGAGTGGTGACCGCGAACCGGAAGACGATGCGCTGGAAGACCTCTCACTAGGTGGACCGATAACCTGGTGAAGGTTGCGGGAATCCGGTGGATGCGAGTCGCAAGGGACCGGTCAATGTGGCGACACTTGGGGGAGGCCTATGTCCAGCAGTGGGCGTCTTTCGGCTGAGATGATGATGATGATGAAATAACGAACGATACTACTTGTTTTTCTTAGGACACGTGGTTAGATTATCTCGTTGTGGACTTGCTGATTTGTTATTTCAAAAACCTGTAAAAAATTGGGTACACTTTGATAAATAATAAATAAATCGTTTATTTATCTTTAATTCAGGTAGAACCTATTATACTTTCATTGGTTAAGGAATATAAACGAATGTATGATTCGTTTATATTCCTTAACCAATGAAAGTATAATAGACTAAAACACACATTAACGACAACCATAATAACAAAAAAAAACTTAACTACGCCACCTCATGGAGATACCTGGCAATAGTACGTGCACTGCGCACAAGTGCCCCATAAGGCGGTTCTTAATAGCAACAACGCTCAGTAGACTGCTGTCGCTGCCCCGCATCCGACGCAGTAGTGAAGCGGATCTCTTGCGAATGATCGCAAAGATTATGACCAAATTTGTTTTTTTTTACATACTAAACCCACACTGCGTAGTTTGTCGGCGGGGTTGGCGCTCATTATTACATAATTATTATAATTAAATTACATATTTAACCAACAGACACATGGTATTAACTTAGTAGGTACAGAGAGTGGAGCCAGCGCGGCAAACACTACCCATGCATCAACATGCAGGTAGGTACAATAGCATAAACGATGCACCAGTATTTAAGGAGCTATCCCGGATTGAGTGTAAAGAAAACACAAGGATAATGGAAAAATAATAAATGAACAAAACAACAAAAAATAATTAATAAAAATTTTATTTGACCTTAAAATTAAATTTCAATATTTTGTAAACCATTCCCTCGCCCTAATAACTTCTCGAAGACGGTTCTTCATTGACCTAATCAGCTTCTGAATCGATTCTTGCGGGATACCTTCCCACTCCTCTATCAAAGCCGATTTCAGCACATTCACACTTGAAGGAGAAAATAGTATTCTTAAACGAACCCTCTTCTTCAGGTCATCCCACACGTGCTCAATGGGATTCAAGTTCGGGCTGAGCGCTAGCCAGTTCAGTGTGGCGATACCAACTTCTACGAGGTAGTCAGTTGTGGCACGGGAAGTGTGACAACAAGCGTTATCGTACATAAGGAGGAAGTCATCACCGATATATCCCGCATAAGGAACATGTTCTAGCAGAATATCGGAAAAGTAGCAGTCTGAAGTTAGACCGCCTCCTCGTCCCCCGCCGAGCATGACAAGAAACTCCGTTTTACCGTCGAAGGAAATCCCGACCCATATCAAACAAGAACCACCCCCATAAGCTACTGTCTGAGTGAAACAGCACTGCGCAAATTGCTCCCTAGGCCGCCTGTAGACGCGACCCTTCGGTCGCTGCCGTGCAAACATATTCTGCACTCGTCGGAGAACAGGACTCGCCTCCATTGCTCAACCGAGCAAATTGCAGGCGTGCTCGTCGTTATCTGATCTGCCGTCAGTTTCGGGCCTTTGCAGGCCTTAAAGGAGTCAAATTAGCTTGCTTAAATCTTCGACGAACTGTCCACTCGCTGGCAGCTACCCCACGAACATTTCGGAGCTCCTGTTGGACGTCGACACTAGTCAAATGTCGATTTCAGAGAGAGGTTGACATGATAAAACGTTCATCCCTCTCCGATGTGCACCGGCGTCGCGCGCGCGCGTCCAGATCTTGGTCTCGGGATAAAGCTACCAGTCTCCCGAAAGCGTTTAAATAAACTTTCGAAATTTATTACGACAGCCCACTGGCTGAGCCCTTCTTGCAATAGAGCGACGATTTGGGCTGCTTCTATAGGTGTAGTATCCATTGTCGTGCAAGTTGAAGGGTTAAAAGTAGCGGAGATGTGTACTGGTCAACGTGTGAAAGCCGACTGATAAAAAAAAACCGATAACGCGTGCTTCTATAAGGGGTAACAAAATAGGCCGCAACTCGCAACGGATCAAACAATTGAAACATCTTTTTCCATACTTCTTCACGTAATCCGGGATATAGCTCCTTAAATATACTGGTGTAATTTGGTATCAATTTAAAGTTAACATTTTAACCTTTAAAATTGTCTCATTTTTATTATTCATAACTAGTTATAAAGTACACAAGATTGCGCGAGATTAATTCCAAGTAAGTGATTCCATACTTTTGCTCGCGAGTGTAGTATCATAACTTTGTATTATTACATTCAGTATATTTTAGTGTTTATCTTTGTTTACCAGTCGTATTATTAGACAAATGGTTATTTCAAAGAAAACCAAGAAAGCTCGTCAATTGGCAAATAAAGTTAAAAATGAATCGCCGAATGCACGCGAAAAGAGACTGAAAAATAGGAGTGCGAGAATGTCCCAATATTAAAAAAAAAAATTAAAAACAACGCCTCACGAGTTCACGACAGTACCCGAATTTCAGTACAGTTCCATGGCCTCAGAAATCTTAGCGTCAGCTAAAATATCTATGGCAATCTAGTTTCGCATTGGTCGTTGGTCAACATAATTATTATTTTATCACTAAAAGGTATGAAATAAAAAAAATAATTTAAAAAAAACACGCCTGCCATGTTAAAAAATTAACTAAAAAGTAAAAAATAAGTAAATAAAAATGGAAAACAAAGAAAAACAACATTTTAATTGCAGTCGGGGGACCTGTAAAGAAATTTTCAACAGGACTGTCCCCCGACTGCAATCAAAATGTTGTTTTTCTTTGTTTTCCATTTTTAGGGTTCCGTAGCCAAATGGTAAAAACGGAACCCTTATAGATTCCTCATGTCGGTCTGTCTGTCTGTCTGTCCGTCCGTATGTCACAGCCACTTTTTTCCGAAACTATAAGAACTACTTATGCTGTTGAAACTTGATAAGTAGATGTATTCTATGAACCGCATTAAGATTTTCACATAAAAATAGAAAAAAAAACAATTATGATGTAGGCATCCGGTAAGGAAGAATTTTCCAACATTGAACCCCTAAGGGGGTAAAAAAAGGGGGACAAAGTTTGTAAGAGACAACGTGATTCCTTGGTCCAATCTTTTTGAAATTTTGCAACCTTTTTAACAGATTCGTATTTTATTGAAATGAACCCCTGCGGGGTTAAAAAAGGGTAAACAATTATTTTGGCCATGGCGCTGATTTGCTTTGAAGTTGATATCAATATCCACAGAGTATATAATCAATATCTTTTGATTTAAACTACATTTTATTTTGACACATGTTTGAAAACTCAATCCGATTTTATTCAAAAAGGTTGAACTCACATAAAACCTTGGTTCTAAAACTCTAAAATTGGAATGTCTCGAAAGTCACCGTATTATATGTATTTGAATGTTTCAAAGCTTTATAGGTTATGCACTTTTAAGACACGGCCTCATGGGACGTAGAGTTAGAAATTTGATATGGAAGATTAAAACATTTTGGTTTCAAAATTGTCACCAAAGGTTTGTCACTGAAGATGGAAGGCAGTTGGCCTTGCAACAGATCCAAGAGTTTACAACAGCTTTATCGTGTTTAGGGCGCTTTCAATTTAGACGTTTCGTGTCGCGCCGCTGCGGCGCCAAAACAGTGCGTTTGTTGTACGACTCGAAACGTACGGGTGCGTGCGCCCTTAGGATCATTTCATGCGAAATCTCGCCATAAACATCCATAACATTATTCGAACGACTTGCTCGATTTTCACATATTTCACAAGTAATAAACCGTCTTTTTGGTGGCATTTAAATTCAAAGTTCACTTCTGATGACCCTTCACTAATTTTGATGTGAAATTACACTTAAAACGATTAAAATCCACAATCAAACACGCATTTACATTCAAACACACGGCGCGAAATGAAGTTTTGACAACAAACAACATGGCTGACACTTGACGGGATATTGCAAGAAAGAGAAACCCCACTGAGGGAGTGTGATAGCAAATCCGCCATTATTTGGCTTGTAAAGTCCATAGATAAAAAAATTGTTCCGAGTTGCGACAGACTGATCAATATCTTTTGATTTAAACTACATTTTATTTTGACACATGTTTGAAAACTCAATCCGATTTTATTCAAAAAGGTTGAACTCACATAAAACCTTGGTGCTAAAACTCTAAAATTGGAATGTCTCGAAAGTCACCGTATTATATGTATTTGAATGTTTCAAAGCTTTATAGGTTATGCACTTTTAAGACACGGCCTCATGGGACGTAGAGTTAGAAATTTGATATGGAAGATTAAAACATTTTGGTTTCAAAATTGTCACTAAAGGTTTGCCACTGAAGATGGAAGGCAGTTGGCCTTGCAACAGATCCAAGAGTTTACAACAGCTTTATCGTGTTTAGGGCGCTTTCAATTTAGACGTTTCGTGTCGCGCCGCTGCGGCGCCAAAACAGTGCGTTTGTTGTACGACTCGAAACGTACGGGTGCGTGCGCCCTTAGGATCATTTCATGCAACTTGATGAGAACCTTTAACCTAACTAGAGTACGACTTTCATCGATGATCTGACGATGGAGATGAAAGACAGATCTAAGCGAGAAGTCCCTAAAAGTTTACAGCAGCTATATCGTGTTTCGACTCTAAATGAGCCGAAACACTCCGATGAGAACTTTAGACCTGGCAGGAGTATGACTGTCATTGACGCTCCAATGATGGGGACAAAAGGCAGTTGCAAGAAGTCTTCAACGGTTTACAGCAGCTATATCGTGTCCCGGCTTATTGCATACACCTTGATGAGAACTTTCGACCTAGCTGGAGTATGACTGTCATCAAGTGCCTAAGGAAGCAAACGTAACTGATAATAATATAAATTTTATTTCAGATCAAATACAATCCATGTATGTATTAACCTAATGTTAGTAAAAATAAGTAAAAATAAGAAACACACTATATACAAAAAAGGTACGACTTACACCTATGTGTGCAGCCGTCTTCAGTGAGCCAGCATGGGCAAACTTTCGAGGGAATTGGGAATTTGGAAAACCATAAGTAGAATATATGAGCGATTAATGCAAAGATTTCCGAGAAATTAAATTGTTACCTACTTGAATCTACACTAATATTATAAAGCTGAAGAGTTTGTTTGTTTGGTTGAACGCGCTAATTTCAGGAAATGGTGGTTAGAGTTAAAAACATACTTTATTGTTGGACAGCCCGTTCATCAAGGAAGGCTAACATCACCAATAGGAGCGGAGCATCAATGAAAAATTTCCCAAAAACAAATATTTATTCCTTTTTCTTTGCTTCAGTTGCAAGCACTGCAGAACGCGGTTAAAGTTACACAGCAATCACGTACGAAGGAATTGTTCCTCATAAGCATTAAAAAAAAAACTGCGATAGCATGTCTATTTTTTAAGGTTGACTCACACTTTCTCTAACCCTCACTCGCAGACGAAGTTGCGCGGGTCAGCTAGTTCACAATAAAATGGCGCGCATAATAAAATGGGTACCTAGGTTTTTTTTCCTTGTTTCCAGAAATCGGTAAGTGTAAACCACCCGTATCAAAACGCAGCTCGTCTGTAACTGGCCCTATAAACGCGCCTTTACACTCGCAAATAAACGCACACAGCGACATGTCACGCGATGGGTGATTCTTCTATTACTTTCGTGTTATTCTGAAATACTGTAAAAATAAAACAATTTAAAATAGCAGCTTTATTAATATTGGCCGGGGTATCGTAATTTAAATTGATTATTTAAGTCTTTTGTGAAAAGCTCCTGATTTTTGACTAGGGTGCAAAACTACACCTTCTGAAACACTAAACCGATCAATATTCGGCTGTGGATATTTTTTTCTTCAGAACAGAAATACTCTTACTCTTGCTTTGGTAGTTTGGTACTTTATGCATTCCACCTCTATAAAATTATATCGTCATACTAGATTGATGATTTGTCATGGCACAAATTAAACCGTACCGGATATGATTATTTATCCTCCTGCTGAACATTGCCACAAATCAGTCCTAATGTTGCTCATTAAGTGGTTGCCGCGTTCAATTCTATAGTCTACTAGCTTTTGCCCGCGGCTTAGCCTGCATGGACGTTCGAAATTATCGCACAGAAACATATTGCCAGGTTCAAATAATAAATCCTGATCCTATGCCAGATCTACGATCTGTTGAGCAGTCATTATCACAAGTTAGGATAATTTTAATGATCCCGCCCCCCTTCGAGCTCACAGAAATCGTTCTTGTAAACATTATAAATGTGTCTGTAAAAGCCCAAACTATGGTAAATCCTAAATATTTTCCAGTAAAAACTAAGATTTACCAACTCTTATGGGGCCGGCGGAGCATGCGTATTTCATACAAACGTAATACCAAAATAATTTATAAATCAAACATATTCTTAAGGTAGTGTGTATTTATTTCGCTTGGATTACAGAATATCTATGTTCCCAAATATATATTTTCAAAGGACAATGATACAAAGACGAGATATTAGGTATTGAAAATTTCTATAGAATCCTTATTTTTCTCATAACTCTTGTTTAAATCAGTGTCCAATCAAAATAAATATTTGGGAACCTAGATATTCTGTAATCCCGCAGGCCTCTTAAGAGGGCTATCACAATACACGAGACGACATAACACGACTGTTTTTGAGTGGAGGCCGCGAATCGACTGGCGGAAAGAGGGACGCCCTCAAGCTAGGTGAAACGATGGTCTTCACTAGGGTAGCGTGGCTAGTGAAAGCTATCGTTGAGAGTTACCGAGAATATAATCTTTATTGAATGGTGGGTCGATTTTAGAGGTCCTTGTCTAGCGAGCACTGCTGTAGGCTATAGTGATCTTATGGCTACAGCTTGGGCTGCAAGTATTACTTATAAATAAGATTAAATCTACTACCGGGGATAAAAACATGTTATTTGATAGCTGTTATCTTTCTAGTTGCTCGTTGTTGTCACAATAATATCAATAGACTGACGTTTCCTCGCGGCTGGTCACTACACTGATAGCGAAGAGAACGGCGCATGGCGTGCGGTGCGGCTGCCATTTGCGGCGCTTGCGCATTGTGGGCTCAGTACAGTAACAAAGCAATGTTGTTAGTCAGTAACAACGCGCCGCGTAGTGCACAACACCGCATCGATAAAACCAAGTGCCAATGTTAACTTACGTGTGATAAAACTAACCAACCACGGAGTGATACTAGTTTTAATACAAAATAATATAAATAAAATGGAAATGCAGGAGCGTAACGGTAAGCGAATTAATTGTAGTGAAAGTGAGTGTATTGACTTTTACATCGTGTGTTGACCCCGATATTATAGGCTTTGGCGAATTAGCATTGACACTGAGACAGATGTGTTTAAGTTTGCAAATTCTTGTAATTTATATTTGTGGCGTTTAGTAATAGCAGTGCCTGTCCTATGGTTTCATATGAAATGAAACCAAAAATGAATGAATGAAATGAGATGATATCTATTACTTTGTAAATAAATAAAAAATGAATGTAACAGGCAGCCTGCTACATTCAAACATTGTCTAAGGAGATAGTGTCTATTAACAAAATAGTGCCCATACGCAACTTCTTACATCCTGCATGTTTTGACACTCGATTGCTATAAATGTTTTAAATAGAAGTGACTGCATTAACGTTTGCAGGTAAAACATATTTAAGGCGATTACATGAACTAAACGCGAGTTTTATAATTACTAAAAGTAGGTATATGATTCACTGCTATAAACAAGACCAGAAAAATATATGATATTCTTCAGGATATATGCTAGCATGATACTGTTTTGAAAACATAATACAATTAATTTGGCTCGATAAAAAGAAATCACGAACTTACCTCTAAAAATATCTTTCAAACAGTAAAAAACATACTAATATGCATGCGATCATTCTGATTTTTTGGCAAATAATTCTACAAGCAATATATTAGCATGATAATGTTTTAGTTTTTTTGTAAATTGATCGAAACCACTCATTTTGCGCTATTTGGCCCGCAGTGGCTGACGTAACAACCACTTTGTAGTGCAAGCTGATTAGAACTTTATTCTAACAGCATTTCAAACGAAGTTTGAACCACCACAAATAGAGTTGCTAATTTAGCTCGTCTAAGCGCCTTAATGTCAATTTACTTAGGTACCATAAACCCAAAAATGTAAGTATTTATACAGTAATACATAATAAACTATTACCGGGATGGAATACCTAGTAGAGGAGCTCTAAACGTTTTGTCCCTTTTAGTTAATTAAATACGCGTATTATGTGTCATACACCGGTGGTGGTCATTAACGTAGTGACTACTTCCGCAAAATGATAGTAATATAGCTACATTACTGTGCGATGGTGTGCTACATCTCTACTTACCTTCCCTCTCAAGGACTCAGAGCGAGATGTTCGCCTCATTAAGAGATCGCAAGTCAAGAGTATTGAATTGGAACTAGTTTGATACTAGTTAAATTGATTTATCAAATAACGAACCACTTAGCGACAAGCCACAACAAATGAAGAAGTCATTTTTTTTGTCCCACTAGTCCCTAGTAGAAAGGAATAACACATATTATTTGATTTTGTATCAGTTGCATATAACAATTCAAATCAAATAAACAAAGCCGCAACAAAAAAGAGAAATGAAGGGACAGTCTGTAAATGTCTGTGTCTGATACTAACGACATTAAATGATAATGAGTGTCATCATAATTTACGCACAGTTTAATGATCTAATGTTTGCTATAAATACACACGGTGAAAGTATTTTATTTTGGTATATTTATTCTTATTAATACACAATACATTTCAAGTTATACAGAATTATGATGGCCCTGTTAGCAATCACAGTATGTCAAAGGTTAGGTGGATCACTGACCAGTACAATGATAAATTGTTATTATAATAATTAAAATATTATTATAGGGAATACCCATTTGCTACTGTACCTAATTATTATTTATTTTTAAAAGAATAATGCTACATAAATGCTGTGCTAATTATTATTTTGATTATTTCTTCTCGACGTTTAAATCATAACATTCATAATACGACAAAACAATTTTATTATTAATCTACATTTGTAATTTAATTCAATTTAAAATCGTTTTATAATCTACGTATTGTTATAAACTATTTTAAAATTAGAAAACTAACGAATTGCAACAATCGATGAGTATCGAACGCTACATCAATGTGACATGAAAAAATTTATAAGTGCCATAAAAGGTAACGTTGAAATCTAAATTCAACACTACGTATGTACATGTTTTATTATTTTACATAATTAATAATCATTTGTTTTCATTGTTTTCAGGGCAAAAACCACCCAACGCGGGGACACCAGATTTGATTCAAAAGGTGATTGGTTCATTTGGGAAATATCACCTATGGCTATGCCTCTTAATATTTTTAACGAAATTCCCGGTAGCTTTTCATCAGATGGCTATTCTGTTTTTGTCTCCAAAAGTTTCATACAGCTGTGGAACACCAGGATCGAATGATACATGTCCATGTCCAGAGCCAACGTACGATACTTCAATTTTCTCAAGAACCATAATAATGGAATGGGATTTGATATGCGATAGAAGATGGCTTACCAGTTTTACACAAACCTTATTCCAATTGGGAACATTATTGGGCAGTGTTTTTTTTGGAATGGCTTCTGACAGGTAATGAACATTAAATATTTCAGTTTTACTATTTCTGTACTTAATCAATATGCGTTGTCATTAATAGAAACAATGTGTTTGCTTTTTAGGTTTGGGAGGAAATATCCTCTTCTCATTGCTGTGGTTATCCAAGTATCGTGTGGAGTAGCGGCTGCGTACGCTCCAGATTATTGGACGTTCACAATGTTACGATTCTTCGTCGGGATGTCCGTGGGCGGGACCATGGTTACTGGATTTGTTATTGTTATGGAGTTCGTCGGCACTCAGTACAGAGATGTCATCTCTGCTCTGTATCAAGTACCATTTAATTTGGGCCACATGATGCTGCCACTATTTGCCTACTTCTTCAGAGACTACTCAGATTTCCAGTTATCGATATCTGCACCTGTTATTATCCTACTATCATATTTCTTCCTGGTGCCTGAAACTCCAAGGTGGCTGATAGCCGTGAAACGGACAGAAGAAGCTATTATTATACTACAACGAGTTGCTAAGATGTAAGTTTTCTCCGCCTGCTGTTAAATTCAATTCGAAACGTTTTTAGCCACGATAAAGAATGCCTTTTAAGTAATTGCTGCATGTGTTTTACAGAAACAATCGTCCTACAGAGAATATCAGAGCGGACATCGAGGCATACCAAGCATCTCTAGAGAAGCACCAATTAAAAAAGGGGAATATTTTGGATCTCTTTCGAACTCCAAATCTTAGGAAAAACATCATAGCCATGTCATTTAACTGGCTAACGTGCAGTTACTGTTTTTATGGTGTTTCGCAGTATGTAGGTCAGCTTAGCGGTAATGCTTTCATCAATGTAGCATGCAGTGCGAGCGTCACCTTGCTCGGCACATTTATGTCTATACCTCTTTTGAAGTTTATAGGAAGAAAGTCCATTGTGATAATATTTCACCTTATATGTGCATTTTGTTTATTAATTTTAGCAGTAATACCTGAAGGGGTAGGTTCTGTCATTTGCGCCAGCATAGGCGTTGTAGCCAGTTTTATTGTTTTTGTTGTTGTATATTTGTATTGTACAGAGCTATTTCCTACTGTGGTTCGAAACGCTGCTCTCGGCTTCTCATCGATGGCAGCTCGCATCGGTTCTATGATAGCACCCTTTGTCATAGAAAGCAGAGCTAAGGCATTGTGGATGCCTCCCGTTGCGTTTGCGGTGTTGCCGCTGATAGCAGCTGGTATAACCATACTTCTACCTGAAACCAAAGGTTGCGAACTCACAACCACAATAGAAGAGGGAGAAGCGTTTGGGAAAAAGGTAAGAACTGCGAGCAAGTAAAGAAATGCGAATAATGAAATTGCTGTAAGATATTGTAAATATTATCAAAAAGGGAATTAGTTTCCACCTCATCAACGGGGTCAGTTGTGAACTAGTGACTGTATCGGTGTAGGTAAAAGTACACAATTTAGCAGGAAATACTTAGTTGAATTTTGTGTTGTTAATTTTATAGACTGTGGCCTAGCATAAGACAATTAACTTCTAAATTAATAATGTATTGTAGACACGACAGGAAATGTTTTATTAGTTTGAACAACAAGATATACATAGTCATTTAGGTATGTAGGTACACTTCATTTTTGGACCCGAGGCTCATTAGTATTGAAATATCGAGTAGAAAAGTGGACGTGAAATATTTTTTTGTGATTTGTACATAGTATCAAATAGAGTTAATAATGGGGTTGGAATATAATATTTGTGTAAGCTATATTTATACGAAATGTGACGATTTGCAGGACTTTTTCTCATACAAAACTTGATTGTATTGATGGCCACCTTTTGATTATATTATGCGTGGCTTATATTTAAAAAAATAAAATGGCGGAATTAGCCAGGCTACATAATTAAAATAATTCAAACCCTATATCTCCTGTGCCTAGGTTAAGATTGTATAAAAGTTTAAATTATTTACCAATTGTTCTGGAGAACTGATTCAACAATCAGTATTTTTTAGGAACTATTCATAGCGATGTTACCTATACATGTACATACTTATAATAATACAACGTGTAACAGAAATGCATAGTCAAGGCATAGTCATGAAAGGGCTACAGACCATCAAACTGAACAACTTTCTCCATGGGACACCCATCGTAATCGTGAAATAATAATCAGCTGTCTCATACATTTGATGGAGTAGTAATTGGAATTTTGTATGGGGCCGTTGATTTTTTTTCGCGATTACGATGGTAGTACTAAGGAGAAAGTTGTTCAGTTTGATGGTCTGTAGTGTAGCACACCCTTTCATATGACTATACCCTTTCTGTTACACGTTGTATAATGCAAAGCGGTGTTTAAATTTTAAACTATTATAAAATATTGGTTAAATTTAAAATAGATCGGATGAACTTGGAGGTAAATAAAATTACAAGTTATTTTTTACATGTCATGGTTTGATTTTAAAAATGACTCCAATGCTTCGACTGAGAATTATTTTAAAATCCAATTTCTTTGTGTTGACACAGAGGACACATCCGATCATTTTAGCTGCACGTTTATGGTAATGAGTTCTCTCTTTTTAATCAACGATAAGCTACGAACAAGCGAGTCGTTTTGACTCTCATCAGTTTACAACGTTGTTGATAAAATTACTTAGTTTAATTACGGTAGTAAAGTAATTCGTATTTAATTTATGTTTGAGCATAGACTCTCATATTTGACTTTATGTGATTAGTTTACACGTGAGAGAGATAAGTCAAGATAAAAAGATACAAAATATCTTTCATGAGACTGCTACATCACAGCTGAATCCTCAAAAGTAATAATCTTGACAGTTAAAATTGCCATCCAAATGTTAAGTGGAAGCTGAGATAAACGTCACACAACATTTTATGTATCTACTGTTATTTACTTTTGTGGAACAGTTCCTAATAGACGGTATAAAGATCATTGCACACATATCAGCACAGCACCGAATCAACAGTGCCGCACCTCTTTTTTCCTAGCTGCCTTTGAAGATCCTTTGTCCCTAAATGATGAGGCGGAGGCCGACCGTAGTCCTCCATTGTGAACGGTCTTGGGTTTCTGCACGCTTCACCTTACTCCAAATCATTCCGATGCTGGAAGAATTGGCAGAAGCGACAAACACAGCGCTGTGCTTCGTTTTCTCTCGAGGATTTCAATCCATCGCTTGGTGGGGTGGTCGAAACCACTCTGAGGCGTGTGACAAATCCAACGCCAGCTTACGACGTGGCGACGCTTGATCTGACGATCGATGGAGCATTTCTTCTTTTTATACGTTAGAAATTGTCTCGGAACACTAAATTCCTAGAATACGATGAAGACTTGGATTTGGTGTGACATTCCCTTGGTTACCTTACACATGTGCTTACCGTAAACTGCCGTACTTTGTCACTGCCTGCGATGCCTTTACATATACATACGGTCATAAGTGTGATTTTTGTAGAACGAATGATGATCGGTTCGAGTTATGGCCACGCTGATTCAGTGCTAATACATGTGCGTTGAGCTTAAAGCGGTCTAAAATGAGACGACGGCGACGAGGCTATTCATGTTATGTATGACAAATGTGCATTGTCAATGTTATCATAGGCCTGGCGAGTCATGTGTGACCGTAAGCATTAAAGAGTCCATTGTCCGTCGTTGGATGTCCGTCGTTGATGTAAATTGACAGTGCAGAAAATCTTGTCACGAAAATGATATTAATAACAAAAACCGGGCCCAGTGAAAGTTGGACTCGTGCACTGAGGGTTCCGTATAAACTTATAGGTATTTGGTTTCAGATTTCTGTTAGTTAGTTTATGGTTTTAATATTTTTTTTTTTTTTGGTTTTTTATTTATATTACAATCTAGCCTAATAAGGCTAATAAGCAATTTTAATCTAACTTAATTTGCTAAAAGTAAAATTATATCTAAGAGCACGTCCATTGGGTTTACTTAGCGTCTATTAAGGCGATGTCACTTTGTTCTTGTGTCCACATAAGTAGCTAGGTACTATATTTCACTCACGGTAAATTCACAAATATAATAATATCACTCCATTACACTACACTAACTCAAAAGGTTTAGTTCTTTTGAGCCTTCTTACTATGTCCGTGTTATCGAGGAGCTGGATGGCTTCGACATTAACATGATGATGAAGCCGATGTTCGTGACCTTCTGCATATTTTTGGATAATACTGTTTACGAACTCTATATTTAGGTCCCGATGGATGTCGACAATTCTTATATACCAAGGCGCGTTCACGATGTTCTTGAGTACTTTGTTCTGGAATTTTTGTATAATTTCTACATTGCTTTCTTTGGCGCAACCCCATAGTTGTATACCATAGGTCCATACTGGCATAAGGACGGATTTGTAGAGCAGGATCTTGTTAGGAACTGACAGTGCGGAATGCCTTCCTAATAACCAGTTCATGCTTCTTCCATCGCGAGTCGCAACGCCTTGCGGACGTGTACAGTGACTGTGCTCCCCAGTAACTTATTGATTCTGTGTGCCCTCACCTGATTGGGTTTTGTCTAAATTTTAAATTCCCTTTTACACCTTAAGTGTTCTTATGGACTAACTCCGCCTATTGGGCGGTCATAGAGTGAAACAAATAGCTTTTTGTCGTGTAATCTGGGATTGTGGCGCTCTGATTTGGTCCCGCGGCGGTGGATTTGAACTTGCGACCGGCGCATTGGCGGTCGCGCGCTGTCGTCCCGAACCAGCCGTACTAGTCATCGAGCGGCGAAATTGCGGTCGCCGTGTCTGAGCAGTGCTACGAGCTGACTTCATCGTGAGTGCTACGTCGTGCCACGTGACTGCTACGCGCCTACGAGCCTGCGCATCGGCTACGCGCGTCCCTGAGATTACGCCTTGCTTCTTATTTCCTGTGGGCTAAGGTTGAGTGTCGGCTGGCGCTTAGCAATGCATCGCTCAAAACGGACTCCCCCAGCTACTCCTGCATCTAATAGTAGCATGGTTCAGTCTATGTCTGATTCTGACATTCCTCAGGCGACCACAACCAGTCCATATGAAAGTGTTAATATCACCTCGCGATATAAACGTCCACGTTCAGCTTTTTCACCAGGTAGTGAACTGCAAGACTTCAAGCAAGAAATTTTAGATATGCTCAATACATGGAAGGCGGAGGAACAAGCTAATTTCCTTAAGTTTTCGCAAGAACAAAGCTCATCTCTAGCTAAACTATTCTCGGAGGTTGCTGAGCTAAAATCGCAAAACTTAGCCATTCAAAAAGCTAACATTGAAATTGAGAAGACGGTCAGTTTCATCAATAATCAATACGACGATCTGATGAAACAAATTGATTTATTACAAAAAGATAAACAAATGTACAGGGATTGCATACAAAATTTAGAGATGAAAATCGGAGATCTGCAACAATTATCACGCTCTTCTTGTGTCGAGATTCGCAATATACCACTCAAAGAAAATGAGTGTGCAAAAGATCTATCTGCGATTGTTTACCGTGTCAGTGCTGCCGTCAAAGGGCCTCTTAAAGACAACGATATCCGCGACATTTACAGACTGCCTGGCAAACCAGGTACCGTCAGGCCAGTTGTTGCCGAATTTACTACTATGGAGACTAAGAATGTGTTCCTAAGCTCAGTGCGCAACTACAACAACAAGCAACCGAAGGGGTCTCAACTCAGTACTGCAAACGTAGGAGGTCTTGGCGACCACCGTCCGATATATGTCAGTGAGTACCTCCCGGCCAGCTCAAGGAAACTATTTTTTGCTGCACGTGAGTTTGCAAAGCTTAATGTGTATAAATTTTGTTGGACGGCCAATGGTAACATACTGTTGCGAAAGGAAGAGGGAGTCAAACCAATACTGGTCAAATCCGAGCAGACGCTACGGGATCTAGCACAAACCAACCAATGACCACTAAAACGTCATTCATTATTGTTTTTTCATACAGGTTTCATAATAACTATACATTTATATTTCTCTTGCGCAATCAATATTGATATACTGTATTCCTGTTTGGGGTGGGGCAGCAAAATCTAAATTCATCCAATTAGAGCGAGCACAACGAGCCCTGCTCAAAATAATGCACTTTAAAAAAAGGAGATTTTCAACAGAGAACCTTTACAAACTTAGTGATGTATTGTCAGTTAGAAAACTATACATTACTCAAACAATTTTAAAAAAGCACAAAACCTTACCTTATAACTCTGATATACACCCTAGGAGAAGGAAACATAATATTGTTCAAACACCTATGACCAAGACCAAATTCGGATCTATGCAATTCAGTAAACGTTCAGCTCAATTGTATAACAAAATAAATAAAGAAATATTCGTACATTCAAAATCTTATCATTTATGTAAAGAAATGTTAATTGACTGGATAAAACCACTGACATATGAAAATACTGAAGCTCTCCTACAAAACGTAACTTAATACATGTACACGTCCTGCTCACGCTCACACACACAGTTACTCTCTCATACCTACACGTACACTCACACACACAGACTCATACAACCACACATCCTTTAACACTCATAACACTCAACAACACACACACACTCATGCACACACTCACTCATGTCCATATAATTATATTTTGTTATTTTGTTTTACTGCATCCATGTACTGTTTTTATTGTGTTTTAAGTAAGTACCTACTGTTGTGAAGGAGCGGAGTCCTCTAATACAGGCATTATCTGCTTAAATGAAGACTCCAAACCCAAATTGTTTGTGTATAACTTTTGGACACAATAAACTTTATTATTATTATTATTATTATTATTATTATTAACTAATTCCTACCTAATTATAAGTTGTATTCCCCGCATGTGTAAGATTATTAACACTGTTTGTTTTGCTTATGTATTAAGAATAACCCTCCACTACAATCTTCCGTCACAAACACATAATCCTCAATACACTCACTCTCCATCCATAAACTTGTGGACATCACTCACACTCTCGTCCCGCACACACTTACTCTCGCCGACAATACCATTCCAAACTTTTTGTATCCATTCATACATCACAGTCTTTTTAATGGAGAAAAAAACCTTCACCGTTTCGATTGACAACGGACGCCTCTACACGATAAATGTACCTGATGCAGTTACAGTCTGTCTCATCATCCCATGCCTAAATATGTACACAACTTTATTTTGGAACAAATTATTTACTTTCAATGGCTAACCACATTAATGCCTTTGAATTAGAATTAGATGCCTACCAGGTATCAAAATCTTACAAATTACCGTTAGGTGAATGTATATCTAAAATACCGAAGACACAAAAAAATTTATCCATACTACAACTCAACATTCGCAGTCTAAACAAGAACTTTGATAGTTTTATAGCGTTCTTACATCTCCTTAAAATTGATTGTGATATCATTATATTGACCGAGTGCTGGCTTAAATCTGCTGTAATTCCTAACATGAATGGCTACAATGTGCACTTCACAAAAAATACAAAAAACCAAAATGATGGGGTGGTTATGTATATTAAGTCTTCGCTGCACTGCACCGTTTCTGAACCTGATATAACTGACGCAAACTGTCTACTTTGCAAAATTGGCACTAATGTTGGGATCTTAGCCCTATATAGATCACCTTCCTTCATCCACGTTGATAATTTTTTAAACAGTTTGGATTCCATTTTAAAACCCCTAACAAAATTTCAACACGTTGCTTTAGTTGGCGATATCAACATTGACATTAAGCCGAACAACACCGATAGACACTCGTACGAATACCTCACCCTCACTGCCTCCCATGGTTTATTACCGGCGCACTTATATCCTACTCGAGTAAATAACTGTTTAGATCACATTCTTTTAAAAACCAAACAACCAGGGACATCCATTGTCATAGACTCACCTATTACCGACCATTTACCTGTATTCCTGAGTGTCAACCTTGATGTCCCTAAGCCCAAGCTCACCTACACTGCCAAAGTTGTTGATATTTGAAACATCCAGAAAGATATTGAGAGTACTGATTTCTCCCCAATCCTTTTTTGTAATGACGCTAATGAAGCAGCGGACACTTTAACAACTTTATTGACTCAAATTATTGACAAACACACTCGCTTCTCCAAAGTCTCACGAAAGAACCGTAACATCAAGCCCTGGATCACTCCTGGCTTACTTCGCTGTATTAGAAACAGGGATAAAATGCATCTTACTTTAAAATCACAATCAGACAACCCCATCCTCAAAGTAACGTATTCCCGATATCGCAATCACTGTAATTCTTTGCTCCGGAAATTGAAGATAAACTACGAGAAAACCGAATTTATGAAAAGAAAAAACAACTCCAAAGCAACATGGGATTTAATTAAATCCATAACGCACTCAAAATCCACACCCTCACCATTGAAAGAACTGCAACAACTCGAACGTGACAAACTTGCATCAGCAAACAGAGTCAACAATTACTTCGTTAATGTAGGCAAAGACCTAGCTACAAATATACGGCAGTGTCGGAATATGCCAGCTCACCCATCAAGTTTATCTTCAACTTGTGGCTCAATGTGTGTCCTGGATACCGACGATTCCGAAGTAGAGCGAATTATAATCAACTTGAAATCAAGTTCTGTAGCTGGAATCGACGGTATTTCTGGACAAATATTGAAGTTAACGCGCAATATTTTAATCCCCTACATCACACATATCTGCAATCTTGCGATATCTACCGGTGTCTTCCCAGACTGTTTCAAAACAGCTCTAGTCCACCCTATTTATAAGGGAGGGGGCAGAGGCAGTGTCAAAAATTATAGACCTATATCTATTCTACCAACCATTTCCAAGATTCTGGAGAAGATACTGAACAACCGTTTGCTTAATTACATTAATGCTCATAAACTTCTATCCGAAAACCAATATGGCTTCAGAGCAGGAATTTCAACCGAGGATGCAGTCATTGCACTCTCTGAAAAATTGACTCACCTCATGGATAAGAAGCAGAGGTGTATAGGCTTATTTCTAGATATTTCGAAAGCTTTTGACACTGTCTCTGCGCCCATACTTCTGTCGAAACTGGAACGCATGGGAATTCGTGGTCCTGCTCTCGACATTTTTTCAAGTTATGTGGAGAATCGTTTCCAACATGTTCAATTGGATGAGGTAATAAGCGATAAAGCTAGAATAGAATACGGCGTCCCACAAGGCAACATTCTGGGTCCAACCTTGTTCCTCATCTACATTAATGATCTGTGTTCACTTCCATTAACTAACTGCTCCATATTTACCTATGCTGATGATACAGCTCTACTTGTTCATGGGAATGATTGGAGTGAAACAGAAAAATATGCTCAGATGGTGTTGGACATTGTCATGACCTGGTTTAGCAATAATTTGTTGACCCTGAATGCAGAAAAAACGAAGCTTGTTTCTTTTTCCTTAAGTAATAAGACTCAGCCAAACACAACGCCTATTGTTAAAGTACACAGTTGTTCTCAAGACTCCTGCTGTACCTGTCCTACTCTGGCAACCACACCTTGTATAAAATACTTGGGCGTGCAAATTGACAAACACCTGAACTGGTATAGTCATATTGATAATCTAGTCAACCGAACGCGTAAACTCATTTCCATCTTTAAGAAACTTCGTTGTTCGGCTGACTCGGAAACACTTATGATGGTCTATTACTCACTCTGTCAGTCTCTTCTCCTATATTGTTTGCCGGCTTGGGGTGGTGCTTGCAAAACATACTTTCTGAAATTAGAGAGAGCTCAGAGAGCAGTTCTCAAAGTTATGTTCTGCAAGCCCTATAGATACCCTACTTTGGAACTTTTTAGAGAAAGCAGGGTTCTGACAGTGAGAGGCTTATATGTGCTTCAATGTGTATTAAGGAAACATCGTCTGCCGTTCACAACAAGTACTAAACGTCGCGCAGACATTGCCCTTCCACCAGTTAGACACAAAACCACCTTCGCACAACACCAATTCACCTACCTCAGCTATATTCTGTATAATAAAATCAATAAATTTCTCCGTATCCACAGTTTGAATTATCACCAATGCAAAAGCACAGTTAAAGAATGGCTAATTGAGAAATCATATGACGAGACCGAAAAACTTCTCTTCCCACATGCATAAGACAGAACCGCTTATTGAAGTATTTTGACTCACAAACAATCATACACTCCCCCCACTTTCACACCTACTCACACATCCACCATTACTACACCTACCAGGACACATTCACACCTTACACGAACCGCACTTTCACATTACTTACACATACACAACATACTTACTACACCTACCACGACCAACTCACTCTAACTCAAAAACTCACAAACAGTTTTATTATGAATTATTTTTACTTTTTCTTTGTTTAAACTCAAATAATAATTATATTTATATCAACCATGTTACTGGTGAAAACAGTTTTACTAAAACTTTGTGATCATCTACCCTTATGGAATCACTGGTACCCAAGACACAGGCTATAAACCTAGTTTGGGTGCCAGGAGATAATACTTCATGCACTTTATGTTGTACCATATTACTGTACTTGTAACCATTGTGAACACTTTACTGGAAATAAAAATTATTATTATTATTATTCTGTAACGAATTTCCAATCATTCTCGTTTCTTTTTGACATGGGCTCTCCAGCGAAGCTTTGCGTCTAAGGTCATACCAAGATATTTTGCAGTGTTTTCGTGCAGTACAGTTTTGTTGTTTATATACACTGGGTTGTGTTCCGATTTCTTGTTAGTGAAGTCAATGTGAATGGATTTTGTTTCATTCAACTTGATCTTCCACTTTTTGGTCCAATCATAGAATTGGTTGATTGCTGTTTGTACTTTTACCACAGCTTCCCTGTGATTAGATCCTATGGACATTATTGCGGTATCATCAGCAAAAGTAGCAATAGTTGCATTTTCTAGTTCTGGTATATCACATGTGTACAATAGGTACAGGACGGGGCCTAGAACACTTCCTTGTGGTACACCAGCTTTTATTTCCTTTATTTCAGAATAAGCATTTTCTTGCCTTACTCTAAAGACTCTACCAGTTATGTATGATTCTAATATGTCTGCGAACTGTTTTGGCAACATAGTTCTTAGTTTATAAATCAATCCCTTGTGCCAAACTTTGTCAAAAGCCTGGGCTACATCTAAAAATACAGTGGTGCATACTTTCCTATCTTCAAGGGCTTTCTCAATAACTGTTGTTATTCTATGCACCTGATCTATCGTTGAATGTTTTTCTCTGAATCCAAATTGATAGTCTGGTATAATATTGCTATTTTCTATAATAGGTTTCAGTCGTTTTAAAAGTAGTTTCTCGAAAAGCTTTGACATCACTGGCAGCAAGGAGATAGGTCTGTATGAAGATGCATCTTGAGGTGGTTTCCCTGATTTGGGGATCATGATCACTTCTGCAACTTTCCATTGGTCAGGAACATGCTTTAGTCTAAAAGACGCATTGAGTATTTTAGTGAGATTTACCAAGGCTTTTCTCGGTAGATTCTTTAGGATTTCCCCTGTGATAAGGTCATAACCAGGGGATTTTTTTAGGCTGATGTGATCTCTGATTTCTTTAAATACTTCTCTTGGTGTTACAAGTTTTATCTCTTGGTCTATTTGTTGTTGTTGTTCCCAGTGGAGTTCTTGGTCAGCGCTCTCGGTTTGTGTAAAAGTGTCTTCTAAGTGTTGGGCAAACCTTGATGAAAAATGAGACGACGAGGCTATTCATGTTATGTATGACAAATGTGCATTGTCAATGTTATCATAGGCCTGGCGAGTCATGTGTGACCGTAAGCATTAAAGAGTCCATTGTCCGTCGTTGGATGTCCGTCGTTGATGTAAATTGACAGTGCAGAAAATCTTGTCACGAAAATGATATTAATAACAAAAACCGGGCCCAGTGAAAGTTGGACTCGTGCACTGAGGGTTCCGTATAAACTTATAGGTATTTGGTTTCAGATTTCTGTTAGTTAGTTTATGGTTTTAATGAAATTACACGATACCTCCACGAGTTCCCGAGATAAAGGGTCTTGACAGACAGATGGGCGGATGGAAAACAAAGTGATCCTATAAGGGTTTCGCTTTTCTTTTTGAGGTACGGAACTCTAAAAATTATATTAACGATATGAATTATTAAACACTTTTAAGCTCGAGCTCGGGTGTTTCGGTGATATCACGAGGTTATACGAGTATTATTTGAGCCGTCACCGTAAAGTGACCTTTTAAGTTTTGAAATTAATTATTGTTTTTTTTTTGTTTGATATTAATTTAGGTTCCTATCCTACTCTCGATCTTTTATCTAATGTTTTGGATAAAGTCGCGTGTCTTGATATTCTCGATAGATGTTATATAAGTCCTTTATCTCAATAATACACTTACCTACTCAATACTCATTATACTCCTTATCAGTGGATATCAGCGTCTATCCTCTCGATATGATCCCTTAACCTCTTAGGCGATAGTCAAAGATAGGTGACGCGCTAGAGAGAAGTAAACACAGAACTGTCGACAATTTTTAACTAGGTAGGTAGTAAGTCAGGAAAGATCTGTCACTTTTCAAATAACTGAAATGCATTACATAATACTTAGCCCTATTCTCTGTGAACTACATCAAGCTTGTCTACAGACAAAAAAAAAGTAGGTATCAAGTAGCACTGTGGTTTAAAACTAAACTTATATTGTCACTTACGGGATATCTTCCGTGATTATTTACTATTTTGTACCCCCGATATTTTTCGACGCTGAGGCCCAATCTATCCGCCTCTCTCACTCGCACTCGTCTGCATACGTGCGCGAGAGAGAGAGACGAATAGATCCGAATATACGGACGAAACGTTAGGGAGTAGGCCCCAGTTGCAAGCGTCATGACATCATGATCGCGGGTTGACTCAAAATAATAAATAATCACGGAAGATATCCCATAAGTGACAATATATATAAGTTTAGGTTACAAGTAACTTTGAAAATCGTCTCTACCAACAGTTTTTTTTTTATTGTTTTTTATCTACTAAAACAGCAACACGGTCACATTAGCGTTGGATCTATCTAGAACGCGATGCCCCTCTCAAATGCAGACGTCATCGACGCCAAGTCCGGAGATAATGTGGATTCGGACCACAGCATCTGCATTCGATGGCTTTTAGGGTGGTGGTTGAAAGCTTTGATACATAATCCAACTTTAGGCGAAAACTCCGAGCACAAAGTAGACATGTAAGAACATCTTTGACGACATTATTATATATATATTTCGTGTGTGGTATATTATACAGGGTGTAAACCACCTCATCACAAGGCCGTTAACCAAGCATTCTGTACATCGAACTAAGTAACTTTACGCAAAAAATATTGCTGGGAAACAACTTTTTTTTTGAGGTTATAAATCATGTTTTGTGGTAGAACTCAATGTAACACACTTAAAACATTGTGCTGATGGATGGATTGAATAGTATGGGGGTCGTGGAGATGTTAAAAGTCAAAATCTTACAAAAAAAACTTGTGTTTAAAAAAAAACCTTCCCAGGTATGGTGTAGAACAAAAAATTGATCGCAATGATGGGGAGAACAAGTGCCTTTCGGTTTCGTGAAGAGGTGTTTTACACCCTTTATATTTGAGGTCATTACGTTTGATTCTATATCAACCTCCTTTTCTCTTCAAAGCTTTGCTGATTACCTGACCCCACCTACAAATAAAATTAAGTCAAAATTCATTTGTCGTATAAACGGTGTACCTACATCCTTATATTATGATGTCGTAGTAAAAACTAAACCTGTGCATACAAGAGTTTTTATTATTTAGATATAATTCTTAATTGACATGTAAATAAATAATTTATAACATAACGTCACGCGCGACGGTAACCTAGTGTCCAAGGTTATTATTGATAAACTAAGTCTCAAATTATCTGCTTTTCTCTTCTCATACTTACTTATCTCTGAAAAAATTAGGTATCAAAACAAATCATGTTTTTCCTGTCATTTATCAACATTTTAAAACGCCTTGATATATAGGTATTAGTTTTTGTTAAAATACCCACATACTTTTTTAAACATCAAACAACGCGCGTGTTCGTGAGAAATAAACACTGAATAGGCCTTTATTGGACTGGAACAGAGCAGGCTAGGAAAAAGAAAAATCGTTATAAGTAGTATCATAACAGTAACAAAGGGGTTACGTCGTAAATGCCATAAAATTCATCTATGTGTAATATAAATAAGCATGGGTGAATAACAAACAAAAGGTAATCTAAACACATGTTATTATTTTTCTTATTTCCGGTCAGTGGAATCTCATATGACATGTAACAAAACAACAACAAGTTACGTCCTTATCATAATTTAAGAAAATAACATAAAATTATCTGTATTGTTGAGTAAACATACAGTTCTGTTGTCATTACTATACTCAATGATACGCAAAACTGTCTAACAACTAGCTTAAACTATTAGCGGTTTCAGAATAGGATAAAACCACATAACGTAAGGCCCTTGTATACTTAAATAGAGACGATCAAGGTGAACTCGGTTTCATGTAGTATGACGGTATCTTACCTAACGTAAAAGAACAAAAACAAAATAACAGCTTTATAGAAAGTTAGAATTGTTAGAAAGCGTTCTATGTACTTGAATCAATCATAGTTTTGGACTTATAACAGATCAGTAACATCTTTTAAAACTACTTTTACATAGGTACTAGTGCTAAATTGTAGAGGTTGAGTCAGATGAATAGTCTCATCATCATCATCAGCCTATTCGTGTTCCCACTGCTGGGACACGGGCCTCCTCCCTATGAGAGGGAATGGCCTAATCCACCACACGGGTGGAGTGCGGTTTGGTAGATGTCACATATCTTCGAATTTTTGGTTCTAGGACATGCCGGTTTCCGCACGATGTTTTCCTTCAGCGGTTTAAGAGCAGTAGTGATAAAATAAATTACACAAAGAAATGCGCTTGCCTAGGTTCGAACCCACAAAGCCACAACTTACTGTTCGTAAGTCGGGGCCGCCACCACTGGGCTGTAGGACTAACGGCAGATTTCACCAATGACATTGAACGGGATCAGCATATCTATGTAGTAGTTATCTCGCCTCGCCTAGGCATGTAGTATTTCAACAGACTTATCTTGGTAGACTATTATTTCACAGAAACAAATAATGTTCTATCTGTACCTATATCATGGTTGTGTGCATCTATACAAATAATAAAATTGAAGTGTTTGTGTGTTATTTCAAAATAACAGGTTTTTACTTAATGCATATTATTATATGAAAGTATTTATGGTAGGTACTTATAAAAATATATATTTTTATACATTTTTGTCTGTTTAGGTGTTACGCCTAATCTCTGTATCGACTGGATTTTTTTTTAATGTTCTACCCCATAATATCTGTGGCGATAATTTAAAAAAAAAAAAAACAAACTGATGACGGTGTACAGAAACAAGAATATAAAGAAACAACAACATTCCAACATTCTTGGAAACTGATTTTCTCTTTAAGTATCTCAATTCCCAAACAAAAAGAAGTTATAATTTAAAAAAAAAACACTATTTCACACGGAAGAAGGTCGCGGGGCACAGCTAGTATTAAATAGGAACGTAAAATAAATAACAGGAAAGAATGGCATAAGGCGTGAAAATAATACACGATTACCTATATTTTATCATACACTTATGTTTATTTGACAGTAAAAATATTTTCTATGGAAGAACATGCTATTGAATTTATTCGCTTCACTAGTCACGTTTGCGCTTGGATTGCACTAAATAATGAAATACGTGATAATAACGCCATAAAATCGACAGCTCACGTCGTATATGGATCAGTATACCACGGTGGCAGTAAAACGTAGAATAGCCTTTGCACTCATCTGGACTGAACACTACAATTTATTCAGACTACGCACGCAGAATTCAAGCATGTAATTCTTGATTCCTTTCCTGGATCAATATTAACTGCTTGGACTCGAAGACTCTCTGCACGCTGTGTCTTTTTTAGGGTTCCGTAGCCAAATGACAAAAAACGGAACCCTTATGGATTCGTCATGTCTGTCTGTCCGTCCGTATGTCACAGCCACTTTTTTTCCGAAACTACCAGAACTATGCTGTTGAAACTTGGTAAGCAGATGTATTCTGTGAACCGCATTAAGTTTTTGTAGCTTAGCTTGTTTTCTATTTTTCACACAAAAATAGAAAACAATTGCGAGTCGGGCTCGCCCATGAAGGGTTCCGTAACAGCAAGTAACATAGTATAAAAGTTCTTGCAGTTCGTTGTAAATTAAAGGTAAATTGCGGTTTACGATTTATAACGTATTAAAAAAAACTACTTACTAGATCTCGTTCAAACTAATTTTCGGTGGTAGTTTACATGGTAATGTACATCATATATTTTTTTTAGTTTTATCATTCTCTTATTTTAGAAGTACCAGGTGCCCCCCCCCCCGGGGGGGGGGCACACATTTTACCACTTTGGAAGTGTCTCTCGCGCAAACTATTCAGTTTAGAAAAAAATGATTTTAGAAATCTCAATATAATTTTTGAAGACCTATCCATAGATACCCCACACGTATGGGTTTCATGAAAAAAAAAAGTTTCAGTTCTATGTACGGGGAAGCCCCTAAATTTGTTGTTTTTTTTCTATTTTTGTGTGAAAATCTTAATGCGGTTCACAGAATACATCTACTTACCAAGTTTCAACAGCATAGTTCTTATAGTTTCGGAAAAAAAGTGGCTGTGACATACGGACGGACAGACAGACAGACATGAAGAATCTAGAAGGGTTCCGTTTTTTGCCATTTGGCAACGGAACCCTAAAAACAATAATTTTTGGGGGTTCCCCATACTAATTAGAACTGAAACTCAAATGTTCTTTTTTTATCTAACCTATACGTGTGGGGTATCTATGGATAGGTATTCAAAAATGATATTGAGGTATCTACTATATTTTTTTTAAACTGAATAGTTTTCACGACTTCAAAAGTGGTAAAATGTCCCCCCCCCCCCCCCTGTAACTTCTAAAATAAGAGAATGATAAAACTTAAAAACTAATTCTGATGTACGGTCGAACAAGCTATTTAGTTTACAGTTTAACCCACAAATTATATTGTAAAACCAAATAGCTTATTCTACCGTACATGTAAACTTCCACTGAAAATTGGTTTGAACGAGATCTAGTAAGTAGTTTTTTTTTAATTCGTCATAAATCGTAATCCGCAATTTACCTTTCACAAAATCAAATAAATTATAAAAAAAACATTTATTTTCATAAACATAATGCATAAATCGTGAACCAGTTACTTGCTGCTACGGAACCCTTCATAGGCGAGTCCGACTCGCACTTGGTTAAAACAGGCAATGTTTTTTTTTTTTACATCTTTCTGTAAGTTTGAGGACTCATAACTTTTTTTCTAGCTAAGATCTGAACAAAGCAATAACTTTGTAAGAATCTGCCAACATCAAAGATTAAAAAAAAAACAAAATATTGCCTGTTTTACCCATTTTTAATAAAAATTACACTTTAAAGTTAAGAAAGTGGTGAAACAAGAAAAAAGAAATTAAAAAAAAAATACCTACCCAGTGGGCCAGGGCCAAATAAATTAGGGCTGAGTAAGTAGCAGATGACCCCACCTGTCCACCATTTTCGTATGTTCAACGTTCTGCCAAACACCCTGTAGATACGGGTGTAAGAATACTAAGCACAATACTATTTGATTAGGATTTCAGTTACTTATCATCAAATACTGATTTTAATCTACCTATCTATACTTATAAACATCACTGCATAATAATGATTACTTATACAACAAAGTCCTCCGCCGCGTCCGTCTGTCTGTCTGTCTGTTCGCGATAAACCCAAAATCACTGCACCGATTTTCATGCTATTTTCACCTATGGATAGAATGGTTCTCGAGGAAGATTTTAGTATATTATAATTATGTAATTTGTATACGGGTAAAGCCGCGGGCATCAGCTAGTGAATTATAAAAGAGGTAACGTTTGTGAGGTTATAGGGGGTTATCTCATCTCCACCCGAGCGAAGCCGGGACGGGCATATATATAATATTTACCTGTGCCTTTAAATTAAAACCAACCTTGAGCAAGACCAACTCGTTTTTACCTGGATAGCAATAAACGACGTTGTACACTTATAAAAGTTATCTTTATTTAAACATTTTATATTTGCTACCTATAATCATGTGATTTGTGGCAACCATTGTGATCCAATCATGAACATTCAGATATAATGGCACTCATCAATGAATTGATCGGAAACTTTGGGCGGTATCATTACTGGCTATGTTGTATTATATTCGCGAGCAAAGTCGGGGTGGCGTTTCACCAAATGGCAATAATTTTCCTAGCCCCACCAGTGGAATACTACTGTCCAGGATCAAACGCTACATGTTGCGACGACCCGGTGTACGATAAATCTAAATTCAACAGAACTATAGTCACCGAATGGAATCTGATATGCGAAAAATATTGGCTCAAAGATTTAACTCAAACAATTTTTCAATTTGGCGTCCTCAGTGGAAGTTTAACATTTGGAATTGCATCAGACAAGTAGGTACAGTTGAGCAGTCTTTTATTTCAAGACAGGTGATAGGTTTATTAATAACGCTTATTTTATTTCAGATATGGCAGAAAACCGACCTTAATAATATCAGTGATAATAGAAATATTTGCAGGAATAATGTCATCGTTTATGCCAGATTACTGGAGTTTTACCTTCATCAGAATGTTGATCGGCTTTGCAAACGGTGGTATTATGACCATAGCATTTGTAATAGTCATGGAGTATGTAGGAAGTGCAAACAGAGACGTGATATCTGCGTTGTTTCACATACCCTTCACTGCCGGTCATATCTTACTTGCAGGAGTTGGCTACTTCATAAGAGATTATATGTATTTACAACTTTTTATATCCCTCTTTAATTGTTTTCTGTTGTTTTATATTTGTTTATTGCCAGAATCTCCAAGATGGTTATTGGTAATGAAAAAAACAGACCAGGCAATTTTATTAATGGAACGTGTAGCACAAATGTAAGTTTATCACACAGGTTTTATATTTGTACTGTAACAATTTCATTATTTTTAATTCTTAAAAAAATGTTTTCCAAAGAGATCTAAAATACAACTATTTATTTCCAGTAATAAACTACCAACGGAACAAATAAGACAAAAAATTGAAATATATCAATTGGAAAACAGGAGCTCAAAACCAAAGAGCACAGTGTTAGATTTATTTCGTACCCCGAATATAAGAGCAAATATCATGATAATGTCATTCGTTTGGCTCGTCAGCAGCTACTGTTTCTACGGTATCACTCATTATATCAGCCATTTAACTGGCGACGTGTTCATCAACGTGGCGGCCACCGGCAGTATGTGCTTATTCGCGTGTATTATTTGCATTCCTCTATTCAAGTTCTCCAAGCGCAAAACTGTTATTGTTGGTGGAAACACTTTATGCAGTTTTTGCTTATTTATAGTTGGCTTTGTCCCTGAAGGGAAAGCGTCTGTAGTCATGGGATGTATCGGTGAATTGCTTTGTTACATTATTTTCATAGTCATATATTTATATTGTACTGAAATGTTTCCAACTATAGTACGAAACGCAGCAATAGGAATATGCTCAATGATGGCTCGAGTTGGAGCTATGATTGCACCTTTTGCGACTGAATTAAGACCCTATGGCAAGTGGTGTGCCCCTGTTGCATTTGGTATTTTCCCAATGACAGCTGGACTGCTATGTTTATTATTGCCTGAAACGAAAGATTGTGAATTATTGAATACAATAGAAGAAGCTGAAGCCTTAGGCAAGAAAAACCTGCAAAACCCAGGGACAAACAATGACGTTAATATTACAGAAAGAGAAGTGTAAGAAATATAATGTATGGATAACATGAAGACGGTTTAACTTCTTGTGTAATAGAGTAAAATAATACAATAAATTACCTAAGCAATATGGAATACTGTTCCACGGCAAGGTGTCGTGTAATAGGGCTTAGTGGATCACGTAGGGGTTCTAATCTAACGATGCTGACATCGGCAGCGACAGGGCTTCCCGGCGCGGCAGTGCTCGCCCGGGGCCCGCGGCGCCATGGCGGTGGGCTTCCTGCTCTGCACTGCTTGGTATTACACCATTCTCGCTGGTACGTCTTCCACATGGAATATATCTTATTAAATAATACTATCTACCTATTAAACGCACCTTGTTTCTTCTTATATTCTGATTTCAGGCTTCTTCATTCTTTACTGTCCTGTTATGTACCTGATGTTTTTTAGTCATAGATTATATAGAAAATTAGTTGATACATTATTTTCGTTGTGGGAACTATATCCTGTGGTAAGACGTTATCTTACGATATATTTAACGAACAATTATTATCGTAATTGAATGCTATTATCTACTGAATTTATTATTTCAGGCGCTGTTTCAATGTTGCTGTAACACTCAATTGCATCATTTCGGTGATTATGTGAATCCTAACGAAAAAACCATCATTGTGATGAACCATCGCACAAGAGTTGATTGGAACTATGTATGGATAGCTTTGTACCACGCCACGCATAATCCTTCCACCGAATTGTGCTTTTGTAAACAGACTGTTCAAATCTCTAGTGAATCTAACAGTGCTTTGGATTTTGGAGGCAAATCGAAAATTAAATTTGTGTTAAAAGATGAAATTAAAAACATTCCAGGCATGGGTAAGTTAAATTATGCATACAACCTTCTACATAAATTCTTTGCCAAATATCACGTGGATATAAAAATGTAGTTTGCTTCTTTCGAAATAAGGTTGTTTTATAGACACGGCCTTACCGTATTTGTAAAACCTTGCAGGCTGGATAATGCAACTCAACTTTTTCCTGTACGTAAAGAGGAATTGGCGTGAGGATCAAGTGAATCTGTCTCAGTTTGTAGACTACTATCAGAAACTGAATTACGACTACCGGCTAGTTTTATTCCCTGAAGGAACGGATTTAAGCGAAGAGAATCTTCGTCGCAGTGAAAAATTTGCACATGCTAATAACATGCAGGTATTTACTATTCTTACTCTATTTTGTATGCATAAAGTTTCGACCATGACTAGTAATAGGTCTTGATTAAAATCATTGATTCTCGTTTCCAATGAGGGCCTTCGTTATCCGGTTCGGTAGATATGCACTGTCTTTGTCAAGGTTCAGTACTTGACTTGTGCTTCATTAGCATTATTTGACCACAGATTCACAGCGCTGTCTAATAAAAAAATGACAATGAATTCTGATTTGCATTCGGAGTGTGATTTATTTAGATCATCGGTCGGCAACACGAGGCCCGAGGGATAGACACGAGGGATTAAGATTTCATGGTTTTCCTTCATTTAATTTATCAAGTTTGCTATAGAGATTTGATCCATATGATTGATCCTATCGATTTATGTCAAAAAGGTACAGAATGTTATTTTTTCGAACTTAAGTCGATTCATCCCGGGTTCGATGCCCGAATGTGGCAAGCGAATTTTAGAAAATCTGTGACTGCAGATATGTTTCTTTTCAAAACTAAAGGAATGATTCCTTTGAGTAAAATTGGCTATCTTCAGTATTTCGAGTACTTTTCCTTCATGTGGCATTGAACAATTCCACCCTGTATAAATATTTGTTCTTTTTTAACGACTCACTAGGAATTTCTCCTATATCGTGGGTTTGTTTAAAAAAAATTAACTCACATACACATACAGCCAGACCCGGACCCGGTGTATAATAGTACTATTATTGATCAAAGTCAAATATTTGTTCCGTACGAGGATCGAACCCGTGAAACGCTACGCAGCAGCCAATCGCTCTGCCACTGTGCGCCAACCGTTCTGTCGCACATTTTCGAGCTAGGCAGAGGTGTATTATACACTCTACATAAACATCCTAGGTTATAATTATATCACTGACATCACATGGGTGCAACTACCCAAATTTCTCTTTCCATGAATGCAAGAGCAATAATGCTCCGATATGCCATTCCTGTCTCTTTCTATATAGGTACCATCTCAACATGAATGATGTATAAACCAAGATTTTGTAACAATATTTTGATTTAAAAGAGTGTCCATGGAGTTTCTTTCCTGTTCTTCTCAAGCTCCATAGAGATCTACGCTAGGGAATTGGCAACTACAGTCCTTTCTTATGTCTTGTGATTAGGACTGTAGCTACATTAAATTATCACATTTGTTTCGACAGTTCAAAAGTGCCTGTAACTTGCCTTATTGAAATAAATGCTTTGTTTTTTATTTCTCTTTTGTCAAATGTACGTATAATAAACGTCTTGATGATTGTATGGGACATCTAAGTAATATCGCAGTTTTCACCATTTAAATCGACAGGCACTGGGTTTCTAATAACAAAGAAAGTCATGGAGTTATGCCACAATTAGCCGCATTAGAACCAATTCTTGAAACAATGTTAACGACCCGTTTTCAAAACCATTTTACAAGAATCTGTTTGCTTTGTAAAACAGCTATATATCTTTTACAAAAGCTGGCACCACATGAACCTTTTACTTATAGGTACATAGTTAAGTCATATTTCTATTTCAATAACTTGTTTAATCATGTCACTCAGAGTTACATAGGCTGTTAGCTCAGCGGTTACAGCAAAGTGACAGGCACCTCAAGTATCTATTACCTATCTATTCCCATTCCCAGTGCACCACTCGCGTACTATACATTGAGTAATAATTGTGCATGTTTCATCAACTTGATTTCCTTTTAATCACCTCATTGGACAAGTAGAAGTTGACACTAGCACAGCTGCAGGAAAAGGTGTAACGTTGCAAAAAATATCAGTTGCAACTTGGGCTGACCGTTCTATTGATGGATTCCATATTATTGATGGATACATTATTGCATCATTGATAAGCTTTGCTTATTTGAACATGAGATGATTTAAACATGAGACTGAATACCAACGTTGGTGGCATACTGAGCGATTAAATTTTTCTTCACCCTAGTTTTTCCTGACCGACAATAATCTTCATTGGTTCCGTTTCCAACTGTTTTTTATTGATGCTTTTCCCATTATTACTGGTCATCTAAACGGTTACGAATATAATTACACCACCACTTATAAGGCAGCCAAATACATATTTTCCATTCTTTAATCTTTCCCAGATAACGAAACCTTTTGTGTTTTACATAATATCACGTCAATAGGTAAATTCCCCGAAGAGTTAGACGGAGATGTTATAGTAACACCTACATTCGCCAGATATGTTTAATTCGCATCTAATAGAGACAATACTTTTGCTAGTATCCTAAACTTTTGTGTTTTAATTGAACAATCAATAATTGACCATTACAGCACTACGAATATGTGTTACACCCGCGGATCACCGGTTGGGTCGCATTGTGCTCTCGTCTGCGCGAGTCCGGCCTTGCCTCCGTTTATGACGTCACAGTGGCCTATGATACTCCGGCGCAAACCGAAATGGACTTGTTTCGAGGAAGAGTACCGATGAATGTCTCCTTTTGCTTCAAAAGGTTGGTTATTGAACATGTTTATTTGGCTTAGATATGAGATATTGAATAAAGGATACATCAAGTAATCATCAAGGATAGTGAGAAGATACTAAGCAGTAGCACGTACCTAAATTCCATTCTATTTCTAACATTTTATTTGAGCTTAGGCATCTAAAATGAACCTAATTAGAGGATAATAATAAGATAATCACTGAAGATATTTAGTCATACATTTATATACAGTATGAAGCAGGTCTGCCAAAGTTAGCAAGTTGTGTTGTGTAGCGCACCGAATGTCAAGGTTTGCCCTTTACCGGAACTTGAATGCAATGAACAAATATTTAGATGCAGCAGGATTCGAAAGATTTTTTAAACATGTTCATGCTTCAAAATGTAAATTTTTATTGAAAATAAAATAAAAATGTAAATTTTTATTTTTAGAACGATAATTATTTTCTTTCCAGATACTCTATCGATAAACTTCCTCGTGAAGATGAAGAACTTAAAACTTGGCTCGGTGACCGATGGAGGGAAAAAGAGTACAGCCTTCGAAGATTTCACAATGATGGTGAGTTAAATCCATATGCAATGTGAAGACGACAATACAAGAACTAAACTGAGTATTTGTATTGTTCACGTTCTCAGTCTACATACAACTTTCAAATAAAGGATTTAAATAGACCCTTAATGAAGCCGAAAGGCATTTGTTCTCCCCGATCATTTTTATGTTCTGGACCATAACTGGAAACTTACTAGTTACAGAGATATTGGTGGTCAAAAATAAAAAAAAACACGTTTTATTTCAAATACTTACTACACTCGGTTCCAAAAATAACGGGTCAGTCACATAAACCCGAATATCTCCCGAACTACGTATGCCATCCTAATGAAACGAAGACTGTTCAATTGAGAATCGCGCGTCCCCATACCGCCAGAATTGTACATGACTACCTTGAAGAGGTCGGTATCGAACTCATGCAGTGGCCAGCGCGAAGCCCGGACTTAAACCACATCGAGCACGCCTGGGACAGCTTCAGATTAGTGTTGCCCAAATGCAAGACCAAGACGAGACCTTAGCCAGTCTTGGTCTTGGTCTTGCGTCAATACACCTGGTCTTGGTCTTGGTCTTGGTATTGCGCTCTCAGTCTTGGTCTTGGTCTTGGTCTTGCAGCAAGAGTCTCGCAAGTCTTGCGAGACTCTACTACTTAGACTAGACTAAACGGAAAACGGACGAAACGTCGGGCTTATATTAAAGGTAAAATTCGCGATAAATACCCGTTTACATATATTTCATAATGTAGACAAGACTACTTGCAAATACCTATTAGCCTATTGCTATTTACATACATCTTCAAGGTCATTTAGTTTTATCCGCTTGTCCCTACCAAAATAGGTAATAATTTTGTATGCTTCTGTCCGTACTCTGTGGCGGCGCATGCGGCGCTCAAACAGTGTCAAATGCTGTGTGATACACTTGTTGCAGTCTTTGATACACTGCGTCGTCTTTCGGTAAATGATCAAGTAAGTAGGTACATAATACACCGACCGACCAACGGTTTATTCGCGGAACGTCAAATTTTCCCAATCAATCATGAACCTTAATGCTTTAGCGATAAAGTTGAAAATCTGTTATAGAAATTTGGCAGATTGTAGTAGTTTGATGTGCTGGGATCTGTTCCATAACATTGGCTGGCCTAAAACCTGTTACTAGACCTACTCGACTCGCTGTTAGTTTTAAATTTTGCTGAATAGAAGAATAACATAAACTTTGAAACATAAGTACCTACATAATGTTTACCAACCTACTAATGTTAGATCTGCACATTAGACAAGCATAATAAAGGGTGTAAAACACCTCTTCACGAAGCCGAGAAGCACTTGTTCTCCCCATCATTTTGATCATTTTTTTGTTCTACACCATACCTGGGAACCTTCTAGTTACGGAGATATGGGGGGTCAAAGTTACAACTTTTTGATAAGTTTTTTTTTAAATACAATATTTTTTTTTTGTAAGATTTAGACTTGTAACACCTCCACGACCCCTGTACTATTCAATCCATCCATCAGCACAATGTTTTAAGTGCGTTACATTGAGTTCTACCCCAAAACATGATATATAACCTCAAAAAAAATTGTTTCCCAGCAATAATTTTTGCGGGAAGTTACTTAGTTTGATGTACAGAATGCTTGGTTAACGGCTTTGTGATGAGGTGGTTTACACCCTGTATAATACTATAGGTAGATATACCTACAAGGTATGAAATGAACTTTGCCAGAAAATTATGTTAGGTAAGTACATTTTTATCACATGGGAACATAAATTTGTGAGTAACACGCTACCTACTTAATAAATAGTCGAAATATAATAATCAATACAATACCTTTTAGTGTTATGACGATACGGTTTCGATACTGGGGAACGACTCTCACAATCGGGATTGAAACCAAATCCCTACTTAACAACGCCCACATCTCAGTTTGACTTAACTGCGAGACGCAAGAGTCTTGCAGACTTAGTCTTGTCTTGCTCAAATCTTGCAGGGTTCAGTCTTGGTCTTGGTCTTGCTCCAATACGTCGGTCTTGGTCTTGGTCTTGGTCTTGCAAAAATGCAAGAACAAGACCAAGACTGCAAGACCAAGACTGATTTTGGGCAACACTACTTCAGATGCGTGAAAGGTCGAAACCCCCCACCAATCACGCTTCCCGAGCTCAAACAAGCACTGGTGGAGGAATGGGAAGGTATTCCTCAGCACCGGCTCCGAAATTTGGTGTACAGCATGCCTAATCGCCTGGAAGCTGTCAGAAGAGCTCGTGGAGGCAATACAAAGTATTAAATGAAGAAAGTGATGAAGAACAGCAAAAAAACAATCATAAAAAAAATTTAATCTTAAGAAAAATATGACTACTTTAGTTTTTTTTTAACTTAGAGATTAATGTTGTGGGTGCAACTAAGTTTTATTTTATTTTTTATCTGTATAATTAAATTCTCAATTGAACAGTCTTCGTTTCATTAGGATGGCATACGTAGTTCGGGAGATATTCGGGTTTATGTGACTGACCCGTTATTTTTGGAACCGAGTGTAGTTTTTAACCGACTTCAAAAAAAGGAGGTTCTCAGTTCGACCCGTATGTATGTATGTATGTTTGTCCGCGATTATCTCGCGTTTGGCTGAACCGATTTTGATGCGGTTTTCAGAAAAGTGTTGGTTACATTCTGGGGAAGGTTTTAGTGTGTGACACTAATGGATATCCCGTGACGTTGCCGCATAGATCCCGTTTTGCTTTCTTGGATTGTAGATTTTGAAAGGCGATTGTATGTTTGTCCGCGATTATCTCGCGTTTGGCTGAACCGATTTTGATGCGGTTTTCAGAAAAGTGTTTGTTACATTCTGGGAAAAGTTTTAATGTATGACACTTATGGATATCCCGTGACGTTGCCGCATAGATCCCGTTTTTCTTTCTTGGATTGTAGATTTTGAAAGGCGATTGTATGTTTGTCCACGATTATCTCGCGTTTGGCTGAACCGATTTTGATGCGGTTTTCAGAAAAGTGTTGGTTACATTCTGGGGAAGGTTTTAGTGTGTGACACTAATGGATATCCCGTGACGTTGCCGCATAGATCCCGTTTTGCTTTCTTGGATTGTAGATTTTGAAAGGCGATTGTATGTTTGTCCGCGATTATCTCGCGTTTGGCTGAACCGATTTTGATGCGGTTTTCAGAAAAGTGTTTGTTACATTCTGGGAAAAGTTTTAATGTATGACACTTATGGATATCCCGTGACGTTGCCGCATAGATCCCGTTTTTCTTTCTTGGATTGTAGATTTTGAAAGGCGATTGTATGTTTGTCCGCGATTATCTCGCGTTTGGCTGAACCGATTTTGATGCGGTTTTCAGAAAAGTGTTGGTTACATTCTGGGGAAGGTTTTAGTGTGTGACACTAATGGATATCCCGTGACGTTGCCGCATAGATCCCGTTTTGCTTTCTTGGATTGTAGATTTTGAAAGGCGATTGTATGTTTGTCCGCGATTATCTCGCGTTTGGCTGAACCGATTTTGATGCGGTTTTCAGACAAGTGTTTGTTACACTCTGGGAAAAGTTTTAATGTATGACACTTATGGATATCCCGTGACGTTGCCGCATAGATCCCGTTTTTCTTTCTTGGATTGTAGATTTTGAAAGGCGATTGTATGTTTGTCCGCGATTATCTCGCGTTTGGCTGAACCGATTTTGATGCGGTTTTCAGAAAAGTGTTTGTTACATTCTGGGAAAGGTTTTAATGTATAACACTTATGGGTATCCCGTGACGTTGCCGCATAGATCCCGTTTTTCTTTCTTGGATTGTAGATTTTGAAAGACGATTGTATGTTTGTCCGCGATTATCTCGCGTTTGGCTGAACCGATTTGATGCGGTTTACGAACAACACACAAAGTTCGAGTAGACGTGGATTATAATTGTTTATCATGCGATCGCTCTCATTTCTTTTGAGGTTGCAAAACCGGCCTTTGTTTGCCAAAGTTTCATCCGGACCTAATAATTCAGTTTCTGTCTTTATAGGTCGTCGAAACCCAAATCGGCAAATAGGTAATTCTCGGTTCTTGGAACGTTCAGTTAAACACAGAGGTAGGATACTGACTGTTTATTCGTAGTTAAGTCTACCCACATCATTACATATCAAAATACCCTACATTTTTCCCCCCTTTAAATCCAAGATTGGTATCCTAAATAATATGTAAACTACTTTATTTATAAAATATCAACACTGGTTTGCTTAACATAATATTAACAATCGTTTACATGCTATTTTACTCATGTCTAGCTAGGTTGTAAGCTCGCAGCGCACAAGCTGAAGCACCCTGCGGCGGAGGCGTCGGAGAGTGAGCAGCGAGCGAGCAGTTATTCGCGCATCACGTTCATCACTCGTTTCAAAAGACCTGTTAATAGATGTGTGAATACACTGAGAACTCAAGCGTGATTCTGTATCGGTAAACGTTTCCGATTCGCGAGACAATGCATGTCGCTCACAATCAGCGGACAGTCGCGCATCACGTTCCGCACTTGTCTCTAGAGACCCAGAAGCAGATGCGTAGATACGCTGAGAACTCAAGCGCAATTCTCTATCCGTAAACGTCTCCGACTCGCGAGACAATGCATGACGTTCACGATCAGCAGTCAGTCGCGCATCTATTCTTCACTGGTCTCTAGAGACCTGGATGTAGATGCGTAAAAACGCTGAGAACGCAGGCGTGCTTCGCGATCCGAAGAGGTTTCCACGTAGCAAGTTGCAGCCTGATGTTCTCGAACAGCATCATTCAAGTCTCTCCTGACGCTCTTCGGTAGATTCTTGGGATCTTATGATCCCCAATCCTTTAGCTCCTTTGGAACATTGGGAAAGATTTGACCTCTTTCTAGGCATGGTTATAGTTTTGTTGTGAAGATACCTGATCAATAAAATCTTAGTGACTGCTCCCCTGCGTTACCCGGTAGGCTACCGAGTCACGAAGATAAATGGAAAAGGAAATTAAATACTCAAATAACATAAGCCCGAAGGCATACTTATTCGATAAAATAATAAATGGAAGTTTTGGCCAGTAGAGTCAAATTTGCAATGATATACCATCGTCATCGAAAATCAGTCCTAAACTGTTACCGCACCGCGTGGAGGTACTCCCAGCTTATGTTATTTTATACAGTGAAATCAGTGATAGCTTTGCAATAATTTTTACATCAGATGTTTCTGATCTTCGATTTTTTATAAGTCAACAGGAAATGCCCATCAGACCGAACAGCTTTTGATAAGCGCTGAGAAGTTTGCTCATCAGTTGCATTGGCTCTACTCTGACGAGCATGTTCACGCATGGACAACAAGCGCAGAGTATAGTTTGCTCCTCAGTTTCATTTGCCCTAGCTTGACGAATATGTTCCCGCATGTGTAACAAACGCTGACTGGTTTGCTCCTCACATTTGGAGGCTCTAATAGAATGGGCGTTCTCACGAAGTTTTGACAAGCGACCCTTTCTTTGCTCATCAGTTTCTGCAGCACGAATAATATGTTGACGATCTCTTGCAGCATCAACTCGTCGCTTTTTTTCATCGGGAGTTTTCATTCTCCCTTGTGCGACATTTCCTTAAACCGTCCTTCGTTTTTCTACCTAGGCCCATAGGCACACTGAATAATAGTAGATATGTCAATGTCATAATTACAGACTGATACAAGTACTACTCTAAAACTTATCACTAAAAACCTACCTTTAAAATAAATGGAGGACCTAACTATGTCATCATCATCATCATCGGCCCATTAATGTTCCCACTGCTGGGACAGGCCTCCTCTCTGTGAGAGGGAACCTAACTATGTACAAACTAGAAATTATCCCAAAACCTAAAATAAATGGAGTACCTATCACTAAAAAGTATGAAATAAAAATAAAATAAATAAAAAAAAAAAAAAACAAAACAAAAATGAAATAAAAATAAAATAAAAATCAAAACAAAAATGACTAATTCGAATTAAAAAACAAAACTAACAAAAAAATTAAAACTTGATCTGATTTCTTTTTAAAAAAAAAGAGAACCGACTTCAAAAAACCAATCCACTGAAAAGAACAAAATAATTGAAAAAAATTGAATGCACCTCACTCCTATCCTAATTCAGTCCCTATTCCGTCTTTATTTCAACCCCGTAAAGCAAATTTGTCCAAAAAAGAATAATACTAATAATAAGAAAACTAAAAATTATCTGGGTTTATATGTACCTACTTAGTTTTTGAAGTCGGTGCCAAACCAACAAAAACAAAAAAAATGCTGTCAAACAGAGAAAATAATACGATGAACAAACCAAACCAAAAATGTTTCGAAAATAATAATACTAGTGCATTCGAATATTCACAGAAATAACATCTGCTCGCAACGAAGTGTGCCTTCAAGTGTTTGGCCTTTCTTTTTTTTTTCGGAATGGCATCTCGCAGTTCAACCTAGAGAGGTTGTCGTCTGCTTAACCGGACTATGGTTTGGTCTTTCGGGTTGCGCGTCGCTTATATAGGCCCAGGGGGCCCGCCCCCTTACTTCTCCGACGCCGCCGTCGCCGTCGCTTCGTGTGCAATTGTTTTTAATTTACTCGTAAGTTCATTGTTTTAAAAAATATGTATATGTCTTGTTGGTTTGGCACCGACTTCAAAAACTAAGTAGGTACATATAAACCCAGATAATTTTTAGTTTTCTTATTATTAGTATTAATCTTTTTTGGACAAATTTGCTTTACGGGGTTGAAATAAAGACGGAATAGGGACTGAATTAGGATAGGAGTGAGGTGCATTCAATTTTTTTCAATTATTTTGTTCTTTTCAGTGGATTGGTTTTTTGAAGTCGGTTCTCTTTTTTTTTAAAAAGAAATCAGATCAAGTTTTAATTTTTTTGTTAGTTTTGTTTAAGGTTTACTTTAAATACCTCCATAACCCGTTTACTATTACATGCGTCCATAAGCATAATGAGTGCATTTCATTTATTGAGATTTATCGTGATCGTGATTATGCACCACAAAAAAAAATAGTTTCCCAGCAATAATTTTTGCGTAGAGGAATTTAGTTTGATCTCATATTTGTTTACACCATGTTTATGCAATAGTTATGTGGCTAAGTATGTTATTCAATTGATAGGCCACACTCATGATTTATGGCCACCCAATATACAACAGTTCGAAAAACAAATATAAGTACTTATCTGGGTTTCTTTGACAGTTTCAGAACACATATTTATTTTCGTCTTCACTTTATAATGAAATCAGTTAGGCATGGGAATTCATTTCGATGATGTCACCCTTCGATTTTTTAGTCCTTCGGGCGATGATGCAATGGAAGTAGTGGTTTGGTAAACGAGTTTTAAGAACGATTATTCAAAAAAAAAACAAATAAGAGAAAGGGCCATTGACACAGAATTTTCCAGTTAGGTGTGTCCGAGGTTCCGAGGCACGCTTTGTTTGTATTGTGTCTGAATACTTTGGTGTTTTTGTTTTAAAGGACACTAACACCCGTATGCACAGTCATCGACTTGCTATTTTTACCATCAGTAGTAAGTTAATTCATAGATGCAATTAATTTGTGAAAAATATCCACAATATGCCACAGATCCATCGTTTCATGTTAAGGGTTCCGTACCCCAAGGGGTAACCAACGGACCTTATTACTAAGCCTCCACTGTCAGTCCGTCCGGACGTCCGGGGTTGTATTTTTTCTCAATATCGTTAATAGGTCGACATTTGAAAATTTTTATAGAATGTATATTTCTGTTGTCACCATAAGAACAAATAATAAAAAGAAAATGGGCTCCCCTAATACGATAATACGAAAACAGTCAAGTGCGAATCGGAATGGCGCCTTCATGTAAACGTAGTGATTATATACTCTGTGCCTTCATGCACCAGTCCGATTTTGGTTTTGGATCCAGGCTGCTTATAAATTGACATTTCTTTTTAATTTGCAGGTAATTTCATCGATCCACAATTCAACAGAGCACCTCCACATCGCAATCCAAGATCACTTTTAGCTGCAAAATTGGGATTTCTTTTCTGGACTCTCATTGACATAATTTTCTTATATTCTCTTATCAACAGCGTTTTGTTCCAGTTTTGGGTACTTTATCACTGCTTACTTTTCATATTCATCACTTGGTATTTTGGAGGCTTCCATAATATTCAATACAAACTTCTAGACAAATTAGTAATGTAAAATACGTTGTGCTTAGAATTATTAATAATTAAATTTTTAGACATTAGATATAATAGTATTCAAATACAAGTTCTGTGAGTTCTCATCAATGCCAAAACCATGATAATTGTAATAATTATATTAGACATCGTAATCCTTAGGACATTATTTGAACGCAATAAATTACATTACACGAAATAAATGTTCTACTTATCTTTATTTCTAAATTATATATTAGTTTATCTTACTATGACGTATGAGTCCGGTACTTATTAAAAGATACTTAAAAAAGCATAAAATACAAAAATGCATAGTCATGTACGCTTACGTCTTCGCCTGCTCCCTTTGCTCAATAGTATTCGGGAGCGTAGTGGCTTTAGTTTCAGGTAGGAAATAGCAAAGTATTGCTGCACTGAATGCTACACCGCTGAATATGAGGATAGACACCGACTCAATACCTATATTAACTACAAATGGAGCAATAAACCCTCCAAATCTTGCAAACATAGAAGCGAAACCAATCGCCGTGTTTCTGATGACAGTCGGAAATATTTCTGATGAGTATAGATATATTTGGACAAATGAAGTATATGCTCCTATTAAACCTATTATCGCAAATGCTAACGTTGCTGCTCTTAAATCACTAGGAATGAAAATAAACACTAATAAAGATACTGCTGCTGTGGTGAAACTTGCTATGACGCTCACTTTTCTTCTTAAATGTAATGTGGCGAAGATTACTATTATCAATCCCGGTGTGAGGCACGCTGCAGACAGAAGCACGTTCAAGTATAGGTTTCCCTGCAGGCGCCCTATGTACTGATTGAGACCGAAGAACGTATGTGAACAGAACATCCATATTAATGCCACAATCATTGTGTACACTCTGATTTTTGGAGTTTTGAATAGGTCTACAAAAGTTCCAGTTTTTTGTTGATTTTTGTTCATTAATTCTAATTTTTCAACAATAGCTTCTATATTGTCCGTCGGTCGATTGTTCCTGCAAGATATAATCGATATTTATTCAATTATAGTAGTGCTTGAGAATAAACAACTGACAGTTATGTTTGTTTGCACTTACTTTTTAGCAATGTGTGTAAGGATCTCAATAGCTTCATTCTTTCGTCCTACTGTTACTAGCCATCGAGGTGATTCAGGTAGTAGCCAGTAGTAAACGACAACTATGACCCATGGTACTGACGTTACCAACTGTAAATGTCTCCACTCTCTTACAAAGTATGCTATAATTGGAAGCGTAAAGTATGATATTAAGAATGGCATTTCCTGAAGTCCAGCTGCGTACGGTCTAAACGACTTCCCACACAATTCAATGAGTAGTATGTAGCAACAGAGCATTACGCCACCAAGAGTTACTCCAATTAAGAATCGACAGATCAGGAACATCCAAAAATGTGGAACAAATGCCGAGATAACTACGAAAACTACTTCAAAGAATAGTGATATTAACACGACGGATTTGCGACCGTACCTGAAAAAAACGAGATACTAAAATAAGTCTAGATAGGTACTAATGAAATGCTAATATACCAAAAAAAAAAAACATCGATGCAAACGAAATAGTTATACACGTGGCTTGTAGTTTTGGAAAAGATAAAAACAATGATATCTACTGCATCAAAAGATGATGTCCTTGAAGATGCAGCACGCATTTTTTATTAAGCAGGCTGGCTATGGCGAGTTGTGAATTATGAACGAGTAGTTTTATGGCGTATGGTGTAAAAAATCATCATAGATACCTGTCGGAGAGGTATCCAAAAAGTAAACTGCCTGCCAATATTCCAATTTGCATCATAGATTGAGCCAAACTAGCTAAGTATGTCCTGTCGCATATGAGGTCCCATTCACTTGTGACGGAACTTACGATAGTACTCGTGTCATATTCCGGGTTCTCACAAGGACAGTGGTTGGTCACATTGTTGTCTAAGCAATTGTACTCAACACTCGGTATGATAAACACTACATTATTTAATTGATATTCAGCTGGAAACCTTCCCACTGTGATTAAGAATAAAATCCATGTTTGATATTTTCCAAAACGACCAATCGCTGTTTCTATATGATCTTCATCCATTTTGTTTGACTGAAATAAAAGGATAAACCATTATTGCTGTTTATTAATTAAGATTAACACGGGTTTGGAATATTGGAAACACTTACCTTATAATTTAATCACTATTATTCATATTTATTTGTACATACAGTGCAGTCTTTCACTTAAATAGATAGTACGACGAACTAACCGTCAAAGTCTCATAATCGTTTATTTTGTCACTTCTAGTAAATAACATTAAAACCGTCTATAGTTTATTACGGAATGATGCACACTCACGCTGTGATCACACAAATGTGGTGGCACAGCTATCTCATAAAATATTTATCAGCTTCAGTCGCGTCGCGCGTCGTTGGCAGATTAACAGCTTAAATTGTTATCTTAAAGTAAGTAAAAGTATACCTTATACTTATTAGAATTTACGTTTGCATTTTGAGAAATATTACATTTAGAAAGAGATAAAGATTCGTGTATTGCATTTTTTGTAGTTTAGTAGAGAATGTGTATTGTTTTTGAATTGTATGTCATTGGCAATCTTGTTGAATAAAAGTCGCGTGCCGACAATCGGTCAATTTACTCGCGGCAAATTACTACTACTTATTTTAGAGTTCCGTGGCTAAGAAACGAAAACAGAAATACCTACTATCGTTTTAGTTTCAAGGGCATTGGCTATGATGACTCCAAAGCCGTTTTATCTCAAATGTTTTTTTGTTAGGTCCCTTAGTTGTAAGTACTGTAATTACTTTTGCTTCAACATTTTGGCTGGTTAACGATAAAGAAATATGATAAAATTAAGGGATCAAATTGTAGGTTAATTCTGGCCCTAGAAATGTTCCTTGTGGCACACCGGAAACTTGGAAGAAAATTTATATGAATCTTTAAATGCACTTATTCAGGTTATATGTGGATGTAATTAAATATACATTGATGAGCTAAATGTGTTGGATTATAGGAGTAGATTGTTAGATCTGTATTTCAAGAAGAGACGACTAACGTGATCAAAAGCCTGAGATGAATCATTAAAGTCATTGAAGCATGATATCTGTGTGAATGTCTGAAGTGTGAAATGTGTCAATTCATAAGCAAGAAAGTGAAGAATTATTGTGCCAATAATTTACTGGAACCATTTCTATATATAGTGTAACACGCTACTGGCAACTATTTACTCGATAGTTTTCAATGGCAGGCTATTGCGTTCAAGGGCCTTAAAATTTATTCGACATTCTTCACGGTTAGGTCGATATGATCAATCAACTGTGACAATTTTTATGTTATTGTATCATCAGATTTCACGTTGTCAATACATGGCCAATTGCTCATATTACTTATTGCGTGAAGAAAATAACCGTACGGACAATACATCATTTGTCATTATTTGAAGCAAATAATGACAAAATGATCTCGTGCGAGTAGAGTACGTAAAGTATCATGGCGTGACTCCTACTTTAACTACACAAAACCCTAGTGTACGTGTGTGGCATACAGTGCATTGTAGGAGCGTCTTTATGGGGTGTATCTTAAAAAGAAAATTCATAATATTCGGTCAAATTAAAATTGTATTTATCATCTATTCTGGGTGGGAAAATATTGTTATAATTACTATATATTATAGCTAGACTAGACAGATACTTTAGGTTTATGTATGTACGCTTATTATTTTTTAAGTGAAACTTCTAATGCGACTTCCAACAAGGTTGCGTTAAACGTTTAACGTTACCATGGAGCCCCCCCCAAACCCCTCCCCATGCCCCCCATGCCCCCCTACCCCTTCCTATTTTCATGTCCTCATTACGAAGTTTCACTTCTTCCGCGCGGAGTATACCTATAAGTGTGTATAATAGTGTATAATATATTTTTTTACAAAAACTCCAGCAAAACATCTTACTTTCAAAATAAGTATAATTATATGCTGTGTGTGTAAGACGGTCATACTCGTTAGTGAATTTAATAGACTATTATGTTTAGGTTTGACTCATTTTTTATACAAATTCAAATTAAGATTACCTTATGCCTAAAAAAGCGCCATCTGTTCCATGCAGGTACGAAATAACATTTCATACCAAAAGGAATGAGCAGTATTTATACAGGAGCTAGTTGTACCTAACCTGTATGTAAAATAGCAAACGACCTATATGTTACGCCTTCGCATGTTCTCTTTGCTCAATCGTATTTGGAAGTGTAGTAGCCTTCGTTTCGGGAAGGAAATAGCAAAGTACCGCTGCACACAATGCTATACCACTAAATATAAGTATAGAGACCCACTCTATTCCTATATTTACGACAAAAGGTGCAATGAATCCTCCAATTCTTGCAAACATTGAAGCAAAACCAATGGCTATATTTCGAATTACTGTAGGAAACACTTCAGATGTAAATAAGTACGCTTGAACGAAAGCAGTATAAGCTCCTGTCAAACCTATTATAGCAAATGCTAAAGAAGCAGCTCTCATGTCACTCGGAACGACAATGAATACCAACAATGAAACTGCAGCCGTGACGAAACTTGTTATTATGGTTACTTTTCTTCTAAAATACAAAGTGGCGACCACGACTATGATTAAACCTGGCGTGAGACAAGCCGCGGACAGCATCACGTTCAGGTATATGTTTCCCTGAAGGCGGCCTATGTATTGGTTAAGTCCATAAAACGTATGGGAAACCGACATCCATATTAATGCAGTTATCATGGTAAACGCTCTTATTTTTGGAGTTCTGAATAGGTCCATATATGTTCCAGTTTGATGCTGACTCTTGTTTAACAGTTCTATTTTTTCAACAATTGCTTCGATATTCTCTGTTGGTCGGCTGTTTCTGTAAATAATATGAGACATAATATGTTTGTAAACATAGTCATTATTAATGTCCCAAAATGAAGAGGTCTTTTCAGTTACCTTTTTGCTATATGGGTAAGGATGTCAATAGCTTCCTTTTTTCTTCCTACTGTAATTAGCCATCGAGGAGATTCAGGTAGTAGCCAGTAATACAAGACCACTATGACCCATGGCACTGACGTCACTAATTGTAAGTCTCTCCATTCTCTGATAAAGTATGCTATGATGGGAAGTGTGAAGTAAGCCGTTAATAACGTTATCTGCTGAAGTCCTGAAACATGAGGTCTAAAGGACTTTCCACACAATTCTACAATTAATACGTAGCAAGCCAACATGGATCCACCCATAGAGACTCCGTTTAAAAGTCGACAGCATACAAACATCCAAAAATGTGGTACAACGGCAGAGATAACCACGATAACTACATCCAAAATGAGTGTTAATAATACAACAGGTTTCCGGCCATACCTGTGAAGAGAACAAAGTAGGATTATTCGTTTCTAAACTTTCTACGGCTCGATGATTTTTTAAACTCCTTCGTAGATCTAGTGGTTGTGGATTCGGCTAAACAAAGTGAATCGGGTTTTTCTTTGAAAATTTGACAGTAGCAGCCCGGATTTTGATTGCAATACGCTCGCCCTCTAATACTTTGACGAAATGTGACAGGCGTTATGTTTTTGTAGTTTTTCTTTTTAACAACGTGAAGCTTGGTAATGGACGAACTGACAAACCTGCTGAACCTGATCACACTGATCTGGAGCTTAGACTTTATGATGCTGGAAGTAAATAGGTCAGGTAATTTAGCTTTCAGGATTATCAGTTCGTTGGAAAATTTCAACTTGATTTTCAACTCGGCCTATCGCAGCTCACTGCTGAGTATGCTGGACATAGCCCTCTGCCCTGCACTACAACACCTTTTTCTCCGCCTCCCGATTCCAGTTTGATCCAGGTCCACGCTGGGGGCATCGGACTCCAGGACTCGTTTACTCCGTTGGTGCCACTCGGTGTTGCCCGACGGCATTAATCATCTACCTAGCCCTTTCCCAAATAAGTCAGAGTTGACCGCGAGCAGCTGAATACCAGTACCATAATCCACGTAACTGGGTAACATGATAATGTGAGGAAAGAGTAACATCTCATGACAAATGACGTGAAAATAAAATTCTATTACCTGTCGGAAATGTGTCCAAATAATATACTGCCGGTTAATATACCAATTTGAACAATCGATTGAGATAAGCTTGCCAAATATGTCCTGTCGCATATGAGGTCCCATTCACTTGTGACGGAACTTACGATAGTACTCGTGTCGTACTCCGGGTTCTCACAAGGACAGTGGTTGGTCACATTGTTGTCTAAACACTTGTACTCAACACTCGGTATGATAAATACTACATTATTCAGTTGAAATTCTGATGGGAATCTCCCTATCGTAATTAAAAATAGAATCCAAGTTTGATATCTTCCAAAGCGACCTATCGCTGTCTCTATGTGATCTTCGTCCATTTCGTTTCACTGAAATTCACAATAGGCTATTTTATAATCTAATCAATTGTTTTCGAAAGTTAAAAAGAAAGTATCAAAACGTCAAAATATTCAAAACACATTTTATGCTTACCTCGTAGTCGTGAATTCGTAAATAGGTACTCCTCCTAGTAGTAGGTAATGGATGCTTCCATAAGGTACTTAAGTACCATATATCGTAACTTTCAATACCCACATGCTATTCATTTCTAATCTACAATTCTACAGGATGATGGCGAATTAAGTAATACATTTGTTAAGTATTTATAAGGTATAAACTGTAAAAACTAGCTTAGCGTTCTAGAGAACTCATACGAATAAACATATCATTAACTTATCTTTAAAATAAGTTACCTCACTGATTATTACATTACACTGTTATCTCGGGCAAAATAACTACTATCTTTATAGCATACACGTGATCTTATAAATTATCTGCTTCTAACGAAAATAACAAGATGACAGATTGTCGATGAGAGCACCTCAAAGGAACTAGACGATGCATTCTACGGCTGAAAAATACTAAAAATACACAAACCAGAATATATAAGTGGACGAAATAATATTATATGACGCTTGTAGTTGTGTTTCAATTTCAACACGATTTCGGCTAGCTTTATATTATGGACCCGCATACTTATTAATTTCGTGAAGTTCAAGACTGTGTTGGTGTCTTTTGTTGTGTAGACAACCAGGTAGTAGGAACCTACCTAAACTCTACATAATTCTGTTTTACTTAAACATTACCTTTTCTGAAATTCAACCTGGTTTCCTTTATTCTCTTAACATTTAAAAATATAAAAATATAAAAATAGTAGCACACCGGAATCGGGAATACGGGGCAGAACCCAGGCCTGCTCTAGAAAGAGGAGCCTCCTAACAATACGAGCCGTATTCAGGAGTGCCGCTTAATCAACAGCTGCCTAACGAGAGCCTCCTCTCAATCAACCTGGCTTATTATGATTCTTCTTCTACCTTATGGAGGTTAAAATACCTTTCATAGGGGTCAAGATCCACCTGAAGAACAAGTGAATAAAACAAATCATGTAGGTAATACAATTATTTTGTTTACTTAACAAATTCATTATTTATCACAGCCTATAAAAATAGACTTTCTATAGTCTAGCCTTATCCTATTGTTTTCATAAATACGTTTTTGCAAATCAACCATTCACAATAAATTGTCGAGAACACTTTATGTTTAAAATTAAATAGTCTTTAAATTAGGTAGGTATTATTCACACGCACTTGTTTACACTCTTCATTTTTACAACTCGCATACAACATCACATCACACAGACTAAAAAATACGAATACTTGGTAAAGCCATGACACCAGTTACGCTTCGCCCTCTTCTAATGTGTCAGGTAGTTTCTTCCCACGAGTGTCGGGTAAGCAGAAGCAAAGACCAGCACCTATTAATGGTACTATTCCGAAAGCTAGAGGTGGTAACCAAGCACTCGTGTGCGCAAGAGTAGCGACGAACGGCGCTACCATAGAACCTATTCTAGCTACTGTCGACGAAAGCCCAACTCCTGAGTTCCTGACGACAGTTGGGAAGAGTTCGCCTGCGTACAAGTAGACAGTGGCGAAGGATATGCTCATCCCCAATAGTCCAAGGCATCCGAGTGTAAGATGGCTGACTCCAGACGGCGGAACGACGATGATGAGGAGGCAACTGAGACCCGTCACGCAGTTTGCGGCCATCAGCGTGACCTTCCGGCCGAGAAGTCTGTTCAAGTAGACTGATATGATCGTTCCGGGCACCTGAAGGAAAAATATTAGAATTAAATATAAATAAGATGGTTTTTGACTATTGTTACAGGAATTAGGCACCTAATATACAAGTATCTACTATCTAGTCTATGACTAAAGTGCTAGTCACGGGCTTCATAAAAAATATTAAGACCTATTTAAGATAACTGGATCAACATTATTTAATACCTACATTGTTTATTATATATTATTTATAGCTTAAACCTAAATGTCAACCGAAAGTTCGTTTATTTTCAGTGAGTAAGTTGATTGGTGATAATATATGCGTGTCTCGTGTAGGTTCACGGCGTGATTTCTAGATCATAAAGTTTAATGAGTGCCTGTCCATTCTGATAAGTAATGCCCACGAGATGATTTCGGGTGAAACCGGTTTCTTCTCTGATAATAAGTAAATGTAAATAATTTTCCAGTGAACTCGCTGGACTGCGGTAGCTTATCATTATGTGAAGTGACACGAATAATATTATTGCGATGACTTCGTAATTTTTTGATAAATCGGAAGAAGATAGGTACTTAGGTGAAGACAGCTACTCGTATTATTTTTTGTTAGGTAACTAATGCTAGTACTGATTAAAGATTTGAATGCGGAAGAATAGCACATACTAAAGTAGCTGTAGCTGTAAGTAGCTGTACCATGGGTCCGTGGAACAATTCTTTAACTTGTGAAAGAGGCCAATCGATTGATCGAATCGATTTGGCTTTACTTTCGTCTTCGTTTGTTACAAATCTCTATACTAGTTAACGAAGGTACTTATGAACCGCTTGTTGGTCAGATACTCAGAACTATCGCGTACTGTTATGTTGGCGGAGAGGTTTGTATGGTACCTATGACGAAATTATGAAAACGTTAGTAGACCGTACCGTACCGTAAAACTGCTAAGTCTACTAAGTTCTACGGTAGAACTAATGCGTTTTTTTCCCACAGATCTACGAGGATTAAAGGTGACACAAAATCGTATAACTAGTGGGACCAACAATTCCCATTTGTTTTACTGTTCTATTGCACGATTCTATAACTTTAAAACTAATGCATGGGGTTTTTGTTCTCACAGTTCTATGTTGTGGCGTAGGGTATAAGATGTAGAACCAAAAATTACCTGAATAGATGCAGAAATAGCGACATTAGTGAAGATGTCTCCAGAGATGTGGCTCATGTACTGTGAGACGCCGAAGAAGCACAGTCCGCAGACGAACCAGTTGAAGCAGATGGCGATGGTGCGAATGCGTAGCTTCGGTGTTCGGAACAAGTCGATGAAGGAAGCGTGTTCTTCTGGTTTGCCTTCCACATCCACCACTATCTTCTGAGTTGATGCCGCTATGCCTTCTGTTGGTCGGCCGTTCCTGAAAATGATGAACATAAATTTATTTTATTGTTTGGCGAAGATCTGTCTAGGAGCATGTGTTGCTATCATAATTTGGACGAAATGTCATCAGTGAACGTCAAAACCAGAAACTATGTGAACTAGAGTTACAATGCACCTCCCGCATTGGGTGTCCAACAATCAATCAAGCTTAAACGTACCTAAAGCAAATCAGCATAGCATTCTTTTTGATACGAGTGAATTGATAGTGACTTACTGATTAAGATTTTAATCTACATTCTTTGCACGGGTAAGGTAACAAATAACAGAGGATTTTATAGCTTTCTAACCACGGAAACGATTGTTATAACGTAACAGTTTTATGTAAAACAACAACGTTTATGTTACACACAATTGAAAACATTACCGAAGTATCAATTATTCACTGTAATAGCAAAAGTAAAGATTTTTATTGTTGTTCATCTATATTTGCTAAGATTAATCCTTGATATGAAAGAGACTTATTCCACTTTATTCTTTTAGGATGAATGTAATGCACTAAATCCCCTCACCTTTTCGCTGCAGTTTCCATGATTTTGACGGCTTCTTCTGTTCTGCCAGCAGTCAGGAGCCACCTCGGAGATTCAGGCAACAAGAAGTAGTAGCTCAGGAGCAGAACAGATGGCAGAGAAAGAGCCAGTTGAAAAGTACTCCAATCCCGGAGGAAGTAACCGAACAGGGGAAGTGTCAGATGTCCCAAGTTGAATGGTATTTGGTAAATAATTCCCACAGTATCTCTGTATTTGGCTCCAATCAGTTCCATTATTAGGACGAAGCTGGTGACCATGGTGCCTCCAGTTGCGACAGCGAGGAAGAACCGAAGAGTCGTGAACATGTACCAGTTCACAGAGTAAGCCGTCGTCACTCCTGATATTAGTTGAAGGAATACTGCAGCCAGGAATGGATTGCGCCGTCCGAATCTGGGGAAAGGATGGGTACCATGGTTAGTGAGAGTGAACAAATTTTTTACAGATAATGGTGTTGCTGACTTAGTCATTGGATTTTTGTTAAAAAGTAATAAGAATTTGAAACATTTACGCCAAAAATTAAACAAAGATCCAAGAAAACGACTAATGTAACAAATTCAACGAGCTGAGCCAACCTGTATGAAAAAAAAAATCTAGCTGGTCATTCAGAAGAATAATTACAAGTATGACCTTTCCTGCCTGTGATTATCTGAATATCTGGAAACTTGTTTTGAATTTAATAATGAAACTTTTCCCCAACCAACATAAACTTGTTTATTTTTACAAACACATGGTAAGTTTCTCATGTTTAGAAACGTGACCAGTGCGTGCTATAGGAAGAGGTTTCGTCCAAGGATTCAACGGTAGCGTTATCAATAATCGTGGTATTGACCTATGTCTGCCGATTACAGATCACCCGTGAAGTTCACATATCAACGATAAAATTGTTCCTTTTGTACGGAGAGGATGCACTTAGTTGCATCTTTATAATGTAGGTTTCATACACAATGGCAAGGTGACCCCTTAAATGATATTCGCTAAAGTAATCTCATCCGGGCCCTTGTGATCCCACTACGACATGCAGCAATAAGTGCAGGATGTGCCAATTGGTAGAAGATTGATACCAAGTGCGGCTCAAACGTCAAGTGATCCAATAAACTGTAACCAACCTGTCAGAGAGATGGCCGAACATCATGTTCCCGACGAGAATTCCCAGCATGAAGATAGTCTGCGTGAGGTTCTTGAGCCATTGCCTGTCGCAGACCAGATCCCACTGTGAGACTATAGTTTCTTGGAACACTCGATGATCATACTCGTAATGAGTGCAGTTAGCATAGCAGACATTATCGAAACCATCATCTGGTGTGGAGGCGCAGGTGAAGTTGATCGGTGGTGCTAGGAATATGATGCTCATCTGATGCCAGGCTACTGGGAATTTGGCAAGGAATACGACGAAACATATCCATATTTGCCATTTTCCGAGCGCTCCGATGGCTTTCGTTAGAGGATCCTCTTCCACCGTTTGGTTTTCTACGTCTTTCTTGTCGTTCTCCAACACTGAAAATAAATGAAAATCAATATTAGTTATGTGGTATGTTTGCGTTGTAGGTAACTTACTCGTACCTACTTAGATAGGTGGGTAGGTACCGATCTACTTATATAGCTGGATTTAAATAATAAGTATACTTGACGTTAAAAGCATTTATTTAATAATACTCTTCCATATTAAACGAATAAATATTAATTGTATTAAGGTTTTTGTTTTAATGGCAGTAGAACTAATTTTATTTTGATGTGTTCCAAAACCAATTTTATAGCAAACGCTTATCTAATTAAGCATAATTAAACTAAACATTTAGGCTCTTATTCATAAAATGTAAGAAAAAACATCACCAAATAAAATATGACCTGACCAGTACCACACTATATACCTCATCAATGACCTAGGTACGTTAAATTAGTACCTTAAAATTTGTATGATAAAGTAGGCATACAAATTATGAAATAGTCTGAATAGAAACTTAAAGATGCAATGCTTGTCTCCAGTCATATTATTGCTAAATTATTCTTAATTAACTTACATATTACAGTAATGTTGTTATTAGACGCAAATTCTGATTTAGTTTCCATATTAAATAGTCACAAGAAACAAGTAAAACACATGGAAATGAAAAACGTAAAGTTAAGTTCAACGATGCGACAAACGACACTTCGCATGTTCACTTGAGAACTGCGAAAAATTAAAGTAGCAGACTTGTAGTCTATCTTTGATAGTGCGGGTGTCACATCCGTCACCCCAAATGGACTATGTCCCGCTTAAACAATGAATAAGAGGTCATCTTACGGGCACAAACCGCAGCATCACGCGTCCCAATAGCATGAGAGGGTGACAAAAATCGATAACCTAATTATTGACAGATATTTTATGATTTCCCAACGGTTGTCATTATGAACATGATGAAATGATGTCGGCAGCTGGGTACGATACCAACCATTTAATACACAACAACCAGATTGTATAATATAGTGACACCCGTTTCTAAAAAGGTACAAACTGTTATCATCATTTATACACCGTTAATTTTAGGTTGTTCTGGAACCGAAAGGCTTACTAGATCATGGAACCCGGAACGATTCATCGATCACATGATCATCTCAGGGCCAAGTCTACGCTTCAGTGCGTTTAGTGCATGGAACGATGTCATACGATGAAACGTGTCAGCTGAAGTTGCAGTGTCTTGGTATTATCATATTCACACGACACGTGTGGCTTACACGAGAGTCACGCATGTGCCATGTTGGAACGATTACCTAATCAAAAAGATGAGATAAAAACTGAACTTTTTAGTAACTAACCTACCTAGTTTTTCTACGACAGTCATCATCAGACCAGATGCATAAAAAACAAATTAAGTACAGGTGTGTAGCAAAAAGTGCTACATTATGTTTCCGCTATTATGAAGTAAGGGTTATATTTACAAACTTTAACAAGGAAAACTTCTAGAGATAACCCCTTTTGACTAGATTTGACCAATTTGTTTAGTTTACATTAGGTAGGAAATTTTGTATAAGTATATGAAGTTGTATCTAATTGGTTGTTTTGATATTTTTATCGTATGATCTTCCGTTTCACCCGACCGAGTATTTATTTGAAATAAATAATTAATTTGACCTTTGTTCTGTCCATGTCCACTATCAGAGCGGAGTCTGTGCGGCACGGCGCACCAATCTTCCTTATCAGAGGAACGAGGAGCCAAGCCTCCACGCGACATCAGATAAAATAAACAATTATTAGGTATTTGTCGATATCACAACATTGACTCATACGTAGTGATTCACGTACATAACAAGTCAGTAATTAGTCGTCACTTGTTATTAAGTTTCAGTTGGTGCCTACCTACCTATGCGCTGCCAGCATACATCCAGCAGCATACACATGTCATATTTAAATCATAAACTTAACATATTTTATGACTAGTAGAAATTAGTTTGCGAAAGGACAACTACGAGTATTTTGAATATTATGAATTTTATATAATTTATTCATTAATTATTTATTTATGTACACACAAAATACTTAAAAGGACAGTATATAATGTTATGTAACTTGACAGAGAATTAATTAAATATTTTTGTGGACCAGTATAGAATTCGCAACTTTTTCAAATGACCCCCAATCGCTAGGATCCGGCTGATCTTGACACTTAGTTGTTGCGTTTTTAGTTTTTTACAGTTGTAGACAAAAGTTGTTAGAGTGTATTCACCTCAGAGAAGGATCCAATGACTAGATGATTGCATAGACATCTATACGTGGCGGATTTAATTCGTTTGCCAGTTTGGAAAAAACCAATTAATAACGTCTTAAAAACACGAATTAAAGAATATTCGCACAAGTCTCAAGCCATTGTGAATTCCACCAAAGAGGCACTTAAAAAGGATGTTGAAATTCTAAATAAATTGACCTTTTGCCTTTTGTTAATTTATTAGTTTTTCAGCCATTCCATTTTGTAGGAATGTGTTAGGTACATAATTATCAGCTGTCTTAGCGAGTAGGTATAGTATAGCGACCAGTCCCTGCTTTGCTCGGTTTTTACGACTTGATAAACCATCGATATTTCTTTATTTTACGTACTAAAAGTAAATACTTATTGGTACTTTGCTGCATCCGGTTAGACAGGAAGCCGACCCCATCATAGTTCGGGAAAGGGTTAGGCAGATGACGATGTAAGTTTAATAATATCACTATGTTATACAGGTAAACCTTACCAAATAAATTCGCTAAATAAATACTGAAAACCGTACCAAAAACCGTCAAATTGTTTTGTAGAACTCGCGGTCACACATACTGACACGACAAGCAATTTGAACCGCGATAATTTGTAAATTGAAATTACCATAAGAATCAAGAACTCAAGCAACCAGTAACTAAACCTTCTTCTATATTTTCCAGTGATGTTGACTTTTTCTTAATGATTTGCAAATTATTTTAAAAGTGATTTGCCTTGAAACGCTGTGTTAAGCTATCACGGTTCACAACTATCACACAAAAAAAATCCGCTGTTCAGTATATTAGGCGAACATAAATAAATAAAATACCTAAATGTACTGCACAGCTAATGTTTTTTTCGCGATTTCAGGTTTGGTACTTTAGTAAAAGTTGTTTGTTATCATGAGTAAAATCACGTGTTTAAGTATCATACACTAATTGCTAATCACACTATTTACATATAATATGTTATTTTTATTTGCCTTGATTGATGAAAAGGAAAAATTTGTTTGGAATTTAATTTTTCTCTAAATTGTACAGACGCGCCCTCATCAAGGTACTTACCCGAAACTGCCGAAACTTACAAATTTCCCCAATCAACTTGGTACCCAATGCTTTAGTGATTAAGAATTTGACAGATACTTAAATTCTACATTAAATAAATTACAGAAGGTAAGGCACTAAGAACTTACCTAGAGTCAAATTTAGACTTCGTGAATTGCGAAAGCACATAGTTATTAGAAATCTATCCGCAATTTAAAATAGTTACTGCGAATATATCTACTTGGTATTCAATGGTCGTTTCCATGCACAGAACATGATTACTTACTAATGCCGTGTTTTATAAGAAACGAATGAAAAGTCCGAGCACGTTTCTAAAACTCTGGAATGACAACATAAACGGCTTGGTTCACAGTGTCCGAAATTCCTGACAAGTGCCAGTGTCTACCAGTTTTTTTTTTTTTTCAAAATATGATGTGGGCCGACTCTTGGCCTCAATATTGCCTTAGGACAGAGATGAGGTCGACGATGGAACGAGCTAACCCAAAAGAAGCCTATTTACTCGTGAAATAGATTGAAGATAAGTAAGAATAATAATATGCTAGAAGTGAGATAGCCAATAATGTAATCAAATCTATAAAGTTCCGACAGCTCACAGCTGGGAAAAAGACCTCCTCTCTTTGAGACGCAGTACCTATATAGGCCATTACTAACTGCGGTTGGTGGTGGCGCGTGGTTCGGTGGATATCAGATGTCTTCCAATTTGTGGTTTTAAGTTCTAAGACACTCAAGTTTCTGCGCGTTAATTTCCTATGCCTTTTTGAGAGCAGTGGCGAGAGGTTTGGTACGTCTTGAATACGTTAACTTGTGCTAATTCGAAGGTGTGGCTTAGACAGTACCTATATTGAAACTTAACAAACTTAAACTTTTCATGCGAACCTATCACCAGGTTCCTGATATGCTACTTTATTACAATTAATTAACACAAACATTAACCGTCTTATTACAAAACGTGGTCTTAAAAATAGTACCGGGTTTAGTACTAGGTCTAAACCATGAACTTGAAAAAACGTTATTACAAAACGAAGTTTATCGCTAGTCCTAGAACTATCTATGGTACCAAAGTTAGACCATCGTGACCCCTAGTTTAACTATGGTACTAAATTGTCAAACGTCAAATCCTTTTTTAGTTTTGAGGTTAATTTTCGGAAAGTTTTTGTGATTTAAACAAAAATGGATATTATTGATAGGATTGATATTATTGAAACGATTGATTTGGAAGATTTGGATCTGTTGGGTATTTTTGAGAGTTCCCGGGGACCCAACCGAGTTCGTCAGCGACGAAATCCATTTCAATTACCTATCTGACGAAGATTTTCGATGTACTTAAATACAGATTTACAAAACGTTTTGGCCAAAAGATTGTCGATCTGCTACGTGATGATTTATCCCACGATCCTCGAGGACATCCTTTAAGTTTGTAACTTATTTCGATATCTTACTCGAACTACGCGCGCTGCCCAGTTCACTCCGTTATACGCGCTAGCTCGATAGTTGTTCCAAACCAGAACAATTGAATTATGAACATGCATTAAAAAAAAATACAAGTCGGAATATTTAACTACCTATAAATAACAAAACTTTATATTTTATCACTACAAATAAAAATTTATGAAACATTTTTTCTTTAATTTACGTTACAACATTTTGTAAAAAGGAACTGCGCATAGAACTATGAACGAATGAATGAACAGTTTAAATATTTTGTTGCTTATAATCTGTGGAAAATGTTAAGACCAGAGACTTTCTTTGGTACTAGTTAGTCCTTTGTTGGTCTTCGATTTGTAATACGAATGAAAGAACTAACGTTAGTACCGTACTAAACCTAGACCTTTTAGTTCTGGTTTAAACCTGGTACTTATGGAAGTTTTTATAATAAGACGGTAAGTAACAGACTTAAACACATCAATTCAAATATATGAGTACCTACCTCTAATATTCAGAACCTACACGTTCTTGATTCAGTTTTCAAAAACCGGCTGTACCTAAATCTATACATATAGGTACATTATCTCAGTGCTAATACACGCTTTTCATTAAAATGTACTAGGTCATTGCGATGCAATAGGCCGTATTACATAACTGACCAAATTATGGGTGTACTATAAAGTACAACAAAATAATAACAACGACAACAGTTACTTACAAAAATATCTACGTACGTCTATATGCAGCACAGGCTATGCACACAACTAATTAATCAACGTTAGCTTTGAGAACGTCGCCACTCGCCGTGACTGCGCAGTGAGTGCGTGACATGTCGCGGGATGGAAAACTACATTGAGGGCAATCACCCCTCTGAGGGAGGGAGTCATTATGTGCAATCTCGAAACAAATTACTTTTTTCTCCAATAAATGTACATTTCCAAAATTATTCACGCAATCTTTTACGACCAGTAATTGAGGGCAAGTTGTCTGGCTACTTTTTTCGGCAAAGATAATGAGTTCAAAGTTATTATTAATCTGTAGGTTATTATAGTTAGGCATCTGGGTACCTTTATATTTTACAGTTAAGATGAAAATGTTTATCAATCGTTCTTCTTCGAAATTACTTAATAAACACCTTGACGTTCATGCGTTCATCCTTGTAATGATACAATAGGTCCAATGTTTTTGTATTTAATCTTAACGATAAGTTCACATGGTTTGAATGATGTAATGTAGTGTCAGTATTTCTCATCAGTAAGTCATTAACAGGTCAGACTAATTGGATCTTTGACATCGCCGGCGCGGACTTTGGAAATTATCCCACGGGAACTTATAACCTTGATAAAAAGTATACTATGTCATACACCAGATCATGGACTACATGTGAGTCAAATTTCATCGAAATCCGAACAGACTTTTTCACAAAAAGGTAGCTAACACACATGCTAACTTCCGTAACTTCTGTGACTTTCGTAATTTGTAATATAAGTACATTTACGTATATCGGATTTTGTCAAGATCGGAAGTCAGTTCATGTAACGATCTGCATTCATTCTACCATTCCAAGCCAATAAATGTTTATACAAGCAGATATTTAACAGGTAGCAAAAAGAAGTCGACATTCGCGGATATTTTGCGGAACTTGCCTCGATGTAATGTGAACAGGAACATTTCCTGGGATGCATAAGAGCAAGGACAACTGTCAACGATAAAATTGTTTTTAATTTATCAGTACCAACTGTTAATTAGATTTAATTTACACTTAATTATGATTCATTAGCATAGGAACAATTTTCAGGAAATGTACATGGGAAAATTTTGAGATTTGGTTGATTTTGTGTTGACTTGCATAACGCGCTAAGATAAATGCACCTCTGCATTTATCTTAGCGCAAACAAAATATTTGGGTAAACAAAAAATAATAATACTGGAAATAATCTAAATATTATGTACTTAGATATTTTTAAATCCACAACAACATGTATCGTGATAGAAATAAAAGAAATATATACCCGGTCAATGTTAGTCATAAACGTCGAAGAAACGTCGTCGGCGGATAAGTCTAAATTCGGTAGGCCTGACATATAGGTACCTAAAACCTACCGAAAGGTTTACGTCATTGTGAAATACGATCAGTTTTATTAAAAACGATTTCAAGTTACATTTCTGTATCCTACTTACCTACTTAGCTAAAATTATCTTTAAATTATTTTAAGGATCAAGACTATTCAATTAATACATTTGGGTTGCAAAACATTTCCTTCTTATTTATGAACATAGATCTAGACTTCTGGATTACTTATCTATACGAGCCAGATATTAGACACAACAATTAGCGCAATAGGTCATTTTCATTCAATTGATTAATCGATTTTCAATTGCTACCACTCCTGGAAAAGCGTGATAAAACCTAGACACAAGATCTACTCACGTTAACTGAAAGGGCCTTTAAAAATATCGAAGATATCCACTTACTTTTGTGTGATCTTCAGTACAGCAGTGTTTCAGAAATTCAGAAGGATATTCACACAAACGGCGAGAAGTAAGACTGAACGTGTGGCGAGCGGTCGCACCGTTAGTAGAAACGATCAGTGCCGCGCTCCAACACGAATTGACAAACAGAGGCACGTGTGTAAGTATATAGATAGCCGGCAAGCCGACACTCCTCAGTCTCTGACGACACACTGACGTATAAAACCCTGTCAAAAGCTTGAATGCACCATCACAAGTCACAACACACGCACAACTCGACTCGACTCGCGTTAATCTCGATCTTAGGGAAAACTTGCAAACCAGTTCGCGGGATATTTTAGACGGCGTAAAGCACTGATGACTGATGCTAAAGTAATAAAAATTGTTTATGTATTAACACCTGTGTGCGTTGATATGATAGCTATACCAAGTAAACATAGTAATAATATAAGTAGTTAATTTACAAATCTGAGTCTTGGTCGGATCTAATTATTTTTAGAAGCTTCTCCAGCCTTAGAACTTATCTACCAATTTTTTTCTCAGAAAGCACATCTTTCTGAGAAAAAAATTGGTAGACAAGTTTAGCGATCAGTGTGTGTTCAGTCTAAGTTCTACTCAATACATTGACAGGCATCGCTATAGTATGAAAGTGTAAAATTTTCTTTCACAATAAAGGTGAGCACAAGGAATGACTTTTTTAGTTATTGCCTAACCTGGAGACAAAGTTTTTATGCCAATGGGCCTGACTTGGCTTTGCATTTTTGCTATTGGGAAATTCCTACGGGCACGGGCACAGGGCCTATAGTTGTGGAATTTATCAAGATACTATTGATAAAGATTCCTTTTAATTATGCTGACATACGCGGCGGTGAGTAGATATGTTAGCGTCCTTGCTCTTCAGGTAAGTTATAAACAAGACTTATAAAAAACAACTGCGGATTGTTTCTGACCCTGTTTACATATCTTATGTATCAATATCAAGGGGTTACCTTCATAATATCGACAGTAACTACATCGACAGTCGCTGTATCGACAACGTTCCATCGACGGGTTACTTAATCGACAGTACACTAAATCGACAGTATGCTACATCGACAGTACACCAAAAGTTTTTGAAAAATGTAGCGAACATTTTCTCGTTCTGCTGTTACTTTTCATAAAATAAAGATCTCTTGCCCTTTATACCAATTTATTTGTGGTCGGCGCAGCATGTCTTCTTCTTCCTTACTTCTCTATTTTTCGTCATCTCATCAGACACTTCTTTTCTTACCATATAATTCTTAACGCAGTCCATCCATATTTTCTTTTTATAGACAGCTTTGTTTGTTTATGTTAAATCGCTTTTATTGCAATCAAATGTATTTGTGCAAGAATTTGTGTATTAAACAGTATAATTTGTCATGAGTTTTTAGCATCACTAGGCCAATCTGATAATGGAGTCGTAGTTCCTACATAAAGTAGATTAAAATAGATAGCTATTGTGGTGAACAGGGATTCAGCAAAAATATTAACTATGTCAGCTCTTCGTAACGGAGTTTGACTTCTCAGAATCTCTTCACATTCAGTTTCTTACACCAAAACACAATAACTACTAATTAACAACGACTGTTCTGTCAACCCATAGACACTGATAAACTGATGATGTTATTAGTCTATGCTGTCTCTCTGTAGGACAAATGTCCCCTTTCTCCTTTCCACTCCACTCGAACGTTAAACTCAAGATAAATACTGTTAGACCAAGAGCTAAGACAATGAAAAAAAAAGTGGACAAGTAGAACAATTACTACTGTTGATACGAGTACTACTTGTTTATAAACAGATACTTAAGATACACATACTTAAGACATTCAGGCTGAATTATGAATTATAGTTTGACTATTGCTTGAACGATTACTATTATCTTGTCTGTCTGTCTGGCTGGCTATCTTCAGTCTTGGGTGTAGAAGTATTATATTATATCTGTGGGTGTAGTAACTTATTGTAGCGGAGGTATCAAAGTCAAAAGTGCAGACTGGAGACTTTTTCTTTTTACGTGTGGGCAATCATCAAATGACTCCTCCCGTTCTCGGCGTAGCGGGCGGGAGTGTCAGACTTTTACTGACTAAAACCCATCCATGTTCCTTCCTCGTCCTTTAGTTTCCGGGGCCACGGTTTCTCTTTCGAACAGTCCCGCAACCCAGACTGGACACTTGGGAATCCGATAGATGCAGAGGAAATAGATCTTAGTTTGGAGGTCAGTACCTAACTACGTAGACGTACGTAGTGCAATTATTTTATGACTTTTGAAAAAAATACATCAATTACAGAATAAATAATAGTTTGCATCAGGTAAGTAGTTGACGAACCGGTTTTTTCGTGGATGGGAAAAATTGTATCGGCATTCCGACCACCAGATGATTGGTTCCTTACTAGAAATCGAATGACTGCTGGCTACTGGTAGGTAAATACAAACTGAGGGGCTTTCCACACTACGCTTGTCAATAACCTTTAACCTTTACTGCTGCTGCTCTTTGCCCTGCACGCCAAGCCCCAATTTCATCTACTATTTTATCACATATTTGTGTCTTTCGGCGTTCAGGGCACGGGCTTGCTTGTCATGTAAATATGTGACAATGGCGTCTAAAAGGTTAAACCGGCAAAGGTACCGAAATGTTGCATATCTGTAGCAACCCATATGCAACTTATGTATGGTGTGGTGGTAGATCTAAGATAGTAAGTAGTGTCTTGTCATTTACAATTACATAGGTACTTCTTTTACGACACTTCTGACCTTCACAACCCAATTAGTACTAAGGGTATACGATACGCCTTGGTAAGACTGGTTGTCACACTTCCGGGCTAAATCTTTCAATGCACATCTGCAAACAATCGTACACCAACACCACAGTGCCAATACTATGTTATGGTAGGTATACCTATAAGGACCTATACCCATAAGTATTGTTATACGCAATCAAATTGCAAATTCTAGCCGAATTGGCTTGCAGAATATCAAAAAAGGATCTTCCGGCAAAAAGCAACTTCAGAGTAACAGACAGGTTTGCTTCACGAAACACGAAGTTATTAGTTCAAATAATTTGGTGCTGACGTAGGTGCATAATCACAGGTTTGTTTTTTTTGAGATTCGATTACATCTGAAGATTTTTTACATAGTTTTAGTTGTAACGTAAGGCACTTGCGTATGTAGGTGCCTCGTTCGTACATGTGGCCCAAACAAAAACCCTTAATTTGTTTCACCTTTCTATGAAAACAGAAGTATTTCTCGTTGCATTTTGAATATGTAATTTAATTTAATCCTATAAACAGGATCAAAATTCAGGCATAGACCTGAATAAATTTCTTTCCTGAAACCCTAACAATAGGCTTGTGTCCTAAAAAAATCTAATTAGTCCGTCAGTTAGATTATAAAAAAATATTTGACCCGTATTTTTTCTTTTGTTACATAAACCAAAATTGACGAAGATACGACGCTTTTAAAATTCGCAATGCGTCACGGCGGCGTGCTATAGTTTTTAGTGCGTTGTGACGTCACGAGCCCCCACTCCCGAGTTTTGATGCGTTTTATCTTTGTCAGTACTCAGTGATTTACAAAAACAAAAAATACATGTCCATTATTTTCCAATACTGACGGACTAATTAGTTTTGCAATTTATTGATGATGGAAACTAGCCTATTGTAATGCATTTGTACAGAAAGAGAATGAATCCCTAAAAATATTTAGGTATATTGCATACGAATTCCAACATCGGTTTCACACAAGTAGTACGTATTTAGATTTTATTTTTAACTAGCTTCTGCCCGCGACTTCGTTCGCATGAAGTTTTGATATCGCAACGCATCGCCTGCTTAACGGAAGCTTTTTTCCCGCTTGCAACATTTCATATTGCAGCTCCGCTCCTATTGGTCATAGCGTGATGTTATATAGCCTATAATAGCCTTCCTCGATAAACGGACTATCCAACGCAAAAATTATTTTTCAATTCGAGCCTGAGCCGTTCCTGAGATTAGCGCGTTCAACCAAACAAACAAACTCTTCTGCTTTATAATATTAGTATACTCGTAGATTTACATTTTATAAGTTGATTCAGTAAACTCGATTTGAATTCTTTCGTTTTTTTAATCGTTTTGTTTATAAATTTTGTGTGCGTTTCTGTATTTTGATGTTTTTTTGCGGTTTTACTCACGTGTCTCGTCACACGACTAAGCCCCGTGTTGAGGTCGTGTAATTAGCTACTAACAATTTCAGTGATCAAGTCGGGAAATCCTGAAACTTAAACGTGCACAGGTAAAATACAGATCAGAAAAGATTATGAACACAAATTAACAAATACATATGCAGAGGTAATTAATATTTATTTTATCAACATCAATTAAAGTTATGTCCGTTATAGGAGATACTCAGTTTAATAAAATCGTATTTGAGTGATAGACAGCAGCAGGTACAAATAAATGGTGTGAATTCAATGGGTTTAAAAGTAAAAATGGGTGTACCACAAGGTTCCATATTGGGTCCCTTCCTCTTTTTAGTTTATATAAATGACCTACCCCATTTATTTAACAACCACCCGAAAATGGTGTTGTTTGCTGATGATACTTCTTTAAATATTTAGGATAAACAGACGTGCCACTAATCTTGACGACGTAAATAACGCCTTACTGCAGGTCCATGATTGGTTTACCGCAAACAATTTAGTTCTAAATGGAAAAAAACTAAGTGCATTAGATTTGCTCTACCAAATGTCAAAAGTAGTGATTGTGACATAGTACTCGTATTGAATCAAGAGAAACTAGAATTTGTCGATAAAACGGTTTTCTTGGGAATCGCGCTCGATTCAAGGCTACAATGGGGCTCTCATTTAACATCTCTTGCAGGACGGCTGAGCTCAGCAGCATATGCTGTTAGAAAAATTCGTCAATTTACTGATGTCGATACCGCGAGGCTAGTCTATTATAGTTATTTTCACAGTATTATGTCATACGGTATTTTACTATGGGGACGGGCTGCAGACATCGAGTCTATATTTATTCTGCAAAAAAGAGCCGTCAGAGCCATATATGACTTACGTCGACGTGATTCTCTAAGAGAGCTGTTCAAGAAAATTAATATCATGACAGTACCTTGTCAATATATCTATGAAAACATCATGTACGTTAGGAAAAACCTGCATTTATTCAGTAAAAGAGGTGACAGACATCACTATAGTACTAGAAATAGGGATCAACTAGTTCAGCCAGGTTTCAGGCTTGCTAAAGTAGATTCAACTTTCATAGGGTAGGTACTGTTTAAAATGTTACAATAAAATCCCTCCCCACATTCTTCAACTGAATGAGACAAAGTTTAAATCTTGTATAAAACGCACACTATGTAGGCAAGCATATTATAAGTTGGGGGATTACATTGATGATAAAAATGCTTGGCTCAATGCTGGTCCTGCTCCACAACCATAGGGGCAAACCAATTGATTCCCAGTTTAGTTATTGTGGAAGCTGCAGAAGATTGTAAAAAAGATCCTTGCATAGTATAGATTCCATATATTAGTATTAATATATTAGTATATATACATATATATATATAAACAGGATCAAAATTCAGGCATAGACCTGAATAAATTTCTTTCCTGAAACCCTAACAATAGGCTTGTGTCCTAAAAAAATCTAATTAGTCCGTCAGTTAGATTATAAAAAAATATTTGACCCGTATTTTTTCTTTTGTTACATAAACCAAAATTGACGAAGATACGACGCTTTTAAAATTCGCAATGCGTCACGGCGGCGTGCTATAGTTTTTAGTGCGTTGTGACGTCACGAGCCCCCACTCCCGAGTTTTGATGCGTTTTATCTTTGTCAGTACTCAGTGATTTACAAAAACAAAAAATACATGTCCATTATTTTCCAATACTCTAACTGACGGACTAATTAGTTTTGCAATTTATTGATGATGGAAACTAGCCTATTGTAATGCATTTGTACAGAAAGAGAATGAATCCCTAAAAATATTTAGGTATATTGCATACGAATTCCAACATCGGTTTCACACAAGTAGTACGTATTTAGATTTTATTTTTAACTAGCTTCTGCCCGCGACTTCGTTCGCATGAAGTTTTGATATCGCAACGCATCGCCTGCTTAACGGAAGCTTTTTTCCCGCTTGCAACATTTCATATTGCAGCTCCGCTCCTATTGGTCATAGCGTGATGTTATATAGCCTATAATAGCCTTCCTCGATAAACGGACTATCCAACGCAAAAATTATTTTTCAATTCGAGCCTGAGCCGTTCCTGAGATTAGCGCGTTCAACCAAACAAACAAACTCTTCTGCTTTATAATATTAGTATACTCGTAGATTTACATTTTATAAGTTGATTCAGTAAACTCGATTTGAATTCTTTCGTTTTTTTAATCGTTTTGTTTATGAATTTTGTGTGCGTTTCTGTATTTTGATGTTTTTTTGCGGTTTTACTCACGTGTCTCGTCACACGACTAAGCCCCGTGTTGAGGTCGTGTAATTAGCTACTAACAATTTCAGTGATCAAGTCGGGAAATCCTGAAACTTAAACGTGCACAGGTAAAATACAGATCAGAAAAGATTATGAACACAAATTAACAAATACATATGCAGAGGTAATTAATATTTATTTTATCAACATCAATTAAAGTTATGTCCGTTATAGGAGATACTCAGTTTAATAAAATCGTATTTGAGTGATAGACAGCAGCAGGTACAAATAAATGGTGTGAATTCAATGGGTTTAAAAGTAAAAATGGGTGTACCACAAGGTTCCATATTGGGTCCCTTCCTCTTTTTAGTTTATATAAATGACCTACCCCATTTATTTAACAACCACCCGAAAATGGTGTTGTTTGCTGATGATACTTCTTTAAATATTTAGGATAAACAGACGTGCCACTAATCTTGACGACGTAAATAACGCCTTACTGCAGGTCCATGATTGGTTTACCGCAAACAATTTAGTTCTAAATGGAAAAAAACTAAGTGCATTAGATTTGCTCTACCAAATGTCAAAAGTAGTGATTGTGACATAGTACTCGTATTGAATCAAGAGAAACTAGAATTTGTCGATAAAACGGTTTTCTTGGGAATCGCGCTCGATTCAAGGCTACAATGGGGCTCTCATTTAACATCTCTTGCAGGACGGCTGAGCTCAGCAGCATATGCTGTTAGAAAAATCCGTCAATTTACTGATGTCGATACCGCGAGGCTAGTCTATTATAGTTATTTTCACAGTATTATGTCATACGGTATTTTACTATGGGGACGGGCTGCAGACATCGAGTCTATATTTATTCTGCAAAAAAGAGCCGTCAGAGCCATATATGACTTACGTCGACGTGATTCTCTAAGAGAGCTGTTCAAGAAAATTAATATCATGACAGTACCTTGTCAATATATCTATGAAAACATCATGTACGTTAGGAAAAACCTGCATTTATTCAGTAAAAGAGGTGACAGACATCACTATAGTACTAGAAATAGGGATCAACTAGTTCAGCCAGGTTTCAGGCTTGCTAAAGTAGATTCAACTTTCATAGGGTAGGTACTGTTTAAAATGTTACAATAAAATCCCTCCCCACATTCTTCAACTGAATGAGACAAAGTTTAAATCTTGTATAAAACGCACACTATGTAGGCAAGCATATTATAAGTTGGGGGATTACATTGATGATAAAAATGCTTGGCTCAATGCTGGTCCTGCTCCACAACCATAGGGGCAAACCAATTGATTCCCAGTTTAGTTATTGTGGAAGCTGCAGAAGATTGTAAAAAAGATCCTTGCATAGTATAGATTCCATATATTAGTATTAATATATTAGTATATATACATATATATATATAAACAGGATCAAAATTCAGGCATAGACCTGAATAAATTTCTTTCCTGAAACCCTAACAATAGGCTTGTGTCCTAAAAAAATCTAATTAGTCCGTCAGTTAGATTATAAAAAAATATTTGACCCGTATTTTTTCTTTTGTTACATAAACCAAAATTGACGAAGATACGACGCTTTTAAAATTCGCAATGCGTCACGGCGGCGTGCTATAGTTTTTAGTGCGTTGTGACGTCACGAGCCCCCACTCCCGAATTTTGATGCGTTTTATCTTTGTCAGTACTCAGTGATTTACAAAAACAAAAAATACATGTCCATTATTTTCCAATACTCTAACTGACGGACTAATTAGTTTTGCAATTTATTGATGGTGGAAACTAGCCTATTGTAATGCATTTGTACAGAAAGAGAATGAATCCCTAAAAATATTTAGGTATATTGCATACGAATTCCAACATCGGTTTCACACAAGTAGTACGTATTTAGATTTTATTTTTAACTAGCTTCTGCCCGCGACTTCGTTCGCATGAAGTTTTGATATCGCAACGCATCGCCTGCTTAACGGAAGCTTTTTTCCCGCTTGCAACATTTCATATTGCAGCTCCGCTCCTATTGGTCATAGCGTGATGTTATATAGCCTATAATAGCCTTCCTCGATAAACGGACTATCCAACGCAAAAATTATTTTTCAATTCGAGCCTGAGCCGTTCCTGAGATTAGCGCGTTCAACCAAACAAACAAACTCTTCTGCTTTATAATATTAGTATACTCGTAGATTTACATTTTATAAGTTGATTCAGTAAACTCGATTTGAATTCTTTCGTTTTTTTAATCGTTTTGTTTATGAATTTTGTGTGCGTTTCTGTATTTTGATGTTTTTTTGCGGTTTTACTCACGTGTCTCGTCACACGACTAAGCCCCGTGTTGAGGTCGTGTAATTAGCTACTAACAATTTCAGTGATCAAGTCGGGAAATCCTGAAACTTAAACGTGCACAGGTAAAATACAGATCAGAAAAGATTATGAACACAAATTAACAAATACATATGCAGAGGTAATTAATATTTATTTTATCAACATCAATTAAAGTTATGTCCGTTATAGGAGATACTCAGTTTAATAAAATCGTATTTGAGTGATAGACAGCAGCAGGTACAAATAAATGGTGTGAATTCAATGGGTTTAAAAGTAAAAATGGGTGTACCACAAGGTTCCATATTGGGTCCCTTCCTCTTTTTAGTTTATATAAATGACCTACCCCATTTATTTAACAACCACCCGAAAATGGTGTTGTTTGCTGATGATACTTCTTTAAATATTTAGGATAAACAGACGTGCCACTAATCTTGACGACGTAAATAACGCCTTACTGCAGGTCCATGATTGGTTTACCGCAAACAATTTAGTTCTAAATGGAAAAAAACTAAGTGCATTAGATTTGCTCTACCAAATGTCAAAAGTAGCGATTGTGACATAGTACTCGTATTGAATCAAGAGAAACTAGAATTTGTCGATAAAACGGTTTTCTTGGGAATCGCGCTCGATTCAAGGCTACAATGGGGCTCTCATTTAACATCTCTTGCAGGACGGCTGAGCTCAGCAGCATATGCTGTTAGAAAAATCCGTCAATTTACTGATGTCGATACCGCGAGGCTAGTCTATTATAGTTATTTTCACAGTATTATGTCATACGGTATTTTACTATGGGGACGGGCTGCAGACATCGAGTCTATATTTATTCTGCAAAAAAGAGCCGTCAGAGCCATATATGACTTACGTCGACGTGATTCTCTAAGAGAGCTGTTCAAGAAAATTAATATCATGACAGTACCTTGTCAATATATCTATGAAAACATCATGTACGTTAGGAAAAACCTGCATTTATTCAGTAAAAGAGGTGACAGACATCACTATAGTACTAGAAATAGGGATCAACTAGTTCAGCCAGGTTTCAGGCTTGCTAAAGTAGATTCAACTTTCATAGGGTAGGTACTGTTTAAAATGTTACAATAAAATCCCTCCCCACATTCTTCAACTGAATGAGACAAAGTTTAAATCTTGTATAAAACGCACACTATGTAGGCAAGCATATTATAAGTTGGGGGATTACATTGATGATAAAAATGCTTGGCTCAATGCTGGTCCTGCTCCACAACCATAGGGGCAAACCAATTGATTCCCAGTTTAGTTATTGTGGAAGCTGCAGAAGATTGTAAAAAAGATCCTTGCATAGTATAGATTCCATATATTAGTATTAATATATTAGTATATATACATATATTAATACTAATATATGCATATACATATACATGCGCTATGAAGTTATATTAGTATATAACTTCATAGCGCATGTGTGAGTACTATGCACTGTAAAGCCATTAAGCCACTATTTGCATCCAGTAATTTTTTTTTTTTTTGACTTGAATAAGCCTTGGCGGCTGAGAGAATGTCATGCTCACTCAAATGTCTCGGTGATGGTGGCGGGTGAGTCGGGTCATTTAGTTCCCTTCAATATGGTTGAGCTGAATGGTGCTGATACATGCGTCATGTTCGTGAACGGGCGCTGTCAGTTGAGACTGGTCATCTCTTAGCTGCCACGGTTAATTTTAATTACTTTATTTTTATGATGTTGATTTAATCTTTTCTCTGGACGCTCTTAATGTGCACGTCTTTGTACATCGTTCTCACATATATGTTTAATCACAACATGAATGATGTAACCAAGATTTTGTAACAATATTTTGATTTAAAAGAGTGTCCATGGAGTTTCTTGCCCGTTCTTCTCCATAGAGATCTACGCTAGGGAATGGGCAACTACAGTACTTTCTCAAGTTATTATGCCTTGTGTCTGTGACTGTAGCTTTGATTTTTCTTTATATTTTTGACATTCAAAAGTGCCGTAATGGTCTAATTGAAATAAATGCTTTGAGTTTGAGTTTGAGTTTGATACCTAGCTGCATGACACTGCAGCTTAGTTAAACCATAAGGTAAAGTATCAACATAATGAATGTTGATATTTTTAAACTAGTATTTAGCGCCGGCGGCAGCGACGTGTGAACCGGGAAAGGAAATTATAATAAATTGTATAAATGAAACGCTGTAGCCACAGACTCGTATTTCTGGTTTTCCGAGCAAAGCACATTAGGAATAACCGACTGCGAATTAGGTACCTGTCTTGAGGAAAACCAATAGCTAAAAAGGAACCCAATAAGGATAAACACTAAAAAAAAATGGGTACCTCTAGACCTCTTGTGTACCTATATACCTGAATTAACACCCGAAATTACTGTTGCTGGCAGAGTTTAATGGAGCACGGAATTTACCGGAGAAATTACTTTATCATAGATAATTATGCATAGGTACCTACCTACATATATGAAGGTAAGGTCTTGCTTGCATGTAGGTACGTAGATACCCCGAGTGTCCTTGATCGAGGGGTCACTAAATTAAACTCCGTACCTATATTTGTATGTGGCTTAAGTAGGTAGTTATTTAACTTTATAAATTTCTAAGTAGGTTTTCCTCCATCACTTCATGACTCTATGCTTGATGGGCGTGATAAAAACGCAACTCGTTACAGTCGGGCCGCTAAAGAATAATTACGTACCTACCTAACGAACGACAGCGTACTTACCTACCAGTACTGGGTGACTGTACTGACCTAATCACCTAAACCAAAACTGCCTAAACTGCCTAAACGACGCGCGATGGTACATAAGGATCAATTTGAGCCACAGAGGGTAAGACGACTCATTCTTAGTTTCAAATGGATTTCATTCAATTTATCATGTTCGTTAGAGATCATTGATCGGTCCCGAGCGAATCGCATCCAACGGATTCCTGCAACCTTCACCAGGTCATCGGCCCACCTAGTGGGAGGTCTTTCAACGCATCGTCTTCCCGCGGCTTCGCCCGCGTTCAAATTGTACACTAAAACCTTCCTCGAGAACCACTCTATCCATTCATTGGTGAAAACAACATGTAAATCGGTGCTGTAAACTCATCAACTTCGCCAACAACATGCCTCATCCCTCTCTGTTGATCGTACTGAGCTGGGAGTACCTGTCGAAGCGCTGCAGGTGACCTCAGTTTCAAGGACTGTTCGTAAAGGATGGGAAAGCGCCGCTGAGGGGAGAACACGTCGTGTCTGCTTTGGGAGATGTCACGGACTTGGTAATTGTGAGAGGTAAGCGGCTGTAGGCGAGGTGTGGAAAGGGATGGTGCTGCTTAAGCTACCTTTGACAAGGTGCTGTAGTTTTTGAGGTCATCGCGAACAGACAGACAGACAGACAGATGGACGCTGCGGAGGAGTTTGGTTCATAGTAATTAATCTAAAATTCGAACGTAATGTTGGATTGTTATTACTCGTAGTATGTAGTTATGATGGGTGGGGTTATCCAACACTTGGTGAGGTCGTGAAAAGGATGGGTGGGGCTAAGCAACACTTGATGAGGCCAGGAAAAGGATGGGTGGGGTTAAGCAACACTTGATGAGGTCGAGAAAAGGATGGGTGGGGTTTAGAACACTTGGTGAGGTCGGGAAAAGGATGGGTGGAGTTAAGCAACACTTGGTGAGGTCGAGAATAGGATGGGCGGGGTTAAGCAACACTTGGTGGGGTCGAGAATAGGATGGGCGGGGTTAAGCAACACTTGGTGAGGTCGTGAAAAGGATGGGTGGGGCTAGGTAAGGTCGGGAAAACGATGGGTGGGGTTAAGCAACACTTGGTGAGGTCGGGAAAAGTATAGGTGGGGTTAAGCAACACTTGGTGAGGTCGGGAAAAGGATGGGTGGGGTTAGGTAACACTTGGTGAGGTCAAGAAAAGGATGGGTGGGGTTAAGCAACACTTGGTGAGGTCGGGAAAAGTATAGGTGGGGTTAAGCAACAATTAGTGAGGTCGGGAAAAGGATGGGTGGGGTTAGGTAACACTTGGTGAGGTCAAGAAAAGGATGGGTGGGGTTAAGCAACACTTGGTGAGGTCGGGAAAAGTATAGGTGGGGTTAAGCAACACTTGGTGAGGTCGGGAAAAGGATGGGTGGAGTTAGGTAACACTTGGTGAGGTTAAGAAAAGGATGGGTGGGGTTAGGTAACACTTGGTGAGGTCAAGAAAAGGATGGGTGGGGTTAAGCAACACTTGGTGAGGTCGGGAAAAGGATGGGTGGGGTTAAGCAACACTTGGTGAGGTCGGGAAAAGGATGGGTGGGGTTAAGCAACACTTGGTGAGGTCGGGAAAAGTATAGGTGGGGTTAAGCAACACTTGGTGAGGTCGGGAAAAGGATGGGTGGGGTTAGGTAACACTTGGTGAGGTCAAGAAAAGGATGGGTGGGGTTAAGCAACACTTGGTGAGGTCAGGAAAAGTATAGGTGGGGTTAAGCAACACTTGGTGAGGTCGGGAAAAGGATGGGTGGGGTTAAGCAACACTTGGTGAGGTTGGGAAAAGGATGGGTGGGGTTAAACAACACTTGGTGAGGTCGGGAAAAGGATGGGTAGGGTTAAGCAACACTTGGTGAGGTCGAGAATAGGATTGGTGAGGTTAAGCAACACTTGGTGAGATCGGATTTTGGATGGGTAAAAATAAGCTACAAAAAGACTGTCACGTATGAATTAATAGATTCGGACTTATCAGTCCCTCGCTGAAAATTCTGTAAGTTTTGATAATCTGAGGGCTGAGTAATTTGAGGTTTAGTAAAAGTGAGGTTATGTTATAGTCTCTATAAAAGAGCTGATTACTTGTAAGTGCTTCAATCAAACACTAATGTATATTATATTTAGTGTAGAATGTTTGAAAAGTCATTAAACAGATAACAGGAATGGATTTGTCGAAAAGGCGTCTAGAATAAATAAAAAACCATTTTAATGTAGTACATGGTTTATTCATCTTACATTATTATTAAAATATCGTCTAGAAACTGTGCAGGTGGAACAATATGATCTTGGTAGGCTTGCCGGCCTTGGTAAGCCCAGCTAGGTTATATTTACTTTCAGAGTTAGGTGCAAGCCACTGCCGAATCATTGTCCGAGGGTCGTCGGCCTATTACCTAGTTAGATTAGTTGCAATCCCACAATGATTATTCACCCAGCAATCCATATTGCAAACAATATCCAATCCTAGCCGATGGCAAAATCCAAAAACAATTCCAAATCAAACGTGTGAGCGATCTTCGCTGTGCCCAATAAGGAAGCAAGTATCGTACAAGGTAGCCAGGTCGGAATCCGTAATAAATAAAGAAGTAGCCGTTGAAATTATAAAATAATCGAGAAAGATCGTACATTGGCTTGAAAGAAACAACTTGTTGATAAACTTGCACAAAACTAACATAATGCACTTCCATCAACGCACAATTTTAAAAGAAGTATCGGTAGACTGCAATAAACAAAAAATTTACCAAGTTAACGAAGCAAAATTCTTAGGGATTTACATTGACAGACAACTAAATTGGAAGTCACAAGCAGAGGAAATTTGCAAAAGAATGAATACAGCGGCATATGTTCTTTCAAAGTTGTCCAGGAAAGTTGACATTCAAACAACATTGGTAGCTTATCATGGTCTGGTTGCATCAGTTCTAAGATTTGGTATTATTTTCTGGGGCAATTGCAGCTCAAGGGAGTACATATTCAAAGCGCAAAAACGTTGCATTAGAGCGATGTGTGGGTTGAAGACCACAGACAGTTGCGAACCAAAGTTTAAGTCCCTCAAAATTCTCACATTTCCGTCATTGTATATTTTTGAAATGGCCATGTTTGTAAAGACCAATAAAAACCTATTTCCCACGATGACCGAAACTAGAAAACGACCGGTCAGAAACCAGTACAAAAATTTATTAAAAATCGAGTCCTGTAACACAGCACTATTGAAGAAAAGTGTTATTTGTATGGGTCCTACTATTTACAACAAATTGCCAGATGTTCTGAAAAATGATACCATTAAAAACTTTAAAAAGAAATTAGCGGCCTTCTTAGCAGACAAATGTTATTATTCTATTAATGATTTTTTAATGGACAAAACTTTTTAATAATCAATGTGTATAATAAATATTATTAATATTATCTTGTACATGTACACATGATACTTAATAATAACAGTTAAAATGTAATTTATTATGGTGTCATCATCATCATCATCATTTCAGCCGAAAGACGTCCACTGCTGGACATAGGCCTCCCCCAAGTGTCGCCACATTGACCGGTCCCTTGCGACTCGCATCCACCGGACTCCCGCAACCTTCACCAGGTCATCGGTCCACCTAGTGGGAGGTCTTCCAACGCATCGTCTTCCGGTTCGCGGTCGCCACTCCAGAACTTTCCGGCCCCAGCGGCCATCCGTTCTGCGAGCAATGTGCCCTGCCCACTGCCACTTAAGTTTAGCAATTCTTCGGGCTATGTCGGTGACATTGATTCTCTTGCGGATGTCTTCATTTCTGATTCGATCACGCAAGGAAACTCCGAGCATAGCCCTCTCCATTGCCCTTTGGGTGACTTTATTATGGTGTAACATTTTAATTTTAATTTGACATTTTTTCAATATTTATTTAATGTATACGTATAATTGCATTAATTATAACTGGGACATTTTAATAATTTGTAACTCTATTTTTATATATTTTTTTGTTTTTCTATTCTTAACAATTTTTAGAAATTTTTGCGTGCCTTTTCAGGCAGAATGTACCTACATGGCTCACTCCTTTCTATTCCACCTGTATTTTAATGTAACCTACATTCATTGCAAATAAATGATTTGATTTGATTTGATTTGAGCACTCAAAACATAACGGAAATAAAATAAAGTAAAAAAACTAAAACCCGACTACGGAAATAAAGGGGTCTTAAAAGGACGAAACAAGAAAATAATTCAAATAGAAATCCAGAAATGCATACGTACAAAAACAGTCAAGTAGAGCCGTAGTCGCACCCACTCTATACCTACTATGATTATTTGGGTGCCAGGAACACCTCCATTAAACAGATACGGTATATGAAACAGTTCACAGTTGTTTGAAAAAAGATACGTTCAGGATAAGTAATAAAATATGTAAACGAAGTAAAAAAAAAATGCTTGCATATACGAATAGACTACAAACTTAGTCCAGAAATTATTTTGTATAACTTTTTGTCTTTTTTGTACAAAAACTGTTGTTTCCATCCAAGTTCAAAATGATTTTCCTAGAAAGTCCTTATAAAGTTTTCTAAACTTATGGTTCAAAAGTTAGAGGGGGGGGGGACACATTGTTTTTTACTTTTGGAGCGATTATTTCCGAAATTATTGACATTATAAAAAAATGATTTTAGTAAACCTCTATTCATTTTTAAATACCTATCCAACAATATATCACACGTTAGGGTTGAAATTAAAAAAAAAACACTTCCCACTTTACATATAGGGGGGCTACCCTAATAAAACATTTTTTTCCAATTTTTATTTTACCACTTTGTCGGCGTGATTGATACACATATTGGTACTAAACAGCTTTCTAGTGCTAACGGTCACAGAGATTAAGCGAGGACGGACAGACGGACGGACAGACAGACATGGCGAAACTATAAGGGTTCCTAGTTGACTACGGAACCCTAAAAACGGGTCAAATATTTTTTGAAAATCTAACTGACGGAGCAAATATTCCTCGAAAACTGTTTTTTTTCACACTTCGATTAGGTTCAAAATACAGTCTAGGTATTTCACACACGTGCGTTTTTGTTATTTTTTCCACACGTGTGCGGAAAGCAAAATTGATACAGATAACTATTATAGTTAGTTCAAATTGGTTCAATGCATAATTAAAAAAAAACATTCACCTACTTACTACCTATAGAGTCAGAGGTGAATGTTTTTTTTATTTCGGCAAAGCGATCTACGTCTTTACGGCGTAAACATATTTTGAATACTATTATTCTTTTTTTCCTCGAATCGCGCGATCGCTTGCCACGATAAGTTCGTGCTCCGTGTTATTAAATGTAAAAAAATAGTAAAACTACATAAATTGTCTCATAATTAGTACAATTTAAAACTAAACGGTTGTATATATATGTGGAAGTGTTAAAAAAAACTTAAATACTGCAGTGAACAATCAATATTAAGCCTATAATTTATCTCCCATAAACTGGATTCTACAAACCTATCAAGTGTTACAAACTATAAACAGTGTTCAATGTGCAATAAAGTTCACCACGAAAGTGTTAAAAAAGTGATTAAGTATAAAAAACAAACAAAATAAAAGTTAAACAGTGCGCAAATCAAAACAAAGAAAATGACCTTTGGACTCCACTAGACATTTGAATTCAAAACTTGCTTAACGAACTTTTAAATGTCACTACAGTATCTATAGCGTAATTTGAACGCTGTAAGCAATGTTCGAATGGCTCGGTGCGCCAAGTGTTGAACTGAGCGACAGCTGCGCATGAGCAGTACCAAGTTCGAATCCCGCCAACTGATAACACTTTTTGTGATTTGTAATTCACCTATAAACTCTTAATAATGAATTCTGATTTCGTTACTTACCGTAAAACTAACAAAACTGTTTCTTTGAATAATTCTACGAGTTCAATGTTTGAGACTACTGGCACGAGTCTACCAGAGAATACTATGAACGAGAATGAGAATTACATCAAACAAATAAACGACTTAAAAATGGAATTAGCATCAGTACACCTACAAGTTGAAAATTTGCTACACGAAAACCAACATCTAAAATCAGAATTAGAGCACAATAAAACAGTTATAGAAAACTACAAGAAAGTCAGGTTTACTCCTACGCCATCATCCGTGCGTTTAAGCAGCAAGAAAAAACGACAGAAGCGGAAACCTGAACAAAAACTAAGTTCAGTGGCGAAGCAGATTAGAACGAGTTCTCCTACAAATAGTGATGCAGAAACAATTTTTGAAACTGAAAAGAACAATAACAAATCACTGGGGAGTATTACTAAAACAGAAACAACAAAAAATAAAATATGTCTGATAAGCACTAATAATAAAAATAGGATTTTATCGATTGCTGAAGCGACAATCAAGGGCAACTTTGAATTATGCCATTATATATCACCCCATGCAGGTAACAAACAACTATTCACAGGAATAAACGAAAAGATATCCACTTTCACAAAACAAGATTATTGTATCATACTTATGGGTGAAGAAGACTTTATGGTGACGAAAAATTACTTCGACCAGATTGTTTTTATCCGTGAGACACTGCGAAATATAACACATACAAATGTAATCATCTGTTTGCCTACCTATAAATGCAAAGATTACGTAAACATGCACAACTGGAGGGTTGAAAACTTCAACAATCTGTTATACTTGGACATAATAACACATGAGCATGCGTATCTTTTAGATTCCAATAAAAATATATACTATGACTATTCGCTGTATAATGCTAAGACTGGAATAATTAATGACAAAGGCATTCGCGCCGTATTCAGAGACCTAAACGACTATATGCAGGATTTACAAGAGTACAACAATAATGAATTTCAGACCGACTTAGAAGAAGCGAATTTTTTTCTTGACTAATGAGAAATTAATAGTATTGCATCAAAATATTGCAGGACTTATCAACAAATCAGACATGCTTACAATCTGCTTAGAAGAACTTACAGATAGAGATTTGAAAGTTGATGTTTTGTGCATTACGGAACACTTTATGTCAGAGGGCGATGAAACACATCTACTGATTCCAAATTACAGTTTAGCTTCATGTTTTAGTAGAACAAATAGCAAAAGAGGTGGTTCATGTATTTTAGTCAGAAATGGTCATTCTTGGAAAGATGTACCTGAGGTTACGAAATTATCAACAGCCAATACATTCGAATGTTGTGGAATAGAACTGACAAAGTATAACACCTTAATTGTATGTATTTATCGTGTACCTAAAGTTGCCAATTTGAGTGTATTCTTAAAAAAATTGGAACAACTATTAACAAATGTAAGTAATAAAAAAAAAATATAGCAACATTATATTAGCTGGTGATTTCAATATTGACATCATGAAGAAAAATAGTGTATGCCTAGATTTCACTTGTTTGTTATTAAATTACAACCTGAAATTAGCCATTAATGAACCTACTAGATTAAAAAGCCAGACTTGCATCGACAATTTCGCACATAATTTTCAAAATAGATGTGGGACTGAAGTGATAGAATTTGCATTATCTGACCATACAGCGCAACTGTTAAAATGTCCTGTAAAAAAATCATGCAATAGTAAATACTGGAAAAAAACGCAGAGAGACTATTCACAAGAAAATATATTAAAGTTCAGATCTTGTCTAGAAAGTCTGACATTTTCTGATGTTTATAATACAGATGACCCTAACGTCGCATATAATTCATTTATGGAGGAGTTTACATTATTTTATAATCTTTGCTTTCCATGTAAACTTGTTACTATTAACATAAGCAGAAAGCCTAAATGGATCTCACGTGGTGTTAAAATTTGTAGTAAGAAAAAGAGGCACCTCTTATGGAAGTATAGACGTAAATCGTCTGAAACCAATAAACTTCAATTTATTAAATACAATAAAATATTTAAAAAAATTATACGACTTACCCAAAGGGCTCAAAATAATTATAAAATCCAAACAGCTGAAAATAAAACAAAAACCACATGGCAACTAATAAATAATAAAAAACTTAATGTACCTCGGGATAATTTACATCAAATAAATGTTGATAGTAAAATAGTTACAAATCCAGAATCAATAGCGAACAAATTCAATAATTATTTCATTGACCGAGTTATCCCTATACAAGAGTCCGGAAAAAATGTTACATCAGGTATTTTGAACCAACAAAAATCTATGTTCATGGCCCCAAGTTTACCGTGTGATATCTTAAACATTATAAAACAACTTAAAAATACTAACAGCGTGGGTTATGACGGTGTCTCGACTAAAATAATTAAATCTGTTGGTGATATAATATGCAGCCACTTAAGTCACATCGTGAATTTATGTATCAGTACGGGTACTTTTCCTGATGGTATGAAAACATCAATAATTAAACCTCTATTTAAGAAAGGAAACAGAGACCTAATCGAAAATTATAGACCAATAGCGCTGATACCAATTATGTCGAAGATTTTTGAAAAATACATTTACAAACAATTATATACTTATATGGAAAAAAATAACCTTCTTTGTAGTGAGCAAAAGGGTTTCAGACAAAATAAGACAATCAATATGGCGGTTTATGATTTTCTGCATACTGTAATGTTGCGGATGGATGAAAGGACTCCTACCTGCGCTGTGCTATGCGATATGACACAAGCATTCGATTACGTTGACCATACTACTTTAATAAATAAACTTGACTCATATGGAGTAAGAGGCAATGTTCTTAGACTAATTAAATCCTACATCTCTAATAGACGGCAAATCACAGCAATCTCAAGAATAGATCGTACCAAAAAAGCGACTACGTATTTGTCTCAAGAACGTTTAGTAAAATTCGGTGTACCTCAAGGAAGCGTTCTGGGGCCATTATTATTTATCATATACATAAATGACTTTCCGAAATCCATTGAGCATCCAATGACTCTTTTTGCAGACGATAGCACAATCACAATAGCATGTAAGAAAACTGAAACCTATGAACTTGACATTAATAATGCTTTAGCTTGTATAATTGACTGGTTGGACAATAATAATCTAAAAATTAATTTAAATAAAACACAAATCTTGCATTTCAGTCAAAGAATACCAATAAGAAATGACATTAACTTAAGTTATAGAAATCACACCATTTGCAGAGTCGATAAAGCCAGATTCCTTGGACTCACCATCGACAAAAAACTTGATTGGAAAGATCACATTGAAGAAATCAGCAAGAAAATCAGTAGTTCTTCCTACGCATTGCATAAACTCGCCCCAATCGTAAATACGGATACATTGCTGACTGCCTATCACGGACTTGTTGCATCGATCCTTAGATATGGTATTATTTTCTGGGGGAACTCCACTCATAAAGAGGTTATATTCAGAATGCAAAAACGATGCATAAGAGCTATGTTTGGTCTTAAAATTACAGACAGTTGCAAACCCTATTTTATAAAACATAAAATTCTCTCACTTCCTTCCTTATATATATTAGAAACGGTATTATTTGTTAAAAAGAATCCCCAACTGTTTCCGAAGTGTTCAGATGGTTCCGAAAGAAGTCAACGTGACAGTCGGAGACTTCGATTACATAGATCTAAAACAGCTCTCATGGGTAAAAGTGTATTCTGCATGGCCCCAAAATTATACAACAAGGTACCAAAGGCATACAAAGATTTGAATATAAATAGTTTTTGTAAAAGCATGAAGAAACTTTTATTAAATAAATGCTACTATAATGTTGCCGATTATTTAAATGATGTACTTTGACTTTTGACATTTATTTATTAATTTACGTAACTTGTGACTTGACTGTACTCTGACATTTTATTTGCTTTTTGCTATAATAATAATTTTATTTTTGTTCTTTTGTAATGATTGTAATAATTTTGACATTTATTATTATTGGCTCATATTTATACACTTTTTTTTTTTTAATTATGACTTTTATGTTTACTATTTAATTTTTTTGACATGATTTGTATAATTTATTGACATTTATTATTATTTGCTTTTTTTTTTAATTTTCATTTTTATCCTTATACTTTTTGACATGTATCATTTTGAGATTTTATTACTAGTTGCAATTTTTTTTTTTGTTTTTACAGACACGGGTAAAATTACTTGTATGTTTTTGTAACTTTTAGCTTGGACATTTAGTATTTTCCATTAATTTCAATTCTATTGACTGAAAGGATATATTTAAAAATCTCAATTTCCCAATTTTAAAACATTTGCACGCCATGTATGTGGCAAAACATGTCTGAACGATTTTCTGTATTTATTTTATCCTACATGCACTTTTATTATTGTATGTGACACATGTTTTGAGCAAATAAATATATCTTATCTTATCTTATCTTATCTTATCTTATCTTATCAAATTGTGTTTATAAATTCAATATCATAAATAAACATGATTACTTATTTAAAACTAATATTTACTTTTATAAACAAATTAATATTTATTACTTAGTGTTCTAAATTAAAAAAATATATTTAAAAAACTATTTATTTTATTAGGCTCTATAACGGCTTCATACCTTTGCTTCTCATTCAACCTGGCGAAAGCAAAGCGCGAAAAAAAAATCATAGTGTCGTAATAATTCATGACACAAATATTTTACATTCTTTTATTTTATTTCTTAAAAAGTGTATTGAAAAACGCAGTTCTTGGCTCAAAAACACCCTCGCCTACGGCTCGTGTGTTAATGCCGCCTCGAATAACAATAACAAACTTGTATCAAAATGTACTATTTGGTCGTCTACCCAATTAACTCGGGATTTGTCATCGATTTCAAAGCTAGATCTATTTGGTATGAATCATCTTGAGTGATGGTTTAGGTTTTCTCGAGATTTTAACGATTTATTTATTTTAGTCATAAAATAAATAAACCTAAGTATAAAATAAATAATATTCTGCTTAATATTCGTTCATATCAAATTAAGTGTAAAAGTCCTCTTAAGTAGCTGACCTAGTGAACACCTCCTTTTATGTGTGTCTGGCCTAAGTTTGATGTTTTAACTAAATATATTTTACCAATCGTATCGCCTAAATTGGTTGTTTATGTCAAAACGCGAAACATACCAAATCAGGCTTTGTTTTGCTTTTATTGGCGTAAGGATCGTCATATTTCACAACTTCAATCCACGAAACCGGTTATACAGAACCGGATTAGCCACATAAAATTTGTTACAGCACAGGTCTCAGTTCAACATAAAGAAAACACTTCATCTTCCTTTTCCACCGATAGGTCTAAGGCGACTACAGGAGCTAAACGCGTGAAAGCCTGAAAGTAAATGATTCACTGCATTAAACAAAACCAGTCCCCTTAATAGAATATTATGTTATGTTATTATTTTAGTACATTAGAAACTTGACTCCTCGGAGGCTGCAGAGAGCTAACAATGTTTGAGTTTTCTTTCCTCGGCTTTACTTCCAACAAGTTAGCCTTATTTTTTAACTTACCTGCACAACTCCATAAAAAAAACTCTATTTCAAAAGAATGGTCGAAAGAAAGCCTTTAGCCTAATCTGTATGAGCTCCGTTAGGTACATAAGTAAGTACCTATACCAAAATTAAAACACGCACTGCTAGCACCCGTATGTCGGCGTCACATTGTAAAAAACCGTTAGATTGTAATATACCTAACTAGCTAGATTGTAAACTCTCGCAAGATTGTCAACGAATACACTGCTTACAACATGACGCATTATGTCGCATGCATTTCACAATATTACGGTTTCACTTCGATTGATTATAATCTACCGAAAAATAATGCGTTACATTGTAAGCAGTATGTTCGTTTGACAATCTTTTGAGAGTATACAATCTCGCTAGATAGAATACAATCTAACGTGTTTTACAATTTTACGGTGGCATATATGAACTTGAATATCATGGAGATCGACTTTGTTCAAAAAAGTTAATTTGGCTAAAAAAAATTAAACCAAAAAACAAAACCTAGTTCTACCAAACGACCTTTAGAATTTACTGCAGGGAGTTATCCGACACTGCTTAGAATCTATACCTATGTCACCGTAAAATTGTCAAACACGTTATATTACAATATAACGTGTGTCTCTCTAGCGATATTGTAAACTCTCGAAATATTGTCAACTGAACATACGGAAGTATCTCTGCCCCCATAATCGGGACTTGGGGCACCCCCCCGTTAGGTTAGTTAGGTTCGGAAATAGTCCCGCAAAGCGGGGCTCCGTCGACTACGCTTTTTAGGGGAATATAAAGTGTTTTAAGGTTAGGTTATATTAATCGGTATTTCTCAGGAATCGAATGGTACATTATCTTTTTATGAGAGTTGTACCACTGGGCAAGGGGGACCTCTCTTTCCCTCCACACCGCGTGAGTTGACTACCATCGCATGCATTTCACGAAAAATAATGCGTTTTGTTGTAAGCAGTATATTCGTTTGACAATATTTCGAGATTTTACAATATCGCTAGAGATATTACAATATAACGTATTTGACAATTTTACGGTGACATATACATATAATAAAATCGTAGGAAAGTCAAAATTAATGTACATTGTAATTTTTTTTAAAAGAATACTTGGGGCGTGATCTACAATCGATATCGAAGCCAAAAATAAAGTATTTAGAATTTTTGTCTGTTTGTCTGTATGTATGTCCGGGCTAAACTCAAAAAGTACAGCATGGATTTACTTCAAATTTTGCATGAATATTACTAAGAGGTCGGGTCAACATATAGGCTACATATTATCACGCTATCACATACCGGAGAGGAGCTGTGAATCATAAAGATTCACAGCGGACTGACTGGGTGATATATCAACGCATAGCCCAAACCGCTGGGTTTACAGATTCCAAATTTGGCAAGAAGATTCCTTATGTGGTCTAGGGGTGCGTTAAGAAAGGAATTTTCAAAATTCACCTTCTAAAGGGGTGAAACGGGGCTCCAAAGTTTGTATGGGGAAACCAGATTAGTTAGACTATTTCATTCGAAACTTCGCAGTAGTACTCCAATTGAAAAAAGAGTGGAAACAGGTTTTAGGTTTTTTCAAAATTCAACCCCTAAGAGGGGGAAATGGGGTGACAAAGTCCAAAAATCAATGCATAGCCCAAACCGCTGAGTCAACAGATTCCAAAATTGGCAACCAGGTTCCTTATGTGGTCTAGGGGTGGTAAGAAAGAACTTTTCAAAATTCATCCTTTAAGGGGGTGAAACGTGGCTCCAAAGTTTGTATGGGGAAGCAAGGTTAGTTAGACTATTTCATTCGAAACTTCACAAGAGTACTCCTATTGAGGAATGAGAAGAAACGTGCTTCAGATTTTTTCAGAATTCAACCCCTAAGAGGGGGAAATGGGTCGACAGTCTAAAAATCAATGCACAGCCCAAACCGCTGGGTCTACAGATTCTAAAATTGGCAAGTAGGTTCCTTATTTGGTCTTAGGGTGCACTAAGAAAAGATTTTTCAAAATTCACCATCTAAAGGGGTGAAACGGGGATCCAAAGTTTGTATGGGGAAACCAGATTAGTTAGACTATTTCATTCGAAACTTCACAGGAGTACTCCTATTGATAAATGAGGAGAAACGGGTTTCAGGTTTTTTCAAAATTCAAACCCTAAGAGGGGGAAATGGGGTAACCATGTCTAAAAATCAATGTACAGCCCAAACCGCTGGGTCTACAGATTCCAAAATTGGCAAATAGGTTTCCTATGTACTCTTGGGGTGCAGTTAGAAATAATTTATAAAATTCGTCCTCCAAAGGGGTGAAACGGAGCTCCAAACTTTGAATGGGGAAACAAGATTAGTTTTAGTCTATTTTATTTGAAACTTAACAGGAGGACTCTTATCGATAAATGAACATTTGTTTCATTTTTGTTCAGAATTCAACCCCTAATATGGAGAAATGGCGTGACAAAGTCTGAAAATCAACATGGGTGTTGTTTGTATTGTGTATCGGGTTGGGTGTATTACAAAAACAATGATTTTAAGATTTAATGTGGCGGACCTGAAATTCCATGCATAATATTTCTGTGATGCAACCCAAATGGGGATGCCATTTGGGTTGCAATGGGGTTGGAATAAAAAATTAAAAATCATTATCTGTGTCGCTTCCGAGATTATCATAGGTGCTGATTACGAATATGGTATTTATTATGACATCCAGAAGATGGCGGATTCGACTTCTGTACAGGTTTATTGGGGTATCAGGACAAATGCGCAACTAAGGTTTACCCTGTAGAGTCAACATAACATCATCATAGTTGAATAAATAAATAAATCACCATCATCATCATCTTTAAAAATAAAAAATTGTGTCTATTCGGTAGGTTAGAAAACAAGTCGTAGGCTACTTTTATACCCCTAGGTGACAAAGGTGGTTCACGCGGACGAAGTCGCGGGCAACAGCTAGTAATTTATATTGTGCCAAACTGCCGATACCTACTCTAAACTCTAAACAGTCAGCAACAAGCACAACGCGTGCGAAACAGTATAATTACTTAGTTCAAAAATAAAAAAACGTGAATGGTTTTGATGGTTGTTGGATAGCCAATGTTATCGATATAGTTTTTTAGAAATCTAAGAAATATCATCCTGATATCTAAGGGGTGTAAAAAACCTGTTGTTCTCCTCTCTTCGTTCTCTATATTTTGTTCTACACCATACCTGGGAACCTTCTAAGTAGTAAGATATTGGGGGTCAAAGTTCCAACTATTTGACAAGCTTTAATAAAATTGTAAGACGACCCCCGTACTATTCAATCCATGTATCAGCACAATATTTTGAGTGCGTTACATTGAATAATACAACAAAATATGATAATTCACCCAAAAAAAAAGTCGTTTCGTAAAGTAACCTATTTTGATGTAAAGAATGCTTGGTTGACGGCTTCGTGATGAGGTTATCCAATCAACCTTGAACTTAATGCTATAGCGCTATAGAAAATCTATTAAAGAAAACATGCAGGGCAGTCTTTGGGGACTGCCGATAAAAGTGAAAACTAAGTACCTAACTTGTAAATTGTATCGTCGAACTGTCTGTGCATTTTTTTTTCGTTTTCTATTTTCCCCACCACTTCAGGCCCCGCCCCAGTCTTAGCACTGCTACAGGTTGTGCCCCTCGCACGCCTGTATTGCTACGCCTACTCCGTAGCGGATTGGCTACGAGTGCTACGAAAAGCGTACAGACCTACGTGACGGTCACGCGAGTTCCATGTTTTTTGTTCACCCAAAAAGTGCTCAACGCGCCTAAAAGAAGTTTTAACTTCAATAAATATTTGACAGATTGTAGTAGCTTGATGTGCTAGATTCTGTACCTTCGCTAACCTACTTTATTCTATGGTTTTGGCTCTTGAATGTTATTTTCAAGAGAGCTTTTGGAGAAGAAGTAGGTACCTATTTAAAAAAATAGTTGGCGGTGGGTGTTCATTCCAACTAATTAAAGCATGGCGCCAAAATAACTATATTGCACCATATCATAAATATAATTACAATTTAACAATTTTTACAAAAAAAAATCTGCAAGATGATAATGAGAGGTTCCTTTTCTTTTTGAGAATTTAAAAAAATAAATAGTTTCCATGAACTCGATAGATGGCGTTGATCCGACTACGACACTGTCTAGGTGCCAAAGCCAAAACACTTGAAAAACACACGTCACACACGCTCATTGACTGACACTTTCGTTTGCATAGTGCTTCCGAATATAATCATTAGGTCCAAGTGAAATTATGTGACGTTCTGTTCCTTGCAGTAACGTAGGAGGTCAGACCAACGCCATCTATCCAGCGACCAGGGAAGAGTTGAAAAAGAAAATTGCTCATTATCACTGACGACATGCAAGTATTACAACAAATAAAATTAACGTTTAATATTTTGATAAGATTAACAAAAACACGAAAGTTACCAATTTATGCGTGTAATGAAATGTTGATAGAATTGACGGTAAACTAAAGTTGACACTAAATGACATTGACATTCGGTCCGTGAGTTCCGGTTATAGTGCTGCGAAAAGCAAGCATCTTTGGCATGTTTCAAATTGAGAGCGAGAAAGGAATAACACTTCATTTGATTTTTATTGAGTTTGAAGAGTACAGCAGCTGTAGTGAATGCTGTAAATAGTTACGTTCTTCGCATTTTGTGATGTGTTTTGAAATTAGATTAACAGACATGGCAGCCAGTGTTGCCAATTTAGCGACTTAGTCGCTAGATCTAGCGACATTTCGTATTCTACAGCGGCTTAAATTATGCATCTAGCGACAAAAAAAATCTAGCGACTATTCTAACGACTAATAAAACGTAACAACAACAAACGTACATCGCAGCCTCAGCCTTCAGAAATTACTGTCAGTTCCAGAGTGGATGCATCAACCATTTCATTTCAGATTTTCATTACATTAGCGATAGTTCTGATGATGAATGAATCGTGATTATCAGTGTTTCTTTCAGGCAAAATTCTCCAGGGGGGCAATTAAGAGACCTGGGGGGGCGGACTAAATAATTAAAACAAAGTAATATTTAAAATTAATTCCAGTTATTATTAGGTAATATAGTTCAAAAACTCCTACATATTTTAGTTCTTAGTGATTTCAGGGCCTTTAAAACTTTAAAACTGTTCAAATTTTGATGTAATATGAAGAAAATGCAGTAAAAGTTAATATTTAGTTAAGATAAAAGGTTTAATTATTAAATTTATTATTAAAACTTTTGTGTTTAGTGAGATTGTGTTCCTAAACGAACGACGCGTAAAACTTGACATTTTTTGACACGTAGCTCACTCAAGGTCAACTTTGTTTTGAAGTAAGTTTGTTGATACGTAAACAAAGGATTAAATTGAAATAAACTTGATGAGGTGCTTAATTTTTGATAATTATTTAGGTCTATAATTAGAAGGCAACATATTATTAGAATATAAGTATATAATTGGAATACAAAGTCCTTTAACATACGTAATGCTATTCAGTTCCAAGTGCCCCGGGGGGGCGGTAAGGCTACTCCAGGGGGGCTTTGCCCCCCCGGAGTAGTACCTGAAAGAAACACTGGTGATTATGATTCGAACTATCGCTAATAATCTGAACTTTTTCATCTTAAACTGTTTTAGTGTTAAGTTTTTGATTTTTTATTTGTGAAATAATAATATTTTAGTTGGTTTTTATAATTTTCAATTGTTTATCAAAATTATAAGTTGGAAAATCAAATAATTTTCTCTTATTCCAACAGACCAAAAAGCATGCATTCTAGCGACTTCTAGCGACTTTTGATATTTGTCCGTGGCTAACGACATCTAGCGACTTTTCAAGCGTAAGTTGACGACTTTTTGACAGATAGAGTTGGCAACACTGATGGCAGCTGTCTTTTGTCGAGTTTAAGAATTTATAACCACGTGCGTATTTGTAGTTTGGGTTCACAATATTAATATAAATAAGTTTCAAAATGGGTATTATACAAAGAGTAAAGTAAGTCAAACTTATTCTGGAATTGGTTTTGTTCGTTTATTAGGCTTACAATATAACACTACTTCTTACTGTATTTACAGGAAACCTACAACAAGGAAGGGTAAGAAGGTGTTGCAATCAAAGGAGCCAAAACCTATTGAAGGGCCCAAGCAAGCCCTTTTCCTCCAGGGTCGTAATCCTTCAGAGCGCACACGGAAACTATTGAAAGACATTTATGATTTGAAGAAACCTGATGCAGCGTACCTTAGCCGGAAAAATGATTTCGTTCCTTTTGAAGATGCAACGCTTATTGAGAAGTAAGTTTTGTACTTATCAAACACACATTTTACAAGTTGTCAGTAGGTTTTTCGTGAATTAACCAAATACCCAATACCCAATAGTAAATAGAATCTATAAATACCTATTTCCTACTTACCTATTACTTATTATTGGGCAACATACTGTTTTAGTTTGTAAACTTGCTGAATGATTTTAGTTGAAAAACTCATGAAGTTATATCTGGTACTTATTGCAATTTAACTTACTTAAATAATTTAATTAACTACTATCACTACAACAAATGTATGTCATATCCTATGCAGATCATGACCATTTCTGACAAACCATACACTTGTAAATATATGCCGTATGCAGATACCAGCCCAATATACAATACAATACCACTCATGTGGTAATTAACAATAAAAATCCGCCCCTAAGACGACCCACTGACCTAATATTTTATTATTGATTACAGACTATGCTACAAGAAAGAAGCCGCACTTTTTGGAGTTGGCTCCAACTCAAAGAAGAGGCCCCACAACATAGTAATTGGCCGTACATTTGACTATGGTATCTTGGACATGATAGAACTTGGTGCTGACAACTACAAAGCTATGTCAGAGTTCCACAATATGAAGGTGTTGGCTGGCATTAAGCCTTGTCTGGTTTTCAATGGGCCAGCATGGGACTTGAACCAAGATTTGAAGAGATTGAAGTCAGTTTTCACTGATTTCTTTGTTAGAGAAAAGGTGTGTACAAGTACTTTATAAATCAGTGATGTTAAGGAATATTATGTTCTATAGCAAAGTACTCTTGGACAAAAGTAAAGATAACCACAGTATGGAATTCATCATGAGGATTATTTTGTGTACTGATCAGTAATATGATTAATCTAACATGTCATATAATTTCCAGGTGGAAAAAATCAGACTGCAAGGATTGGAGCATGTTCTCAGCTTCACTGCTACGGAAGATGGCAACATATACTTCAGATCATATAGAATACAGTTGAAGAAGAGCGGCCAGAGGACACCTAGGATTGAGTTGGAGGAAATTGGTATGTAATCAATAATGTATATAAAAATCATACCACTTTTCGTTGTAATTTCGTTGAGCGGTTCTTCACGCAGACGAAGTTGCGCGGGTCAGCTAGTATTGTATATTAGATAATACAAGTGTGATGTGAGGTAGAGGTGCAAAGCAGTAACAAAAATTGCCCTCAGTCAGATCTTAAGTAAATATTTTTAATGAATTAGAATTATTAGGGAAACTAAACTTGTTTCTTCCAAGGGGTAATGCTAGAGGCCATTAGCAACAAATTTACCCCAGTTAACTAGGGTTCAAAACTGGTTACCAAGTTAGCTGTGTCAGTATTTTTTTATTTTCGATTTTTTAAAAACAATAAAACTAGGCATTAAATTGATACTTTTCTGAAAGCTGAAAAATTTGTGACCATTAAAAAAAAATGCTTACAAAACTTACATACTTAATCATGGAAATGTGGTTTTTAGTAGCAAATTTTTATCTTTTTTTGTATTTTACATGAAAATCAATGTATTATTAGAAAAGAACTATAATTGGACGTAGTTACACGAAAAGGATCCAATCCACAACATGGTCAAAAATGAGTTAAATATACCAAACTGATGCTAAATATCAAAACTATCGGTCAGTAAAAAAGATCCAAGCAAAAACATCTGTTTAACACATTAAATCAACCCCAGAACCAACCAACATGTATGGCACGTTAAAAATAAAAATTACCTTGAACAATCCAACCTTCATGGTTCATGACCAGTATCACCAAACGATTCAGTAAAACGAACCAAGGAGTCTGGATTATTTTTGCGTAATTACAATTTTTCCATCACCGAAACCTTAATAAAAACACTAAAACGATCCAGTATGCCTGGAACTTTTTTCTGAATACACTTACACCTAAATAAAATAATTAAAACAATCCAGAATGCATGTTATGCATGGCTTATTCCAAGAGATTGTCATGATTTTTACAAATCATTAAAGGGGAATAAAACCATTGTAGAAGACATAGATGGCCATGATGGAGAACTAGATTTTGTCCTCGAGTAGAGTGAAGACTAAAAGGCTGATTCTTGTGGAGTTAACTATCAATCATCCTAATATTTAACGCCACAAATGCAAAGCTAAAAAAAAACCTCTTTTTACATAATTATTAATAAATGTAAGAAGACCTCTTCTTTTATGAATATAGATAATAATATAAGTTTTATTTTTGACTTTGTTAATTTTTAGAGTTTTATTTTATTCTGTTCAAGTGTCTTGTAACATTTAGGATACGGAGCAGTCAATATCTTTATGTAAACAGATGTCCTCTCTATATTGATATAGATGACATCTTTATTTTTTTATCCTAAAGAAAATGGAAGACTGAAAGCTGATTAAGGTGAAGTTATGATAATTGAAATATAATGCAAAATTTGAGAAGTTGTTTAGTTGGTTTTGAGATTTTGTTTTGTTGATTTTGAGATGTTTATGTTGCCTTATGTAAGATAAAGGTTTAATCAAAATTATTAAAACAAAATAAGTGTTTTTCATTTCATGGAATAGGTTTTTCATACACCATTTATTACTTGGGGCGTTTTAACGAAATTAAGACTAGAGCATGCGCTATAGAAAATGTAATTTAACGAAAAGGATCCAACCATATCAATTTACATATAACTCGGAAAATACAATACTACGCTTGATTGTACTATTAACAATAAAAAAGTTGTTTTTATTCCACACATAACATAATGCTTTCAATTACTTTTAAAACGAAAGCCAATGAAGAAATATCTTCCAAACTTCAAACGTCAATATCTCCAAAAATATAAGGCAAGTTTTGAGAGGTTGCTATGTTGTTTTTGAGATTTTGTTTTGTTGATTTTGAGATGTTTGTGTTGCCTTAAGGTTTAATCTCAATAATTAAAACGAAATAAATGTATTTTATTTCATGGAATAGGTTTTTTTTACATAATTTATTATTTGGGGCATTTTAACTGAATTGAGACTAGAGCATGCGCTGTGGAAACTGTAATTTAACAAAAAGGAACCAGCCATATAAATTTACATATATCTTGCAAAATACAATACTGAGTTTCACTATACTATTAACAATAAAAAACTGTTATTATTCCACATACAACATCATACTTTCAATTAATTTTAAAATGAATACCAATGAAGAAATATCTTCCAAACTTCAAACGTCAATATCTCCAAAGTGACTTTGTGTGGATTGGATCCTTTTCGTGTAACTACGTCCAATTATGATAGTAAACAAATGAGTAAAACAACTAACTGGTTTCATAAGCTCTCCAAAATACTGGTATTCAGCTGCATTTGATTAGACTGGAAGCTGACTCTAACATTGTTGGGAAAACGCTAGGTATGGATGGATATAGGGATGGGTCAGGTAGGCCCAGCTCCATAAAAAATATTCAAACCTCTTTATGGACAAACATAACACAATTTCCTGCACCACCTATAATTAATCTGTATTAAGATAAATATTGTATTTAACATGCTTTCAAGAAGATAATGAATAAAGTTACAATGTCTTCTTATGAACATCATCACTATTCTCTTGCCCTACAAAACAATTTTTTTTTCAATTTTGGCATAGTATTTTTTCCTCTTTTATGCTTTCGCCAGAAATGAAACCTAGGTTATTGTGTTAGAGGGCAATACGAGGAATCAATCACAAACTAGAACTAGGTCAATAAACCGTAACCAAACGAAGATAACAAGGAAAGTATTTCTAGTATCTGTTTTTCCAGTAGGAGGCAGTGGCGCAGGCTCCTAACAACTCAATTCCCACCGGCTTACCTTCAGAAGTTTAGAATACAACCACTCTCTACCTACCGTAATTGAAAAATTGCATAATCACTACTTCTTACAAGCATCACCAAACGCCTATTCGCATTTAATAAAAAAAATTACCCTTCAATAACATTTTGCTATAAAATAACCCGCAGGCGCTATCGGCTTTTTGGCAGTATAATTTCTAAGCAAAATAAACGTCATGACGTCACTAGCCAGCCCGCCATATTAGGGATCTGGTAAGCCGAAGCAAACCGGGTTATTCATAGAGAAAGTAATAGAAAATGCGTGCGCGTGATCGAGATGGAAAGAAATCGTTATCGCTCGTTGAATTTCGTAAAGAATCGGACATCATTCATGCTTGATGAATGACATTATTTTGTGCAGCCGAATTTTATCGAGTTACGACAGGGGCAGAAAAAGAAAGTATGATAGGGGAAGAACGAGATAGCATTAGTAATGGTGGATTTCGTATTTGGTTATTTATTTGTATGTTTATTTTGTTGTCCACTTTTATTGTTTTCCTATGGTACCTCTGCATTTTATTCTATTTTTTTTTGTTTTTTTTTTACCATGCCAATTTCATTATTTTTGGGGTCGCTGATAATGAAAATTAGGTCAAAATGAAAATACATAATGACATTTTTTGGTTGTTTCTTCATGGGTGTTGTTTTCGTGGTATTTGAGGTCGCTGATAATGAAAATGAGATCAAAATGAAAATCCAAGATGGCGCCGACGATAAATTTCGGTATTTTCTTCATGGGTGTCGTTTTCGAGGTTTTTGGGGTCACTGATAATGAAAATGAGGTTAAAATGAAAATCCAAGATGGCGCCGATGAAAAATTTCAGTTTTTTCTTCATAGGTGTCGTTTTCGTGGTTTTTGGGGTCGCTGATAATAAAAAAGAGGTCAAAATGAAAATCAAAGATGGCGCCGACGAAAAATTTCGGTTTTCTCTTAATGGGTGTCGTTTTCGTGGTTTTTGGGGTCGCTGATAATGAAAATGAGGTCAAAATGAAAATCCAAGATGGCGCCGATGAAAAACTTCAGTTTTTTCTTCATGGGTGTCGTTTTCGTGGTTTTTAGGGTCGCTGATAATGAAAATGAGGTCAAAATGAAAATCCAAGATGGCGCCGATGAAAAACTTCAGTTTTTTCTTCATGGGTGTCGTTTTCGTGGTATGTGAGGTCGCTGATAATGAAAATGAGGTCAAAATGAAAATCCAAGATGGCGCCGACGATAAATTTCGGTTTTTTCTTCATGGGTGTCGTTTTCGAGGTTTTTGGGGTCGCTGATAATGAAAATGAGGTCAAAATGTAAATCCAAGATGGCGCCGATGAAAAATTTCAGTTTTTTCTTCATGGGTGTCGTTTTCGTGGTTTTTGGGGTCACTGATAATAAAAAAGAGGTCAAAATGAAAATCAAAGATGGCGCCGACGAAAAATTTCGGTTTTCTCTTCATGGGTGTCGTTTTCGTGGTTTTTGGGGTCGCTAATAATGAAAATGAGGTCAAAATGAAAATCCAAGATGGTGCCGATGAAAAACTTCAGTTTTTTCTTCATGGGTGTCGTTTTCGTGGTTTTTGGGGTCGCTGATAATGAAAATGAGGTCAAAACAAACATCAAAAAGTCAAGTAAAAAAAATCATTCTATTTTTTTTTCTCGGCTTACCCTGACTCTTTTTTCACCCTTCGCCACTGGTAGGAGGTACCTATTTTTCTTATATTAGGTATAGGTAATTAAATGAAAATATAATCATCTCTTGTGGTTTAAAAAAGATTAAGTTGGTTGTTACTGTTGCATTTTTTTCTAGCAATCTTTTATTACTAAAAGTAGAAACAAAAAAACTGGTAAACTGATCGCGTTATTGGGCTCGCGCTAGTGTTGCAATTTAAAATATTTTAATTAAATTATATATGACGCGGCATGACTCATTAGAGTCGCCGAGTAGTATTTATCAATGGGAAACTTAAAATTTCACATGCGGAGTATTTTAATTAAATTAAAAGTTGCATTGCCCTTACTTACATAAATTATATATTCACCTTTTTATTATTTTAATTGCAGGTCCTTCAATAGACTTCAAACTAAGGAGAACTAGACTTGGATCAGAGGATCTGTTCAAGGAAGCCTGCAGGGTTCCCAGGGAACTCAAACCAATCACAAAGAAGAATATTTCCAGGGATGCATTCGGTTCCAAGATGGGTCGCGTGCATATGGGCAAGCAGGACATCAACAGATTACAGACTCGCAAGATGAAGGGATTGAAGAAGACCCCAGAGGAGAAAAAGAAGTTCCTAGTGAAGAGGAAGAAGGAAAGACAAGCGGCGAAACAGGCACAGAATGCTGCTGCGGAATAAAAATACTTGATTATTATTCCATAGACGTTTGTTTTCTTTGTTATTTACCTCTTAGGTGTAGATTTAATAAGTTGACAGCTGTAAGGATGGTCTTTAACCGACTTCTCAAAAAGGAGGAACTTAGATTTTTGTATGTCAAAAAAGTCAATGATATAAAAAAAGTCTGACTTCCAAAATTTGGTAAGTTGGTAGAGGTATGCGTGGCATAAAGTGCAAAGGGCAGCAATAAACCGATTTCCCGAATCGCACCCTCCAAAGCACTGGTCATTGAACAGTAAAATGCGAGTAAAAACGGATTTGTAAGGGTTTACGAGTTCCATAATTGTAGTTGAATGTAAGGATCCAAGAGAAAGTAGGTTGCAAGAGTGAGCGAAGCGACCCCGAAAATGTTTACATCTGGCCTCGAAATTCAGATATTAGTAATGTGTAATTTGAGATTAAAAGGTCTACCTACCTACATGCTCAATTATTTGCAAGCTTGTGGATGCATGCATGCCAGAATTGCCTATTAAAAGCCTCGAAGCAAGGGACTCCCTAATTTAGGGTGGAGTCTCCTATTATCGGCCTCCTCCTAATATCGGCCTTTTGGAGAAAATGGATCATAACTATAAAAATAGCCCTAAAATCATAAAAGTTTTTATGCAAAAAGTGACTCTATATCCATCCGCATAACCTCCCATATTTTGAAGCGGGTGCAGGAGATTCTCAATGAGTATGCAGGGCCGTATTTAGTAAATATGGGTGATGGATCGATGCTGATGGCCGAAGAGACAATACCAGTTACTTAATAAATAACATGTTAAACTCATAATGCATGGCAAATATTAGTGTAGGCTACCGTAAAACAGTTTACAAACATTGCGTATGGAAATTAACTTGAGTGCATACTGCCATAGGTACCTGCCAGTAACTAGGTACCTACTCGCCTTATCAATAAAGCATAAGTGCTTTTGCGAGATCAACAAAAGAACAACAACTCAACTCGAGGAAATCGACATTAAAGGGAAGGAAAATGGGAAACGGCAGACTAACAAAAAAGTTAGGTACCTACTTTACACAAAACGTATTAATTTTTATCTTTCAAGTTTATCACAATACAAAACTGTCGTAAATTACCATTTCCCTATTTTAATTGATGAAATAGTGAATTAAATCAACTGCGGGCAGTGTACTTTAACGACTTTAAACAATGTAGGTTTTCTTCCGCAATCGTCTGGTTTGGTTTACAGAGTTTTACTCAAAATAGCGTTAAGGATTTTTCCAGTCCCTACGTGGTGTTTAGGTAGTGGTAGGTAAAGCAGTTCGAAAAGTAGGTACTTACTTAATATTTAAAATGGGAGATGAGATGAGGCACCACCGATTGAAAGACGTTAGTAGGTATTATTGTTTAACATTACCCATGAAATAGAGGGCGACCCTATTGCCATCAACCGGGCACAAATCCACACTCCGTAGCTGCTACTGAGAAATTCCTGATGAAAAAACAAAATAAATCTGCCCGACCTGGGAATCGAGCCTAGGATCTCAGTTTCTATTGTATGTCGATCGATTTCAAAGGAAAAGTTGCATTGTCCTTCATGAGGTTTTCAATTAACATCAAGGCAGGTTGGGTACCTAATCACTTCACACTATAATGCTTTTTCGACATCAAAATAACAAAAAAAAAAAAAAAAATTAAACAAAATTTGTTGATAAAAAAACATTTTTCTCTTTAAAATAAAAGTAAAGTATCAATAAACAAACAAAGGACAATGAACAAATGTGTATGGAGCTTGGTCCAAATGTCCACCACTAACGAGACCTGTACACGTAAATATTATAGTGCACGAAATACTGAGCCATTATAACCAAACCGCATTCAAAAATATGCTGGCAGTAAAAAGTTAGGACTGAATTAATGAATGTCATGTTTATTGACCTTTTTATGAAAAATATCGTTAATATTGTTCTGACGATCGCACTTTTTGAACTAATCTACGCATGTTACGATTCAATTAGGGAAATAATAGCTAAGGAGGATGGGCTTCGAAGTATAGGCATCTGCTCTAAGGTCCTATAGACATAATATATCATAATTGAATAGAGCTTTTTATGGAAAACCTTTGCTACTAACCCCACAATTTTGGCAATTCGCAGTCTGGAGTTATTGAGCTAAATAGGTAAACTAGTTGGACTACGAAGTTATGATTGTCGTGGCAACCAATTAAGGTTTTCTGGGTTACCAAACTTATAAAATATAATCTATTGCATTTAGCTTTAGCATGAAGAACCTTTGCCAGTAACACGACTTTCACCAATTCGTTGTCCTTTAGGTGTTATTAGGTGACTAATTGAGCACCGAAGTTAAGATTTCCTGGGAGACCAAAAGAAATAACATATGTAAGTACCACCGGAGAGGGCTTTTCAATGACAACTTTTGCTACTGACTTAACTTACACTAATTCGCTGACCATTCAGAGTTATTGAACTAAATAGCTGACCATAGTTAAGAATTTATTTTTCACCAATTAAGATATAACGCGAGTGCAAGTTACAATTTTGATAGTTTTGACAGCTTGAACTTTTCACGCTGGCAAGGGACTGTGTTTCGTACACAGTCACTTGCGAGCGTGAAAAGTTGTCACATAAGATTTTGTGGTGAGAGCATCGTGAGAGTGGTGAAATGACAAAGTAATTTAATTATATTTCATATTGTAAATAAAACTTACAATGTAATCTCGTATTATTTTGTTTGGAGTATGTTTGTGACCGCAAAACCACAAGATAAGCGTAATTTAACGCCACAAAAATGTAAACACGGTCACGTAAATAAAGATAGAGTGCCAAGCCACTCAGGCATTATTAGGTCATTTGCTTAGATCCCCATGACTAAAAAGTAACAAACTTCGTTTTACAAACTTCACAGATGGATCAAGGTCACTCACTACACACCAAAAGATATAAATTACACTAACTGCTCCTTTTATGCTACCAGCATTTCAAATTATGACGGGCTAGTCTTTATTTTTAACAATAATAGTCAAAACTGTATGCAAATCACAACACAAAGTTTCGTAAACACAAACAAAACTAGTAAACATTGACCACAGATAAATAATGTCGTCTAACTTCGTTGTATAACCACAACTAGTAGAATAGGCAGTCGCTTCTCTTATGAACACGAAATACGAATGTTTATTTTGGCCGGGTAATAATGTACGCGCCACTTCTCACAGTGAATTAACGCGGAACGAATGAATGTATCCTAGAATCTCACACTCGCAAGTTTACGATTGTCGATGCGTTTAAAATAAGCACTCACAATATGTAGTTCTCACGTATTACGCTAGGTGGCGCTTACTCAGCGCTATACAAAGTTGCGGGAACATTGACGCGCTCTATACGTCAAAAAAAACTCGCACTAAGCATACTGAATCGGAAGAAGGCGCCGTAATAAAAAATATTCTTCTTAAAGCGATCTATTCGTTAGTACATATCTTAACGCTATATCTCCAAACGTAAAACTTGTCGAGGTTTCAAAAGTCCTTGAATATGTTAAGCGGTTCCCAGTTCTTCAGAAACTGTAGAAGTAACTGATAATTCTTTTTTCGTAACAATGAATGATTGGAACAAACACAACCCAGTTTCTTTTTTCCACTTGCATTGTCACAAAAAAATCAAAAGACTGAAAAAGTCCAGGAAACGGTAGCCAAAGTCGAAAAGCAAAGCAAAAAAAAATAAACTATTATTATCTATACCTACTAATATTATAAAGAGGACATATTTGTATTTTTGTATGTAATTTATGAACTTAAAAACTACTGGACCGATTTGAAAAATTTTTTCAGCAATGGCTAGCTACATTATCAGCGAGTAACATAGGCTATATTTTATGCGTGTGTGTTACCCTGGCAAAATGTTGTGCATTTGAGATGTGAGACCTTAACAAATAATTAGAATATCATGAGGAGCAATTTGCTTACTAATAGCAAAATTTGCTTGAATTATAGTTTTTAAAGTTACTTGGAGAAAAACACATTTTGCTGGATTAACGTTTGAAACGTTATCCTGGCAAAATCGATTTTCAAAAATTCGTTTAGCCCGGAACCAAATACATGAATAGATAGCTTTTGTTGCGTAGTAAATGTTAGTAAATAGCAAAATTTGTGTGTGATATGGTTCTCGAGTTACTTAAGATTTTGTTGCGGCAACATTTTGGAATTGAAAAAAATACCAACAAGAGACCTTAACTTGCTTAAATTAGTTTAAACATTAGTTTTGGATTCGGTCGTCGTAAACCAATGGAATTAAATGGTTTCAAAAATCAGATAAAAACGGATTTGCAAGTAAACCAGAACACTTAGAACCAAATAAACAGCTGTAAAAGATACCTACCATGGTAGACGCTTATAACGTCACGAAAATTAGATTTTGTAACTTTACACGATATGAAGATAAAACAAATTTGATTAATTTTAGACTGGTCGTACTTTAGCGATGAAATACGCAATTCCTAAAACATTAAGAAACGTGGCATACTTTAAGCAAATTAAAATGATTCATGAACATTAATTCCTGTTAATTTCAGCTTTCAATTACGTCTGTAACGAAAGTTATATCAAAAACAAGAATAAGTCAGCAACTCTCTAATAAGCCGACCAAATCGAACAGGTCACGAAAAAGCGGCCGCACCGTAATAAACGTAACCATCTTAAATGAATGGGACAATACGGATGTTTTGTTAGTACAGTTGCATACAAAAGGTTGCTGGTCAGGTTAGTAAAAATAATAAACAGAAATAACAAACTTCTATATTTTCGCGTCGGAGTCCCTTCCACCCCGAACATTTTTGTATTGATTTTAAATCACACTTTTATCATTTTCTGAGATTATTACTTACCTTTTTAAAGTTACTTTGACTTTAAATAATTACTTAAGATCCATTTAATTGTTTAAATTAAACCATTTAATTATTTACCGATAGTGATCGCAGTCGCCCTTACTGCCTACCACGGATATGTCCTTTTCCTTACTCAGACTTACGCGTTAGTTTTTAATACCTACAGTCACTCTCTTTTTAGTGGACTATAAGTCAAAATAGGTCTCGTTCATCGTCAGTTTAGTTCATTATCCCTTTTGCAAAAAAAAAAACGAAACAGCTTTTTCGAGATCATGATAACAAATATGATAAAATTCAACATAATATGGAGGACAACAAACTTTATTCTCTTTAAAATAAAAGTAATGCATTAACAAATAATACTGAGACCATGGAGGACCTCAGTAGAGCTTCCGAAGGAGTGGGTCTTAAAATGAACATGGACAAAACCAAGGTTATGTTGAATGCCCATGTAACATCCATGTATCCACTCCTTTCAAGATCGGTGATACTACACTCGAAGTTGTAGACGACAGACAAATGGTCCAGTTAGGTAGGTCTAACTTTGAGAAAGAGGTCAATCGTCGAATTCAACTCGGCTGGGCAGCGTTCGGAAAATTCCGCAGTAACTTTTCGTCCGACTTACCGCAGTTTTTCAAGACGAAAGTCTATGACCAGTGTGTGTTGCCAGTCATACGGGACCGAAACGTGGTCGCTCACAACGGGCCTTATCAGAAGGCTTATAGTCACCCACAGGGTATAATGGTGAAGGCTATGCTCGGAGTTTCCTTGAGTGATCGAATCAGGAACGAGGAGATCCGCAAGAGAACCAAGGTTACCAACGTAGCCCAAAGAATTGCCAAACTTAAGTGGCAGTGGGCAGGATACATTGCTCGCAGAACGGATGGCCAATGGGTCCGAAAAGTTCTGGTGTAGCGACCGCGAACCGGAAGATGTAGCGTTGGAAGACCTCCCACTAGGTGGACCGATGACCTGGTGAAGGTTGCGGGAATCCGGTTGATGCGAGTCGCACGGGTCCGGTCAATGTGGCTACACTTGGGTGAGCCCTATGTCCAGTAGTGGACGTCTTTCGGCTGAAATGATGATGATGATGAATGTAATAAATGAAACAAATCAAAACTCAACTTCCATTTCTTATAACTGACCGCTTATTTGAATAGCTTTTTTCTCTCGGCAATAATAATAATTTTCGATCAACAATGTATCATTTTACCATTATTGTATAAAAAGTAGTTTATTTAAAATTTTTACTAATGTAAAAAAAAAAATGGTAGTAAGTAAGTATTAAAAGTATCTAAAAAACCGGGACTCCGGGTTGAAGACCCGGTTACGGATTATTCAAAAAAATCCCAGGATTTCCCGGGATTTTCGGTACCGGGATTTTCCGGGAGCATGCCCTAGTACCTACAAATCCAGTTACGTTTATAAGGAAAACCATTTTCACTACCCGGCCTGGGCGTTGAACCCTATGTTCAACATTTGCTGTTGCGATCATCAGACCGACGAGCAAGTCAAGTACCTACCTAGTAGGTTAGGCTATCTATACTAAACAATACGTGTAGGTAGGTACATAACTCTAAGTAAGTAGTGTCGTTATGTTTAACAACATATTAACTTAGCCCGTATCAACATGATAACAATTACACAGTACATACCTAATTAACGACTGGTATCATAAACAGTAGGTTGTTAGTTGTTACCTATGTACCACTACTAAGATCTATTAATACTTTTCAATACACTTCCTGGAAAACTGGTTCTTATCGCGATTAGGTTCAACATGCAATGTATTTCACACGGGTGCGTTTTTTGACAGTTTTCTAACACGTGAGCGGGAATAGAAATTGCCACAGATAACTATACCTACCTATACTATATGCCTATAGTAAATTTCGGCAAGTAAGTAATAATAAGTATGCGTCTTTACCGCGTAAACATTTTTTGAATATTCAAATTGTGTTTATAAATAGAATATCATATATATCATGATTAGCGGTAAGTCCCCTCTTTGAGGTAGTGTTGGCCAAAATCAGTCTTGGTCTTGCAGTCTCGGTCTTGTTCTTGCATTTTTGCAAGACCAAGACCAAGACCAAGACCGACGTATTGTAGCAAGACCAAGGCCAAGACTGAACCCTGCAAGATTTGAGCAAGACAAGACTAAGCCTGCAAGACTCTTGCGTCTCGCAGTTAAGTCAAACTGAGATTTGGGCGTTATTAAGTAGGGATTTGGTTTCAATACCGATTGTGAGAGTCGTTCCCCAGTATCAAAACCGTATCGTCATAACACTAAAAGGTATTGTATTGATTATTATATTTCGACTATTTATTAAGTAGGTAGCGTTTTACTCACAAATTTATGTTCCCATGTGATAAAAATGTACTTACCTAACATAATTTTCTGGCAAAGTGACATTTCATACCTACAAGGTATGAAATGTCATACCTTGTAGGTATTTCTACCTATAGTATTATATTATGCTTGTCTAATGTGCAGATCTAACGTTAGTAGGTTGGTAAACATTGTGTAGGTACTTATGTTTCAAAGTTTATATTATTCTTCTATTCAGCAAAATTTAAAACTAACAGCGAGTCGAGTAGGTAGGTCTAGTAACAGGTTTTAGGCCAGCCAATGTTATGGAACAGATGCCAGCACATCAAGCTACTACAATCTGCCAAATTTCTATAACAGATTTTCAACTTTATCGCTAAAGCATTAAGGTTCATGATTGATTGGGAAAATTTGACGTTCCGCGAATAAACCGTTGGTCGGTTGGTGTATTATGTACCTACTTACTTGATCATTTACCGACAACTACGCCGCAGTGTATCAAAGACTGCAACAAGTGTATCACACAGCATTTGACACTGTTTGAGCGCCGCATGCGCCGCCACAGAGTACGGACAGAGGCACACAAAATTATTACCTATTTTGGTAGGGACAAGAGGATAAAACTAAATGACCTTGAAGATGTATGTAAATAGCAATAGGCTAATAGGTATTTGCAAGTAGTCTAGTCTACATTATGAAATATATGCAAACGGGTATTTATCGCGAATGTTACCTTTAATATAAGCCCGACGTTTCGTCCGTTTTCCGTTTAGTCTAGTCTAAGTAGTAGAGTCTCGCAAGACTTGCGAGACTCTTGCTGCAAGACCAAGACCAAGACCAAGACTGAGAGCGCAATACCAAGACCAAGACCAAGACCAGGTGTATTGACGCAAGACCAAGACCAAGACTGGCTAAGGTCTCGTCTTGGTCTTGCATTTGGGCAACACTACTTTGAGGAGTGGCTTGAGAGGCGCCACGGCGCCCTCACCTTCCGCCTGACACAGGTCCTCAGTTCCTCACCGGACACAGATGTTTCGGGAGGTACCTGCACCGAATCGGGCGGGAGGAAACGCCCGGGTGTTTCCACTGCGAGGATCGACCGGAGGACACGGTGGAGCACATGGTGGAGGTCTGCCCTGCGTGGGTGGAGCACCGCCCTGTCCTCGTAGCGGCAATCGGCGGCGGCGACCTCTCGTGTCCGGCCCTGGTTCAATCCATGGTCCGGAGCGAGACGGAATGGGAAGCCGTCACCTCCTTCTGCGAAGCAGTCATGCTAGCGAAGGAGGTGGCGGAAAGAGAGAGGGAGAGAGCCTCTCTTCCCAGCCGCCGCGGGAGACGCACCAGGGGGCCACGTGGTGGCTACCGGCCACCGTAGATGCGGGCCTGTGGACGGTTAGCTATGGGCTAGCTAGCCGTCCGTCCGTCTAATGACGGCAGGCCGTGTCGACAGCGCGTTCGTGTTTCACGCGCGCCTCAAAGAGATGTCAGCATAAGGGGAGGGGCCCGCAAGGGCCGAAGCCTGCCGGGGTTGCGGGCCTGTTCGAAAGAGATACCGCGGCCCCGGAACATAATGGGCGAGGAAGGAACATGGATGGGTTTTAGTCAGTAAAAGTCTGACACTCCCTCCCGCTCCGCCCAGAGTGGGAGAAGTCATTTGATGATTGCCCATCCAAAAAAAAAAAAAAAAAACGTGTAAACCACCACATCGCAAAGCCAAGCCAACAAGCATTCTGTACATCAAACTAACTTTACCCAAAAAATATTGCTGGGAATCAACTTTTTTTTTTGAGGTTATAAATAATCATGTTTTGAGAACAAAAAATCATGTTAATCATGTTTTTTTGTTTTGAGAACTCAATGCAACGCACTTAAAACATTGTGCTGATGGATGAATTGAATAGTACGGGGGTCGTGGAGGTGTTGAAAGTTAAAATATTCCAAAAAAAACTTGTATATAAAAAAAAACCTGTCAAAAAGTTGTAACTTTGACCCCCCATATCTCCGTAACTAGAAGGTTCCCAGGTATGGTGTAGATCGCAATGATGGGGAGAACAAGTGCCATACGGCTACGTGAAGAGGTGTTTTACACCCTTTATAAAAAACATCCTTTTTTGTATTAGGCTGTTTAGCGGCTACATGTAGGGGAGGTAAGCCTAAAACGGGTAACCCGCCTAAAACGGGTATGCATTTTAAATTGCGCGCCGTTATTGCTAATGAGAATGTGTGCGCGCAGGGCACGGCACCTGCCGCTCGCCAATCACAGGCAGTCGGCGCGCTTCTCTGGCGGACACGAGTTCACGGTAAGACAAGAACAAAGTTTTTTGCTATTTCCACTAAAAAAAATTGAGTTACATTACTTTTGATTACTCGAAAATGGTCTACAATATTTTCTTACTAGTTTTGTGTTATTATTTAGCAATAAAAAGACGTTTCATTTGTGTAATAGGTTGGCGTTTATTATTTTGGTTTTAAGGTTATGAGTGGTTTGAAAAAAATACATGCTTGTGGGCAAAAAGGGTAGGGGTAAAGCGGGTACCCGTTTTGCCCATACCCGATTTGCCCTGTATAATTTCATTGAGTGCTTATTAGTTCTTTTACTTTTGCAGATGGTTAATAAATATAAAAGAAAGACTGCAAATGCATCGTGGGATGAGGGAGTTATGAAGCTTGCGATAGAAGAAGCTCTCAAAACTTCCGTCAACGGTGCAGCCAAAAAATACACACAGACACAGTAATACGAACCTCTGCCAGAGTATGACGTGCAGGCCTCATGAGCCCACCTCTCGCAATCATCACACTTAATCCAGTCTTCTGCTGGTGGCTCTATGTAAAGCTCGCTGCATACCTACCAAGCACCGGTACTCCGTATTATCTTTTTTATTATTTTTTGGACCTTGTTTGGAAATTTTTCTCCCTGTTATCGACCGGCTGGTGGCTCTATACCAGCAGAAGACTGGATTAAGTGTGATGATTGCGAGATGTGGGCTCATGAGGCCTGCACGTCATACTCTGGCAGAGGTTCGTATTACTGTGACACGTGTCACGAATAAGTGTTTATTGATTTTTTTGTATTTGATTAAGACTGCAAAATATGTTAGAAGACTGATTTATGATTATGGTTGTGAACCCTAAATGTTAATTATAATTAGAAACTTTGAGTTGTGATTGATATGAAACAGTTCTAGTCATTGATTGATTTAATTTAGTCCCTACCCGCTTTGCCCAAAAGCCCTACCTGATTTAGGCCCCCCCTACGGGCAAAACGGGTAATTCGAATGGTAAAGATTTTTGTTATTTTTTTATTCTTAACGTACAAAACTATTAAATATGTCATTTATTTTATAGTCCTTGATGACTAAACATTTCAAAATGTACAAATAAATGTTCAATTTGTATCTATAAATTGTTTTTTTTTATCATCAACCTTAGCTTACCCGTTTTGGGCTACTCTCCCCTACCTACCTTTGCTTGTCCTTCAACCTGGCGAAAGCAAAGCGCCAAATACTCGTAAAGAGAAAGTCAAAATCATAGTTTCAACCTACTTCATGACAATAGTACATTTTGATACAAGTGGATAAAGTTTGTTATTGTCGTTCGAGGCGGTATTAACACACGAGCCGTTAGGCGAGGGTGCTTTTGAGCCGAGAACTGCAATAACAAATGTCCACGTGTATCAAACGACCTTTTTCAATACACTTTGAAGAAATAAAATAAAACAATGTAAAATATTTGTACTTATCATGAATTATTACGAGACTATGATTGCAATTTTATTTTTTTTCCGCGCTTTTCTTTCGCCAGGTTAAAGGAGAAGCAAAGGTATGAAGCCGATAAACAGCCTAATACAAAAAATAGTTTTTTTTTAAATATATTTTTGAATTTAGAACCGAAGTAAATGTTAATTTGTATAAAAGTAAATACTAGTTTTAAATAATCATGTTTATCTATGATATTGAATTTATAAACACAATTTGAATATTCAAAAAATGTTTACGCTGTAAAGACGTAGATCGCTTTGCTGAAATAAATAAAAAAAACAACATTCACCTCTGACTCTATAGTCAGAGGTGATTGTTTTTTTTTAATAATGCATTGAACCAATTTGGACTAAGTATAGGTAAATTGGTTCTCTGACAAATTTGCTTTATGCACATGTGTGGAAAAAATATCAAAAAGGCACGTGTGTGAAATACACTGCATTTTGAACCTAATCGTAGTGCGAAAAGAGCCAGTTTTCGAGGAAGTGTATTGATAAAATCTACACTTATCTACACTAATATTATAAAGAGGAAAACTTTGTTTGTTTGTTTGTTTGGTTGTAATGAATAGGCTTAAAAACTACTGGACCGTTTTTAAAAATTCTTTCACCATTCGAAAGCTACATTATCCACGAGTAACATAGGATATATTTTATCCCCGTACTCCCACGGGAACGGGAACTATGCGGGTGAAACCGCGGGACGTCCGCTAGTATTTTATACAGTTGCTCAAAAAGTGGTGTATTGCAGGGACGTATAGCGTTCGGGATGTGGGCTATTACATACTAGTGCTTTTTTGTTCTTGTACTTGTTCCGACTGTCAACCCTCGCCTTCGGCTGCGCCTCGGCTCGGGTAGACATTTGCCGGAACTCTTTGCAATGACAGCCTTTCCGCACTTGTAATGAAATTTCATTCTTTTATTTTTTTTAAAGTGTATTGAAAAACGTCGTTTAATACACGTGGACATTATTTCCCACTTGTATCAAAATGTACTATTACAAAATTCTGATATCGGTTGTTACTGCACTCGTAGAGTAGGCCTGCTGGGTACCCAGTGGTACCAGTCTGATAAGGGTTCAAAGCAAAGCTTACAGATTTATATTTATTTATTTATGTCTAATGTTGAGGAGTTCTTATCTGGCGGGTTGAGTATCCTACATGATCCTGGTGATGCCTGCGCATCAGGACAAGGTTATCATATTCATAATTGTAATTTCACAGTACGATCAGACGAAGAAGACGAGGAAGATGTCTATTTTCAAAATCAATCTCAATCTACAAATGATTGCGGGTTGAGCATGTGTACCTATTTTCTTGAAAGATTGCTCTTATGCTATGGCCAGACTTTATTGTAGCCCCAGCATAAGAACAGTTTAAAAAGTTAGGTACCTACTCTGAATTGTTATCTATCATTTTTAAATACTTATTGAAGTACAACACCAAACAAACTTGAGGTACTGCTTTTCGGTCCTTGCAATTCAGCCAAAATAGCTTTTTTTGATAGAGTCGATAGTAGCGTGTCTTCCACATGAAATAAAAATACCTACGTGACGACTTTTGGAATAGGACAATATTTAGATACTCTTATGGTTTTTTGTGTTGGGAGTTTCTATAAATTAATTTAATTTTTGGATGAAGTCTTGGTTTCCAGCTGATAGTTTTGGTAAGCCTCTCCAAAACCTTCTCGGTAGTTACGGTGGGCTATGTTCCAGGTCATCATCTGCCTTTTCCCAACTAAGTACTCGTATACAGGGTGGAATTTTTCTATGCCACCTGGAGGGAAAGTACTCGAAATATTGGAGATAGCAAATTATACTCAAAGGAAACATTCCTCTAATAAAATAAAAAAACAAATCTGCATTCACAGATTTTCGAAAATTATTTTGCCACACTCGGACATCGAACCCGGGATGGATAAACTAAAGTTCGACAAAATAACAAACTGTACCTTTTTGACGTCAATAGGGTCAATCATATGGATCAAATCTCTCCAACAAACATGATTAATTAAATGATAGGAAAACCATAAATAAAAGTGTAAAGTAAATCTTATTGAATTTATCCCATTGAATTTAATTATTTATTTTTTGTTCTTCAGATTTCATGGTTTTCTCCTCATTTAATGTAAGTATCATGTTTGTTCGAGAGTTTGATCCGTATAATTACCCATATCGATTGATATTAAAAAGTAAGGATGTTATTTTTTCGAAATTTTGTCGGTTCGATTCCCGATTGTGGCAAGCGAATTTTCGAAAATCTGTGAGTATAGTTTTGTTGCTTTAAAAAAAAAGGAATGTTTCCTTAAAAGTAAAGTTAGCTATCTCCAGTATTTCGAGTGTTACCCCTTGCATTGCAAAATTCCACCCTGTATATAGCGGTCAGCGGAAAGGTGATCCAAAGAACATAGGTAATTACAGACCCATTAGCCTTCTTCCAGCAATTTATAAATTATTCTCATCAACTATAGAGAAGAGAATCAGTACTACGCTCGAAAAAAGTCAACCGATCGAACAAGCTGGGTTTCGGAAGAGCTTCTCCACAATAGACTACATCCACTCTTTGGAACTTCTTATTGAAAAATACCAAGAGTACCAACGTCCACTCTACATAGGGTTTGTAGACTACCAGAAAGCTTTTGATACGATACTGCATCCCTCAATATGGAAAGCTTTAAAATCCCAAAAAGTGGAGAAACAATACGTGCAAGTCTTAAAACATCTCTACGAGAACAACGCTAGTAGAATAAAACTAGAGACTACAGGACCACCTATCCCCATCAAAAGAGGAGTTCGGCAAGGCAACCCTATATCACCTCGAATTTTTATAGCAGTACTGGAATCGACTATCGAAAAATTAAATTGGGAAAGAACAGGCATATGCATAGAAGGGAAACATATTAGTCACCTGAGGTTCGCCGACGACATCGTCCTTTTATCAGAGAATAGCACAGAGCTGGAGTCAATGCTACAAGACTTACAACGAGCAAGTAGAGAGGTAGGACTAGAAATTAACCTGAACAAAACAAAACTAATGACAAATGCCGCACAAAACTCTATATGCCTGAACAACACACCAGTAGAGTACGTTACTACCTACATCTATCTAGGCAAACAAATTTCTTTCCAAAAATAAACAACGATGCAGAAGTAGACAGAAGAATAGTAACGACATGGAAAAAGTTTTGGAGCTTAAAGGAAATTTTAAAGAGTCAGATGCCAATGAAACTCAAGAGCAAAGTCGCATGGACTCATGTCTTCTGCCTTCTTTAACCTACGCCTGTCAAACGTGGAAGTTCACTCGAAGAGTTAAAAATAAAATCACGTCCTGCCAGCGAAGTATGGAGAGGAGTGTGACAAAAATTAAGAAATGTCAGAAAATTCGTCACACTACTATCAGGCAAAAAACAGGAGTGATAGATGCTCTCACCTACGCTCTAAAGTTAAAATGGAGATGGGCAGGACACGTAGCAAGGATGAGCGATGAAAGATGGACAATTCGCATGACGTCATGGCCAGGTCCGACAGGCACTCGTAAAAGAGGAAGACCTGTAACTAGATGGACCGACGACATCACACGAGTTGCGGGGAAAAACTGGCTGACAGAAGCCAAAGACCGAGACCGTTGGGGTTCTCTGGAGGAGGCCTTCACCCTCAATAGCTGAGGGGTTCATGCATGCATGTCTTTTTTATTTATTACCTTCGTAATTTATTTAAATCCAGTCAATTTACTTATTTCAGATAATTATAAACTATAATACTTACATTTAATACAATTATTTTTAATTCTATACTAGCATTAAGGTGGATTCCCAATTTGAATGTTTTGAATTTTATTGTATATTATTTTAATTTGAATGATTATCTTATTTTAATTTTTAATGTATTTGGATTCTATCTTATTTTAATTATGATTTTAATGTTATTTTTTATTATGATTTTTAATGTTGTTTTTAATTTTGATTTTTAATGTGGATATTAATTATAATTTTTAATGTTGTTTTTAATTTTGATGTTAATTTATTTTATTTTTATGTTTCAATGTTAATTTGGGATTACAATGTTCCAAATTAGGATCAAGTTATCAGAATTAAAAAAAAACCGGCCAAGAGCGTGTCGGGCCACGCTCACTGTAGGGTTCCGTAGCTTCCCAGACCATTAAAAATACCAACATTTTTCGTCAGCAAAAATAACTTTGTTTTTCATAGTATTTGTATGAAAAACAAAGTTATCATTTGCGTTTTTTTGAAAAAGTGCTATATAACTCAAAAACTATTCAACTCATCAAGTTGAAAATAATTTTCCTAGAAAGTTCATATAAAGGTCTACTTCTGTGATTTTTTTCATATTTTTAAACTTATGGTTCAAAAGTTAGAGGGGGGGGGGACACATTGTTTTTGACTTTCGGAGCGATTATTTCCTAAAATATTAATATTATCAAAAAATGATTTTAGAAAACCCCTATTCATTTTTAAATACCTATCCAACAATATATCACACGTCAGGGTCAAAATTAAAAAAAAAATCGCTCCCCACTTTACGTCTGGGGGAGGTACCCTAATAAAAATGTTTTTTTAAATTTTTATTTTTGCACTTTGTCGGCATGATTGATATACATATTGGTACCAAATTTCAGCTTTCTGGTGCTAACGGTCACTGAGATTATCCGCGGACAGACAGACAGACAGACAGACAGACAGACAGACATGGCGAAACTATAAGGGTTCCGTTTTTTGCCATTTGGCTACGGAACCCTAAAAATGTACCTATTTTGTTTATTTACTACTTATTGAACGAAATAAAATTGAAATCAATTTGTATAATATATCACCAATCTATTATTATTATTATATATATATCTATATATAAAATGGTAAACTGACTGACTGACTGACTGACTGGGTGATATATCAACGCACAGCCCAAACCGCTGGGTCTACAGATTCCAAATTTGGCAAGAAGGTTCCTTATGTGGGCTAGGGGTGCACTAAGAAAGGATTTTTCAAAATTCACCCTCTAAAGGGGTGAAACGGGCCCCCAAAGTTTGTATGGGAAAACAAAATTAGTTAGACTATTTCATTCAAAACTTCACAAGAGTACTCCTATTGATAAATGAGAAGAAAGGGGTTTCAGTTTTTTTCAAAATTCAACCCTTAAGAGGGGTAAATGGGGTGACAAAGTCTGAAAATCAACGCACAGCCCAAACCACTGGGTCCACAGATTCGAAATTTGGCAAGTAGGAAAGGATTTTTCAAAATTCACCCTCTAATGAGGTGAAACGGGTCCCCAAAGATTGTATGGGGAAAAAAGATTACTTAGTTAGACTATTTTATTCGAAACTTCACAAGAGTACTCCTATTGATAAATCCAAGATAGCGCCGAGGAAAGTATTTTTTTTTTCATCTCGGGTGTCGTTTACATGGTTTTCGAGGTCGCTGATTACAAAAATGAGATCGAAATGGCGTTGAAGTAAAGTTTTCGTCATGTGTGTCGTTTTCATGGTTTTTGGGGTCGCTGATATCGAAAATGAGGTCAAAATAAAAATCCAAAAACGCACGTATGATTTTTTTTTCCTTTTTCTTTCATGGGTGTCGTTTTTATGGTTTTCACTGAACACAAATCTAAGTTTTCTTTAAATTTTGTTTGTCTTCGTAGCTACGTATCGTTATGTAATTTACCGGCCATAGTAATTCCATCCTAGACAATAATTTAAGATTTTACGAGAGAAGTATTGTACTTCTGCAAATTTCCTCTGTTCTGCTTTGAAACCAACTAATTTATGAGCAACCCAGATATGTATATCTTTAAAATACTGCTCGATCTTGAATTTTACTTACTCTTTGTTTTGCGCAATGAAATTCCCTCATTAGGGTTCCGTAGTCAACTAGGAACCCTTATAGTTAACCAATATGTGTATCAATCACGCCGACAAAGTGGTAAGTTTATTCCAACCCCAACGTGTGATATATTGGTTGAAAGGTATTTAAACATGAATAGGGGTTTACTGAAGTCATTTTTTGATAATGTCAATAATTTCGCAAATAATCGCTCCAAAAGTAAAAAACAATGTGTGTCCCCCCCTCTAACTTTTGAACCATAAGTTTAGAAAATATGAAAACAATCTGAAAAGTAGAACTTTGGACTTTCTAGGAAAATTATTTTGAACTTGGATGGAAACAAGTTTTTGTACAAAAAAGACAAAAAGTTGTACAAAATAATCTCTGGACTAAGTTCGTAGTATAATCGTATATGAAGGCATTTTTTTTAACTTCGTTAACATATTTTATTATCCTGAACGTATCTTTTTTCAAACAAAAAAATAATTATTAAAATCGGATTGGATTGAACACTTATTGTGACAGACGGGAAACTACAACCCTACACTGAGCGTGGCCCGACACGCTCTTGGCCGGTTTTTTTTAATTAAAATTACCCCAAATTCAACGCGAGCAAAGCCGCAGAGAAAGCTATCTAATACATAAAAATATCGTGTCACATTGTTTGTTATCGAAGTCCTCCGAAACGACTTCACCGATTTTTTTTTTTGTGTATTTTTGGTAGGTCAGAAAACAAGTTGAAGGCTACTTTTATACCTCTAGGTGACAAGGGTGGTTTACGCGGACGAAGTCGCGGGCAACAGCTAGTGTAATTATAAAATGAGTAATTTACAATGTACGATGGAATCTAATTACATAAAAATGTGTTAGTATAGTACAACTTTAAATCAGTGTACATTTTGAAACTATTATTGCATGAAATAAAAGGCTTTTTTATTTTTATTTATTTATTTTATTTATATAGCGGTCGGATTCCAGTCTCACAGGATTCAGCTGATGCTGAATGGTGGGTATTTTACGTGGAGCGACTGCCTATCTGACCTCCACAACACGTAATTGTTACACCTTGGCAAGTCTGTCCTATGAGTAATGCAGGTAATGTTAGCAAAAGCATGTAAACGCGTGTAACTATAGTAACGTATCGCAAGTCGCATGGACTTGAACAGTTTCAGGAAATGCCAGCAGTTTTTCTTTTGCGTCGTCACACTATTTTGTCGGCCCTAAGTACCTACTAACGAAGCTAATTAGATAACCACCTACTCACACAAAATATTTTTTAGGTACTTACCTCTACCTACATTAATATCGCTTATCTTGACCAGAAGTGTTTTAATAATGTGAATAGGAAATGAACAAAAAGGTTGCTGCCGAATCAATGGCCCTTACGCTCGTATCTACAATAATCGGTCTTATTGTTGGTAAGTAATACATTGAGTCTGTAGTCTGTACCAATTGGAAAGGGTATTGTTAAAAGCTGGATAACTTAACCTTTTGAACGTCAAACAGCGATTGTTAATTTCCGTTGTTTATCAATGTCGTATTTTGTACGGTGGGTTGATCACGTCGGCTGTATTATGTACCTACAATATGAGTCATAAACTCATAAGAATCTTTTGGTATCATGATAATGTAGAACAATTTTTAAAACTATTCTCATGGTTACCGTCGTTCTGTACTGTTGGACCTCATGTAACTACGTCACCTATAGACAGTGCAGCCTCCTCCTGAAGCATTCAATAGTTCACCTATAACAATTAATCGACTTCCTATCGCAGTGTGCAACACTGAACCTTCCCCAACTTGTTCTACAACTTTCCAACTTCCGCGTTTAGTCGTTCCCAGTGGCCTTGATGTTGTTCTCAATCCAACAGGTTCTAGCTGGGTATTTACAAACACCATAGGAATATACTTAGATCCACAGTTTTTAAACAAACTTTTTTACACTATTGCCTTACACTAGGAATTTCTACTGTTTCTTGGGGGCGCGTTGACATACAATTAAACTCACACAAACAGCCATAGCATGGCTCTTGGTAGAACTGGTATGTCTTAGGAACATAATAATGTAAAGGTACACAGTTTCTTAAATTGCTAAAAACAGCTTCGAGATATTTTAACGAAAGTGTGTAGCTCTACCAGTAGTAGGAAGGACCTAGGTTCCTAAGTATTCCTAATTAGACACAGAGAGACCTAATTTAATTACTATTAATTATGTGGGTAAGTATAGTCATGTTGATGTAGATACGGATTGAAGAATTTTTGTACCGATGTTCAATTTTGGCTGGGTTTTGGGCCAACACGGTTCTGGAAGATAGAATACTCTTTATTATGTACACCATAAAAAAATATAAATACAATAATTCTAATCAACTTAATTAATGAAATCAATTTTTTTTTTCTAGGGTAAGTACTTCCAAAGAAAGCCATTCGACGGATTGTAGTTTTAGGGGTGAAAACTTGTTGCCACAATAACAATAACAACGGCGTGGACCATAAGTTTATTGTTTTAAAACCACAACGCGAACTAGGAATATCCTATTTGTTACTCCTAAGAATGGCATTTATTTAGTTGTGGTGTAGTTGTTAAACGTTAGGTACCTCGTAATGCGGTTGTAAGTAAGGTAACCGTTGTAAGTAGGTAATAGGTTACTAGTGTACTCATATTCTATGAAAACTATGAATGAACACCAGTCACATGATGACATCTCATTCAATTAGTGCTTAGTGCGTAAACGGTTCCAACTTGTGTTATGTTTAGAATTGAACATTCCTTGCCAACTTGTTTTTGCGCAGCCTTATATTTGTTTTTTGATGTGTGTGTACTGTTTAGGAGCACACAATATGGTTGAATTAACATAAACTGTTGTTTACTTACCAACCAACCTAAAGGCATATGTTTTTCTTAATACAAACATAGGTATATTGAAAACTACTACCTACTAATGGTCTACCTACTAGCCCTGGATTGAAACAACTGGAAGTAATGTGGAGAGGTCTTTGTCCAGCTGTAGGATGACGCAGGCTATCAGTATTATTATTGAAATCTTAGTAGGATCATTTTAATCATCAGAATGAAAGCTAACGGAAATGTATATCACTGTTAATTGAGTCTACTTATTGAAATAATTAAGTAGGTATCCCACCTAGCCGTGCATTGATGAAGGCCATGTCCTTACCTTATATAAAAGTCCAAATTAGGAACTGCCACGGCACGTGTATTTGACGTCCTTGTCATGAGTCCTGTGTGTGTGACACACTGATGTTAAAAGCTTCAACAGTTTGACAAAGTATCTATCTAAATAGGTAGTCATACGGGCTAAAGAAATGCCCAGCGCGGTTTAGGGGTCATTCATCAACTGGCGAGTGTGAGACACCCTGCTTGCCGGATTGCCACGTTCACATTCTTCGTTCTTCCAATACTGTCCTTCTCGCCGATCTGGCTTTATAAAATCTTCCTTTTCTGTCCAAGCAGTCTTCCTTTGGAATGCGCTCCCTCAGAGTATCAGGACGTTGACTAGTCGTTTCAGTTTCAAAGTGAAGGCTTGAGAGCATATTCGCAAGGAGTTGGCAGATTTGTCTCAAAACTAGGTTTTTGGCGTTTTTCTTATCTCTCTTAACTTTATATATTTTGCTATATGTATGTATGTAATTTATTCTTATATATTTTAGTTATAAATAATTTCTAATCTTTTTTTTCGGTTATTGCACCTACTGTGTATTATCTCTGCATCACCCTAAGGTAGACTGGTAGAAAATGCCTAAGGCATTAAGTCCGCCTTTGTACAGTTTTAATTGTGCATAAAGTTTTAATAATAATAATAATAATAAGTCCCCTCTTTGAGGAGTGGGTTGATAGGCGCCACGTCGTCCTCACCTTCTGCCTGACGTAGGTCCTCAATGGACACGGATGTTTCGGGAGGTTTCTGCATCGAATCTGGCGGGAGGAAATGCACGGGTGTTTCCACTGCGAGGATCGACCGGAGGACACTGTGGAGCACACGGTGGAAGTCTGCCCCGCGTGGGCGGAGCAACGCCGTGTCCTCGTAGCGGCGATCGGCGGCGGCGACCTCTCGCGTCCGGCCCTGGTTAAATCCATGGTCCATAGCGAGACCGAATGGGAAGCCGTCACCTCCTTCTGCGAAGCAGTCATGCTAGCGAAGGAGGTGACGGAACGCGAGAGAGTGAGAGCCGCCGCGGAAGACGCACCGGGCGTCAGGGGCCACGTGGCGGCTACCGGCCACCGTAGACGAGGGCCTGTGGACGGTGAGCTATGGGCTAGCTCGTAGTCTGTTCGTCTTATGACGACAGGCCGTGTCGACGGCGCGTTCGTGTTCCACGCGCGCCTCAAATAGATGTCAAAAAAATGAAGGGGCCCGCAAGGGCCGAAGCCTGCCAGGGCTGCGGGACTGTTCGAAAGAGATACCGCGGCCCCGGAACATAAAGGGCGAAGAAAGAACATGGATGTGTTTTAGTTAGTAAAAGTCTGACACTCCCTCCCGCTTCGCCCAGAGTGGGAGAAGTTATTTGATGATTTCCCATCCATAAAAAAAAAACAGTCAAATAGAGAACCTCCTCTTTTTGGAACTCAGTTGAAAAAAAACCCCACCCTCCCGTCCACCGCCGCCAGCCTTTCTCTCCCTACGCCGCCTCAAATGAATAATTAACCTTATAACTATAATATACTTCACACCAAAAAGTGAAAAATAACTTTAGCTTCTGAAGTCGGTGGCAAAAAAATTAAATCAATCAAACAAATTATTTTTCACTTTTTTGTGTGAAGTCGGTTTTATTTTTTGCAAAAAAGTTTTTTTAGTCTAATTTGACCGGACCATTACCTGTGTTTGCGGTTTTATGAGTACAATAGTAACGGTTTTCCTTCTAATGAATTTTCATCTAGGTATTTATTGGTACAATAATGACATCATTTAGTAGGTAGCTACCTAGTTCGAAACAAAACGTCAAGAGATGATCTTAATGTTTCTGACATAAGTAATAGCATTTAATTTCAATATTTATTGCTTATCAATTTTATGATATATTACGGCCATTAAAGAATTCATGGTGTAACATTGGTTCAACAATAAACAAAAAAGGCAATAAATCTATGTCGCGTATTTATTTAAAGTAGATGATTTTATATTGGGAATACCGGCTTTGTTTTTTACCTTTGTTCTGAAGAGGGACAGAAAAGGTTACCAAAAATCTTATGAGTCAAGATTTTTGGTAACCTTTCCTGAAAGAGGGTCATAAGTTATGACCTCCCTCCTTCTAAATTACTTACTTCATTTCATGATCCCTGACCCCGTATTCACAAACGTTCGACTCGTTTACGATTCGACAACTCCTATATCTGTCTTCTTCTGGCATTACGAAAACGACCGAGATATACATACGACTTTCCGAATTGGAAGCGAATCGAAGCGTTGTGAATACGGGGGTTGGTTTCTTCTTGCCAGTGTTTCATCCCGACTCCTTCGTGGCTTGCCATGGCAGTCTTGGAGTCTTAGTAAACCTGCTTGTTCAGCATGCAGTAGACATTTCCTGTTTGCTACAGGAAGACAATCTAGATATTACAAGAATAGTATTTCGTAAGTAGGATGTCGGTGTATTAAATTACTATTATCTTCAGATCTACGTGTGCAGAGTTTTCCTGACAACAATACATAATTCATTTATTGATAAATCTTCCTGGACGTATACATATGTGCTGCAGGTTATATAAGCATTTTTTATAATTCTTATGTAGTAATGAGATGGGCTGAGGGTTTGTTCATATTTTCAAGGATATTCCATTATGAAGTAACAATAACCGCAAAAAGAAGCAATCATTCAATGAGCCTATAACGGCATGGCATAGTAATGATTCGAAGACATGTGACATCTACCAATCCGCACTGTACCCGCGGTGGATTATAGCCCATACCCTCTCATAGAGAGGAGGCCTGTCCCAGCAGTGGGAACATTAGCAGGCTGATGATGATGATGATAAAACTTGTAACATAATCATAACTTGTATGACTTTTACTTTGATCCATCGATCGTTTGATACACATTTATATGCAAAAATAAAAAGAAAGCTGTCACTGTTTTGACGAATTCTTTCATCCTGTTTCACTGTTGATATGATAGCAATTTACAACTCAACAGTTAAATCGTTTATTATTTAAGTGTTAAATTAAATGTCATAATGATTAAAAGCTTGCTAAAGTTCCGAGTTGTTACATTAATTTTATAGCATTTCCGTTTTTAGTTTACAACATGTAAGTATACATATCTACCTTCCTATTTAGAGTACTTCCAATCGATATCCCTGTTACCCGAAACGAATAGGTACCTGACACCAGTTGGTAAGTTCTCTATAGGCATTTAAAACTATAGATACGTTATTGTCACAATTTTTGACAATTTATAAAAGTAACCCCCGGAAATAATTTATTAATAACTAATAGTTATGTAAATACAAAGAATCTCTGCAAGTAAAACCAGATAAAATAACAAGCTCAATCTGGTCTCGTTTATGAGATCGATTAATTAATGGTAGCGTAACATATAATTAATATGTCTATCTGTGTACCATAGTCACAGGACCTGTTTCAAGAAAATATATTGACTACACAAACTACCTATGTTCCTATAACCGATTGTTTTTACATCGCCAACAAGATAATGCGTTAATAAATCATTTATAAGGTCTATTATTTTTTGTGTACAATCGTAAATTTAGTTTTTAATTATGTAAATTTGTAATTAAGAAAACCTACAACTGGTGGTATATTTACAAAATACTTATATTTAAAAAAAAATAACAAGGTTGATAATAAAAAAAATAAAGACGGGCTTTAGTTATCTTTATGCAACAAAGATGACATAAATAAGTGACTGGACTAAGTTTAATTACACGCTAATTAAAATCAAATTAAAAGCCAATCTGTGAATCGTTAATTTTGAATGTTAATGACCCGCCGCCGATAGCAATGCCTTCATTGTTTAGGTTCAAATCCCAGGTCAGGTCATGGGCGCTGCAGTTCTCAGGGTACAAAGCATTCTTTGATTCTAAAACAATTACTTGTCTATGCATGAATGGAGATGCTAATAGCGATTAAAATAATTTACTTAATTGTTGACACCTACACGTTGGGATTTACAAGGTGCTAAAGCAATTGAGGTGTTTTTTTTTGCAATTTTTGTCCTTACGAAGTGTGTGGCGATGTGATTTCTGTTGGCAAGAATGAGGATGCTTTTGCGCAAACTTTCATTCCGAATATTTTTTAGGGGAAAACTACCCTATGAGTATTCAAAAAATCATCTTCAGTGCTGACCTTCGTTACTTTGTTACACATGGATGCTTTCGTGCAACATGCATCTAGACGAGGGCTGCCATACATCTCGGGATACCGAGACATGTCCCAGTTTGGAACGCTATATCCCGGTCAATAAGTCAGTTGTCCCGGATTTTGTTGGTTGGTCTATTAGAAAAGCATCGCAAAATTGTGCTCACGCTCCGCTCGCGCTGCTTCCGTATGTGCCTCCAGAAATGTCTTAACCGCTTTGGCTGTTCTGCTCACAGGTTCTGCTAACCCTCTAACTAGACCTAGGCTGGCACTGTTCACCCCCTCCCCCAAATACAAATACTGGCTATACCCCTGTTAAAAAGATAATAAAACTTGTGACTTGTATTTGCGACAAAAATCTGCCAATCTAAACTAATGTTATAAATCTGAAGAGTTTGTTTGTTTGTTTGAACGCGCTAATCTCAGGAACTACTGGTTCGAACTGAAAAATTATTTTGTATCGGGTAGTCCATTTATCGAGGAAGGCTTTAGGCTATATAACATCACGCTACGATTAATAGGAGCGGAGCAGTAATGAAAAATGGAACAAAAACGGGTTTACAATCCTTTTGTGAGCTTTTTCTCTCATACGTGACGCAGACGAAGTTGCGTGGGTCAGCTAGTGAATTTTTTTTTCAAAAAATAGCTCTTCATAAACCCAGAACCTCCAAAAGTGTATTTTGTCCATACCTAATCATCATCCACGGTTCATTGTTTCTATTGAAATTGGCTCGGTCGGCGTTTCAACATTTATGGCCCTATTTTAGACTACACCCAGGGATTTAGGTTGCGCATTGTTTGAAAGTGAATGAAGGAATGAACTTAATAATGTTATGGGTAGTTTTCATTAAAAAAAACATGCAGTCGGGCGGGCAGTCTTTGGGGACTGGCGATAGAAGCGAAAACTAAATACCCGTAACTTGTAAATTGTATCGTCGAGCTGTTTGCATTTTTTTTATTTTTTTTATGTGTTCATTTACCCTCCCGCTCGACCCTCCCCCTCCCCCCTCAGGCCCCGCCCCAGTCGTAGCACTGTTACGGGTTGTGCCCCGCGCTATGTGGTGCTATACCGTATAGCGGACCGGCTGCGAGTGCTACGAAAAGCGTACGTGACGGTCACTCGAGTTTGTTCACCCAAAAAGTGCTCAACGCGCTTAACGAAGGTTTCACTTCGAAAAAGCTTGTGGGTATTCCTTGGCCTCACATGATTTCGTATTCCTTAAATTATAATCAAGGCGAAGTGCAAAAGGTTGGTTTAAAAAAAAAAGGCTTCGACTTTTATTGCTCGGAGAACCAATCCACATGATTATAAAAGATCAGAATTTTGGGAATATTCCTTAGCCTTGGGCTAAAGCTGTTTATAACAAAGCGATAATTTAGTCGCACTTCATCTTTGGGTCGTGATAAAATGTTTGCAGATACTTAGGTATGTAACAAACGACTCATTCTTTAAATAGACTAACAAAAAAGTCCCTATGTATTTTAAATACCTATATGATAACCCCATGTCGTTTAGGCACCCAATGGTCGCAATATGAATGCTAAATCAATCATTTGACATTCAAAACTACCATTATGTACCCACTACATATATTTAAGATAATTTTATGCGTAATTGAAAGGTGTCAGGAATAGAAACCACGTGTTTATTGAAGTTTTGAATATAATCGAATTATTGTAATAAGTCCGTGTGTGAAACAATGACCATAATAAATAAAATCTGATACATGTAAGTATGTACGTGCTTATGTAGTTATATAATAAAACAGGCAATTGTGGGTTGATATAATATTTTCAATACACTTCCTCGAAAACTGGTTCTTTTCGCACTACCATTAGGTTCAAAATGCAGTGTATTTCACACACGTGCGTTTTTCATGTTTTTTCTACACATGTGCAGAAAGTAAAATTGCCACAGATAACTAAAACTATACTTAGTCCAAACTGGTCAATACATAATTTTAAAAAAACATTCACATCTAACTATAGAGTCAGTGGTGAATGTTTTTTTTTTTAATTTCGGATAAGCGATCTACGTCTTTACGGCCTCGTAATCATTTTTTGAATATTCAAATTATGTTTATAAATTCAACTAGCTGTTGCCCGCGACTTCGTTCGCGTGAAAATATTGATGGGTCATGTGTGAGACTGCATCGTTGGTCAAGTTGTCGCAAGCGCTACTGAGCATGAGATCCTGGGTTCGATTTCCGGGACGGGCAAAGTGTTATTGTATTTTTGTGCCCGGTTGATGGAAATGAGCTAAATGTGCGAAATGTGGGTGTAGGATTAGATACACCTCTACCTAACAGCGAAGGGTGAAAATAGTGTCAGGGGAAGCCGAAGAAAAATAAAGAGAACTGTTTTTTTTTTGCTTCTGTTAACTTTTTTTAACATGTTAATTTTGAACTGATTTTCATTATCAGCGACACCAAAAACCACGGAAACGACACCATGATGGAAAATCCAAAAATATTCGTCGCTGCCATTTTGGATTTTTATCTTCATTCATCAAAAGTAAGATCAGAAATGCAGAAGAGTTAGAAAAAAATCCCTCCGGCAAGCCGCAGGAGGAGGTAGATTTCGGAGAAGGTGCTGGAGCGTCCGACTATTGAAAATTTGTATAAAGAGTTGTACTTATGTGTACAATCTACAAAAAAAAATATGATTTCAAAATCGTTGTCCTGTAATGGAAATTTACCCTTTTTAAATCCTCTCATAAGAGTTTAGCATGGAAACGCCCTCAAATTTTTAGTTATGATTTTTTATTTCGAAAACTATAAATTTTATCGCTAAACTTCAAAGGTAACAATTGTAGAGTAAACAATTTTCTTTCAAAAAAAAAAATATTTGCGACGCTCAAAATGTTTACTGTTTCGGGTATGATTTTTTTTCGCAAACATTTTGGAAATTTCAGCCCCCTCCCCAATTTAGGGGTTGCATCAAAAAAGTTTTATTTTAAAGTTGTCCGTACTTTTACTCAGAATGATAAAAATGAAAAACGGTACAAAAATTTTTCATAGGATAAAGTTATGGCCAAAAAACTGATTTTAGAAAAACCGCCCCCCCGCCGCCCCCCATGGACGAATTCCGCCCATTCACGAACATAGCCTAAGTTTTGACCTTTTCGATTTTTTGGCCAAGTTTGAAAGCACTCGGTTCATAATTGCGACCTGTAGAGTGTGGCTAAATTTTGCTTGTCACCCTTAAACATACGTATACATATAAATCTCCCTAAGTGAGAGACCAATAGGTAGATTTAAAAAAAAAAAAAAGGAAATCTACCTAAAAACAGAAACCAACAAAACAAAAAAATCTAGTTGGTATCAAATACGACATCGACAATTACTCATTCTATCTTGTTCTACTATACATACTTTCTTTTTCTGCCCCTGTCGTAACTCCATAATCTTCGGCTTACCTAGGTCCCTACAAAACGGTAAGTACTGCCAGCCGCGAAGTCACGTGTGCGCGTCCATACGATTGGTACCTACCTCTACTATTAACTTGCACTGCTGCAAAAGGTCTCTCCTGCTGCCGTTATTGGTGAACGAATGAACAAATACAATGCAAAACTTCATCCCCTTTTCTCTTTGTGGGTTGAAATAAAAAAAAAACCAACGACTTACTAACTTTGATACTATTTAGTAACTCAAAAATAAATACTTTAATTAAAAACAAAATGATGGTCTTTTTTCACCCCTCAAGCGTTGAAATTCTAATAAAGCCGTTGCGTTAGCTTCCAATCATAAGCCCAGATAACAAATTTTGTACTTTTTACGTCGAAAATTAAAGATTTTTCACACACAATTTCATCCCCTTTTTAAGCCTTCGGGGTGGAATTATCAAAAACGCTGAAACACGTATAAATTAATTTTCAATCGTCAGCCTACACACAAAATTAGAAGATCCTAACTTTAAAACTGACGGACTTTCATACAAACTTTCATCCCCTATTTTATCCCCTTGGGGGTAGAATTGATCAAAATCCTTTCTTAGCGGATGCCTACGTCATAACATCTACCTGCATGCCAAATTTCAGCCCGATCCGTCCAGTGGTTTGGGCTGTGCGTTGATAGATCACTATGTCAGTCAGTCACCTTTGAGTTTTATATATTTAGATTAAAGATTTAGATATCATCTGATAAACTAATATTTTCTTTAAAAAAAAATTAACAATTAAATTAATTATTTGTGTTCTAAATTCAAAAATATATAAAAAAAAACATTTTTTTATATAAGGCTGTATGATAGCTTCATACCTTTGCTTCTCCTTCAACCAGGCGAAAGCAAAGCACGGAAAAAAAAATTAAATCATAGTCTCGTAATAATTCATGACACAAATATTTTAAGTGGGTACATTCTTTTATTTTATTTCTTCAAAAGTGTATTGAAAAATGTCGTTTGATACACGTGGACATTTGTTATTGCAGTTCTCGGCTCAAAAACACCCTCGCCTTACGGCTCATTGTGTTAATACCGCCTTGAACTACAATAACAAACTTTCGCCACTTGTATCAAAATGTACTATTACAGTAAACCTTAAAATGGTTAGGTATCATTATTATCATGTGCCGTCACTGAGAGTTAATTTCCCATTTCCAAGTCTAGAAGCTGACTTTATTTATTGGCAAACCAGAATTCAGAATTAATATGAAACAATAAAATAATGTAAAAGTCCTGTTATTATGCCTATTACACAGCATTCAACATAGGACAACAACATACTAATGTTCTCAAATCATAGTAATAAAATAATACAATTTGAAAACCTAAATTAACCCATATTACCTCAAACTAAATTCTGATGATATCATGAAGGTGACATAGGTCTAAAGCTTTTCATTTAACATTTTTGTTTTGCACAGTAGCAAATAAAAAGACAAAGTAGGTAATTTTATTTACTTCCTTCCCTATATCACGATATCTAAATACCTATTTATACATAGTTAACTATTACTAAATAGAATGTAAATACGATTGATCATCGAGACTTTGTAGTGGTAGGTAATTGGTATTCAATGTATGTTTGCAGAAGTTACAAAGAAAATTATGACAATTAAAAAAGTATCTTTCCTCGTTAATCCTGGTGAATCCCCACTAAATCCCCACCAACCAGAAGATGACGAATTATCATCTCATTCTTCCTTATATACTAAAAATAAATTATTGAATGAATATGTCACCGTAAAATTGTAAAACCCGTTAGATTGTAATTTAACTAGAGAGATTGTAAACACTCGAAAGATTGTCAAACAAACATACTCCTTACAATATTACGCATTATGTTTCGGTAGATTATAATCTAACGAAATGAAATCGTAATATTGTGAAATGTGTGCGATGGAAGTCAATTCGCGCGGTGTGGAGGAGGGGAAGGGCAGGAGGGTCCCCCTTGCCCTATGGTACCACTCTCATGAAAAGATAATTTACCATTCCTGAGAAATACCGATTAATGTAACCTAACCTCAAAACACTTAATATTCCCCTAAAAAGCGTAGTCGACGAAACCCCGCTACGGGGTGCCTAGTTCTGTTTGCAGGGTTTAAAGGAAAACCTTCCGCCTGATGCAGGTCCTCACCAGACACGGATGTTTCGGGAGGTTCCTGCATCGAATCGGGCGGGAGGAAACGCCTGGGTGTTTCCACTGCGAGGATCGACCGGAGGCCACGGTGAAGCACACGGTGGAGGTCTGCCCTGCGTGGGCGGAGCAACGCCGTGTCCTCGTAGCGGCGATCGGCGGCGGCGACCTCTCGCGTCCGGCCCTGGTTCAATCCAGGGTCCGGAGCGAGACGGAATAGGAAGCCGTCACCTCCTTCTGTGAAGCAGTTATGCTAGCGAAGGAGGTGGCGGAACGCGAGAGGGAGAGAACCTCTCGCCCCAGCTGCCGCGGGAAACGCACCGGGCGTGGGGGGCCACGTGGTGGCTACCGACCACCGGAGATGCACCGGGCGTCGGGGGCCACGTGGTGGCTACCAGCCACCGTAGACGTGGGCCTGTGGACGGTTAGCTATGGGCTAGCTCGCCGTCCGTTCGTCTTATGACGACAGGCCGCGTCAACGGCGCGTTTGTGTACCACGCGCGCCTCAAAGAGATGTCAGCCCGCAAGGGCCGAAGCCTGCCGGGGCTGCGGGACTGTTCGAAAGAGATACCGCGGCCCCGGAACGTAAAGGGCGAGGAAGGAACATAGATGGTTTTTAGTCAGTCTGACACTCCCTCCCGCTCCGCCCAGAGTGGGATGGGAGTGTCAGACTAACTAAAAACCATCCATGTTCCTTCCTCATTTGATGATTTCCCATCCGAGAAAAAAAAGGTTTAAAGGAACGTAACTAACCTAACGTGGGGGTGACCCAAGTCCCGAATGGGGGCTGAGATACTTCCGTCGCATGCATTTCACAATAACATTACGGTTTCACTTCGATAGATTACAATCTACCGAAAAATAATGCGTTATATTGTAAGCAGTATGTTCAGTTGACAATATTTCGAGAGTTTACAATCTCGCTAGAGAGATTACAATCTAACGTGTTTGACAATTTTACGGTAACAAATAAATTATCGTACCTAGCTCGGAAAATAAGTGAAAATGATGGGCGTAAACATTACTAATAACCTAAGTAGCTTTTTGCCTTAACTAATATTTTATTGCAAGAATTTGTTGTCAGAAGTCGGACTCACATTCTCGCATTCAAGCGTTACTTTACATTGTATGGGCTTGGGTCAATTTTGATCGAACTATTTTTAACCCAGGTTAGTGTAGGTGGCTCGTCGCTTACGATTTCTGCTTTTTTTTGCGATTTCGCTGACAGTTACGATTTCCCAATATTAAAGAAAACCCTTAGTAATCAATAATAATTGATTACTAAGACTTTCTCTGAAATTGTCTTGTCATCATTTTAAAGGCAGCAGTGCCTCCCACTGCTGCGGGACGCCAGTCTCATCCCGATCGTCGTACCGCTACCATCTCGTTCTCTCGTTTCTGCCAGTTCCATATTAATTGTACAAGGTCAACCCCAAAATTAAACTCTAATATTTCAGTGAACAAAAGTGTTTTTTTTTAAAACGGTATTTTCGGGGTCCCATATAACATTGGTGGCAGCTTAAGGGATTTTAAAAAAATAAATCCTCGGAACGCCTCATATCCGCAGTGTCGTGATTGTGACAGTGAAAAGTGCCGAAATTCAATTTCACCTCCGTGTCGCTGTATCTCTCCGTTCATCGCCGTATCTCTCCGTTCATCACTGTATCTCTCCGTTCATCGCTGTATCTCTCCGTTCATCGCTGTATCCTGCTGGTCTCATCAGACCCTCACTCAGTATCCTGCTGGTCTTATCAGACCCTCACGCTGTATCCTGCTGGTCTTATCAGACCGTCACGTGCCCTGGTGGGCATACTCCGAACATCCATCACTCACCTTGGGTGATCTCGCCTGGCTACGAGATGCTTCGTGGTGTCGTCATAGTCGCAGTGTTCCTGTAAGTACCTACCGTTTCCGTGTCGTGAAAATAGTGCAAGTGCGTTAAACTGCAAGTTTCATCATAGTTCCAAAATAATTTAAATTCTAAAGTGCTTTATAACATTCATTTTACCAAATTGTCCACGTGTACTATTCTTTATCATAAGTTCCGAAGCTCCGAGACTAGTGCAACATTCCTTTCTTATCGCAAATTCTCCGTACCTTGCGCGCTATCTTTGTTTTGTCTAACCAACCATGCCTAAAGACGACTCTAGTGACATGTCTAAAGAAACAAAAGAAATAGACATGAACTTTATTAGCAAATTCATCAATAAATTCGATGGAAACCGCGAAAAACTCAATGCATTTCTAAATAATTGCAGAAATGCAATAAGCCTTGCGTCATTGCATCAGCAAGATATAGTTTTAAAATACATCTTGAGCCAACTTGAAGGCCGTGCCGAAAGTGCGTGCTCAATCAAAGAGTTTTTAACCTGGCAACAGCTAGAGGAATTCCTAAAAAATCAATTTGGCGAAAAAAAACATTACGCTGCACTACTCTCAGACCTCCAAGATTGCTGTCAATCGAACAGCGAAAATGTTAACCAGTTCGCACTACGCGTAGAAACATACCTAGCCAAACTGTTAACTGAAATCAATATTTCAATTCCTACAAAAAAGAAAGGCGAACTGGCTGGCCGTGTCGCTGCAATGCAAGATCTGGCATTGCATACATTTATAAGTGGCTTAAATCCTAGATTGTCGACTGTAGTAAGATGCCGTGACCCTGAAACATTAAACGAAGCCATTGGCTTCGCTGTGTCCGAAGAAAAGATTCTTCAGACCATTTCTAAACGGTCAGCATTAGCAACCAATACCAACTCACCCAATCAAGGACGTTGGCCTCAACGCCGATTCCAACAAAACCGAATTCAACATCAAGGTTATCCAAATGATCCCAATAATCAAAAACCATCTACTTCAGGTCCTCCGGTGTGCCGGTATTGTAAAAATGTGGGCCACACCATTGAAGAATGCAGAAAACGAGAGTTCAATAATAATCGTTTCAGAGACCAAAATAATCAAAGACCATTTCCAAGACGTTACCAAAATAATCAAGGTCAAATTCATGCGGTAAATGATAATGATCAAACCTTTGACTACACGGAAAATATTCAGCTAAAATCAAACGACGATTTAAACGAATAAAGGGCTCACGGCGGTGTCTCGTGAGACCCAAATTTCAAATTCCCAAATTTTGCCATATCAAAGACACCAATGCGATATCCTCTGTATCCTCTGTATCCCCTAAAGATAGGGACTTGCGAATAAATCGCAACACTGTATCCTCTGTATCCTCTGTTTCCCCTAAAAATAGGGACTTGCGAATAAATCGCAACACTGTATCCTCTGTATCCTCTGTTTCCCCTAAAAATAGGGACTCGCGAATAAATCGCAACACTGTATCCTCTGTATCCCCTAAAAATAGGGACTTGCGAATAAGTCGCAACACTGTATCCTCTGTATCCCCTAAAAATAGGGACTCACAATTAAACCTCGACGCTGTATCCTCTGCATCCACTGTTTCTCCTACATCCTCTGGATCCGCTGTATCCTCTGCATCCTCTGTATCTCCTACATCCACTGTATCCTCAACATCCTCTGCATCCACTGCACCCTCTGTATCCTTTGCTCCTGTTGTATCCTCTGCTCCCGCTGAATCCCCTGCTTCCGCCGTATCCTCTGTTCCCACCGAACATAAAGTAAATCCTTCAATACCTGAAACAAAAATCTATGAAATTAATATTGGTTCATTTAAAAAACGCTTACCTCACATTCTTGTCTATTCCTCAGTGTCAGATACCACCTTATCCCTTCTTGTAGATTCTGGCGCAACTGTAAGCCTACTGAAACGATCTTCTATACAAATACCAGTTGATATCTCAACAGAAGTAATCTTTTTGAAAGGCATTGATCCCATTGATCAAGCTTCACCAACCATGGGTCATTTCCAACTGAAATTAAAAATCGATGATAAAAATAGTATCACACATAGATTCCACATAATACCCAAAATACACTTACCTTATGATGGTATAATCGGCACTGATACGTTAATCGCCTTTGGCTGCACAATCGACTACACTCGTGAAACCTTAAGAATAGGTGAACACGAAATAAAATTACACTTCAATGAACCTACTTATATAATTCCTCCTAGGTCTGAAACTATCATAGAATGCTCTGTCTCCAACCCTGAAGTGAAAGAAGGGCTCGTACTAGATCAATGCTACCACGAAGATCTACTGATTTCTAATTGCTTAGTCGCAGTCAAAGAAAACAAAAGAATTAATTTATCAGTAATAAATACTTCTGAAACTCCTATAACCTTAAAGTCAAATCTAGATATCACACTAATTCCCTTAAGTTCTTTAATCTACCCTTCTGATACAGTAGACGCTCATTTAGTTTGCCATCTCAAAAATACCAACTCTTACCTCCGAACACAAGAAGTACTAAACCTCCTTAGAATCTCTCACCTCAATCCTGAAGAAGCAAATGCTCTTCACGACGTCTGTTCTGAATATTCAGATATATTCTTCATCCCCGGTGATAAATTGTCTCACACGAATGCACTAAAGCATAACATAAAGACGAGTGATGAAAATCCAATCAATGTTAAATCATATCGGTTCCCAGAGGTACACAAACAAGAAGTCAATAAACAAATTGACCAAATGCTCGATCAAGGAATCATAAAACATTCCGATTCTCCATGGTCTTCGCCAATTTGGATTGTCCCAAAAAAGATTGATGCATCCGGACAACAAAAATGGCGTATAGTTATCGACTACCGAAAGCTTAATGATGTCACCGTTGGTGATAGCTACCCTATACCGCAGATATCCGAAATTTTAGACCAGTTGGGTCAGAGTAAATACTTTTCCACCCTTGACCTTGCATCTGGATTCCATCAGATCTTAATTAATGAAGAAGACGCTCCTAAAACAGCCTTTAGTGTACCTCAAGGGCATTATCAATTTACAAGAATGCCATTTGGCTTAAAAAATGCGCCCGCCACTTTCCAACGATTAATGAATACCGCCCTCACAGGCCTCCAAGGTATACGATGTTTTGTATATCTTGACGACATAGTAATATATTCTCATGATTTAAATTCTCACATCGATAACCTTTCATCAGTATTCCAAAGGCTTAGAGATTATAACCTAAAACTGCAACCTGACAAGTGCGAGTTTCTCAGACGTGAAGTCGCATATCTTGGCCATCAAATAACTAAAGATGGTGTAAAACCTAATCCTGAAAAGATAAAAGCAGTAACAAAATTTCCTACTCCCAAATCTCCGAAGGACATTAAGTCCTTCCTCGGACTCGTATCCTATTATCGCCGCTTCATTGCTAACTTCTCGAAAATTGCAAAACCTCTAACGCAACTTTTAAAGAAAGATGTTCCCTTCCTATGGGAAAATCAACAACAAGTCGCCTTTGACGAACTTAAGCACAAACTTACCTCTGCCCCTATCCTCATTTATCCAGATTTCTCTGTCCCTTTTATTTTAACGTGTGACGCTTCTAATTATGCCATCGGTGCCGTACTCAGTCAAGGTCCAGTTGGTAAGGATAGACCAATAGCCTTTGCCTCTCGGACCCTCAACAAGAGTGAATCTAACTACAATACCACTGAAAAAGAACTCCTTGCTATTTTGTTCGGTTGCAAAACCTTTCGCCCATATCTCTATGGACGAAAATTCTTGATCATTACTGATCATAGGCCACTAAAGTGGTTGTTTAATCATAAAGATCCTAGCAGTAAATTACAGAGGTGGCGCCTGAAACTAATGGAGTACGAGTACGAAATCGATTACCAGAAAGGAAAACTTAATGCCGCTGCTGACGCCCTATCCCGATATCCTGTAAATCCAATTCAACCATCAGACTCTGATCCTATTCCATCTACTTCTAATCAAAACACAGATGATTCACCACCTCCATTCAGTCCCCTAACTCTCGAGGATCTTGATATCCAACTACCTCCTGGTTCTCTAGACCTTGACGATAAACTACCTTCTGTGGACCTCTTAGAAAACGATGATTCACCACCAGGAATCGATGATCCTTCTACATCATCTAGCAAATCCCCGAATCTTACAACGAATCCCATTCGTGACGATAACTATAGCAAATTCCTGAAAACTATGAGCAACAAAGACTTTAGTAGTAACGCTAAAATCATAGAACACAACGAAAGCATCCTGAAAACTAACTGCAAAATCATTGTCATTCCTACTTCCATAGATCTCGATGAATCCAATCCTCACGTAGAAGAAATCTTGGGCAACCTCGAAAACTCTAAAGAACTACTAGATAGAGAAAGAACTCTCTACTCCTCTATCTCTTTCAATCATAAAGGAAAATTAATATATTTCCTATTCACTAAAGTATATCACTTTCATAATAGCTCTTATGAAGACATTTATAAAAGTATACTAAATCTCCGATCCGACATACTACTGAATCCTACTGACCCCATCATAAACTTAGCCATTACCGATTTCCAAAATCCTTTCGACAAACACATCTGGGCAAAAATATACAACATGTTCTGCTATATCTTTAACAATACTCAAGTCTCTGTTTATATTTATCATAATACTATAATTTACCCTACTCCCTCAGAGATACCTAAAATACTCCGCGAAAACCATGACATCCCTATTGCCGGACATTTAGGATCTACACGAATGTTTCACAGAATAAAAGAACGGTATTTCTTGAAAAATATGCGGTCAGATATCGAAACATATGTAAGAAATTGCTCCCAATGCCAAAGTAATAAAGCCCTAAGACAAATTAATAAATCACCGATGCAAATAACTACCACTTCTACTAAGCCATTTGAACGACTCAGCCTCGACCTTGTGGGTCCTCTTCCGGAAGCTGGCCTTACTAAGCTCAAGTTCATTGTTACGTTACAAGATGACCTCACCAAATATTCCCTTGCTTACCCTATCGCAAACGCGACTGCAGAAGAAACATGTGAGTGTCTGGTGCACTTTATTTCTGTTTTCGGCATCCCAAAGTCTATTTTAACTGACCAAGGCACAAACTTCACCGCAGATCTATTTAAAAGAACCTGCAATTTCCTGAAAATAAAGCAAATTTGGTCTTCCCCATATCATCCTCAAACTCAAGGTGCACTTGAACGCAGTCACTCCACACTCAAAGAATACCTTAAATCTTATGTCAATGAAAATCATTCTGATTGGCATAAATATGTCTATACTGCTATGTTGGCATATAACACTTCTACTCATTCCACTACTAACTTTACGCCATACGAGCTCCTCTTCGGTCAAAAGCCTTTTATCCCGGACTCCGTTTATGAATTACAATCAGACCTTACATATCCAGAATACCTGAAATCCCTGCATCATCGCCTAAAACTCTCACGCGAGAAGGCCATCGAAAACATACAACGATCCAAAGAAAGATCTAAACAGTATTATGATAATCATTCGCGACCTGTTCAGTATAAAGTCGGAGATTACGTGTATCTCAAAAATCATGTACGTCTGCGTAAAGCCCTTTCGCCAATTTGGAAAGGCCCGTATAAAGTAGTAAAGATCAATGGCAGAAGTACCTTGACTTTACTTATAAATAGACGTCATGTGACACATCACTATGACGAAGTTAAATTAGCTCCTAGATCTGTAACGTAGTCCTAGTTATATACTTAATATTAATTTTAATTATATTCTATTACAGTAAATCTGCGCTGGGTCAGGAGTTCATTACATCCTTGACGAACAGTCCTGGCATCTACTTCGACCCCTTAGGTTCCTTAAGTTTATTTGATAGTCACCTTAGTGTAGTTATTCCATATGATGTATCCTTTATTAATCCACATATTCTAAACCTCCGTCTTATTCTCGATAAATCTAAACAAGCATGTGACAATGGAAAAGTCTTTGATTATTTGGAATGTACAAATCTCTTTGAACCGTTGAACACCCGTTATAATGACATAGTCCATGATAATGAGGCTATTTTTCACCTAACATCTCGCCAGTCGAAAAGGTCTGCACTTCTAGGATTCATAGGCACCTTATCAAAGAAACTATTTGGCACAATGGATGAAGATGATGCCATCCGATACGACAATGCCATAAGAGAAGTAGAAACAGACCAAAAGAAACTAGCCCTTCTAATGAAGGAAAATATATTAGTCACTGCTTCTTCTCTTAGATCTTTCAATGAAACTCTATCCATAATTAAACTAAATGAAAAGCATCTGAAAGATGCAATTGATGAATTGTCCCAAGATATTCCAATTCTGACTCATGCTTCAAAAGAATTAAGTATTAGGTCTCGCATGCTGGAAATAACTTCCATGATAGAAAACAGTCTACTAGCCTTGTCCTTCAAAGTTGAAGACATAATTAACTCTATCATGTTTAGCAAATCTAATGTCCTATACCCCACTATCCTAACACCTAAGGAACTTTACACTGAATTAATCGATAATTACAGATTCTTACCCGAATCTAAACAACTTCCAGTTCCTTTAAAACTCGACAACATGCATACTATTTTAAATATATCGGAAATATCTAGTTACTACAGTAAAGAAAAAGTAGTGTTTACGGTTAGGATCCCTCTCATTAACCCTATACAATTAAATATATACCATAACTTACCTTCACCAGTTCCTCATGATAAAAATAATCCAGAGTCATACTCGACCATCATTCCATCATCGAAATACATTGGTATAAGCAGAGATAGGTCAATGTACTGTAAGTTAGATAATCTTGACTACTGTAAAATAATTAATAATTATCATTACCTTTGTGAAACATCAATATTGTACTCCTCTTCTGCGACACCTTCCTGTGAAACGGAAATTATTACTAAGGTACTTACCTCAATACCTTCGATTTGTGAAACCAAATTTATTCATGGTCACGTTAGCATCTGGCAGCCACTATGCCATAATAGATGGTTATTTGTAATATCAGAAAAAACTAAAATAAGTATTGAATGTAATAACTCCCAATCTATTGAAATAGAATTTAGTGGAAATGGTTTATTGTACTTACCTTCTGAATGTGTTGCCTATTGCAAGGACACTCGTTTAACACCGCATGAAAATCGTGAGGTTCAATTGAAAACTATTGTTTCTAATTTTAATATTTTAAATGATTCATGTTGTAATATTGTAGCGTATAATAATATTGTTTCAAACTTACCTGTAGTTAGTCTTAAGAATGTTAACTTAGATTCCTTAGCTTATGATAATCCTGAAATCCTGAAAAGCCTTAATAACATAATTGAAAAACCACATATTGTTTTATATCAAAAATACTATTCAGGTATTACTATTGTAATTATGATTTCTATTGTGTTTTATATTATCTATAAGGTGTTTAAAACTGGCATACACAAGAGACTAATAAAATCTAAAGAAAATAGAAGTCCGGAAAATAACGTAACTGAACTAGATGACATTGACCCCTCAAACACAAACACGGGGCCCTCTCTTCGAATCGGCTGACTCATGTTTCATTGATTTAAACATAAACTCCACTTTAAGGGTGTAGTTTACTCTAAATCGGGGGGCTGTTACGATTTCCCAATATTAAAGAAAACCCTTAGTAATCAATAATAATTGATTACTAAGACTTTCTCTGAAATTGTCTTGTCATCATTTTAAAGGCAGCAGTGCCTCCCACTGCTGCGGGACGCCAGTCTCATCCCGATCGTCGTACCGCTACCATCTCGTTCTCTCGTTTCTGCCAGTTCCATATTAATTGTACAAGGTCAACCCCAAAATTAAACTCTAATATTTCAGTGAACAAAAGTGTTTTTTTTTAAAACGGTATTTTCGGGGTCCCATATAACAGTAAGATCAATGTTTGTATCTTAGGACCGGTTCAGGAAGCATCACACATTCAGAAAAATGCAAATGTTGAATGAGTTTGGAGTTTGGCTTCTGCAGATAAAATACTTGATAGCAAAAAAAGAAAAGTATTTATTAGGCCGCCCGCACAGGACAAAACAAAAAAAAAAGGTTAAATTAATAGTTAAACAAAATGATACAAAATATAAACTTTAAAAAAAATGAAATTGATCTGATAATGGACGCTAAAAGGCCATCTCAGCATGGTGTTGTAACATGATAAAAAAGATTCACAGAGCTGAGCGCAAGAACGATCCTTTAAGTCTTCTATTGCCAACCTGAAAACCTCCAGTGTCGTCATCATCACCCACTTTGAGAAGGACTGCTAGCTAGACTGCGATTGAAACTATCGATCTTATTAAAAACTGGTCACAGATTACAATATAAAATTGTTTACAACATGTAAGAACAAAGTTCCTCGTTCTATGTCTGCTACTTGACGTAAGGTTATAAAACTGGAAACTGGAACGTAAGCTATGTAATAACGAGGTGGAACCTGTCCCTCAGTTCGACTACACATGACTCATTTTGATTCTCAATCGAGTGCACTTATAAATGATGATAAATGCATCACTTTGACTTTATTGCCATCGTCCAGCGATATGTTGGGATTGGCGACTTGGCTAGCATTTTTTTTTTAATGTTCGGTTAGGATTGTGAAGGGGAAAACATATAAGTTCATCATTAGACCTGTCGTACTGAATGGATCGGAAAAGGATCGTTCCTTACCTTATCCATTCTTGTCTCACCACACTGACGCAACTTTTAAAACTTCCTCTAAAATACTCGTGTATTTTAGAGGAAGTTTTAAAAGTAACGTCAGTACAGAAAAGCTGAAAGGGAATCGACTGTCATGGTATGGACATGTAATGAGGAGGGCTGAATCGCATGTGATTAAAAGTGTGATGAATATAAATGTTAACGGATGGAGAGAGAGAAGAAGACTAAAGAACCGATGAATGAATTGTGTGAGGAATGATATGACAGAGGAGAATAGAAGACAAAAACGTGTTGCGCACCCTAACCTAACCTAAGTACATATTATGTGGTCGGCGGAGTGAACGGGAATCCCTTCGACATCATTTTTTAACCGACTTCCAAAAAGGAGGAGGTTCTCTATTCGACTGTATGTATTTTTTTTTTTTTTTTATGTATGTTCACCGATTACTCGAAGACGCCTAAACCGATTTGAAAAATTCTTTTTTTGTTTGAAAGGGTATACTTCCAAGTTGGTCCCATAGTCGCCAAGTCGGGATCTGATGATGGAATCTTGGCGAAATCGAGGGAACTCTTCAAATTTTATAGGATAACGTACAGCAATTTTGGTATTTTCTACAACAAGTGAAGCATTTGCGTTTGATAAGAACCATTCTACCATCAGATCTGATGATGAAGCCAAGAGTCACGGAGCTCCATAATGAGACAATGTATCCTAGTCGTTTGGGCTTGTTGTAATTGTAACCGTATGCACTTTCCATGTGAACCACTAAAAAGTGAAAAATAAAAACTTTTTTGCAAAAAATAAAACCGACTTCAAAAAGAAAAAGTGAAAAATAACTTTAGCTTCTGAAGTCGGTGACAAAAAAATTAAATCAATCATACAAACGTCACCGACTTCAGAAGCTAAAGTTATTTTTCACTTTTTCTTTTTGAAGTCGGTTTTATTTTTTGCAAAAAAGTTTTTTACGACAAATGGTTAGTCGGAGACAAAAAACACCAAGACATTTTTACATTTAGGTGATTTACACGATAGAATCGAGAAAATATACGATTTTCGACGAAAACACTTTTTTGTTAAAATTTTTCAGTCTTTTTTTCTCAGTGCCCCGTTACATACATTCCAACCGAAATATTTCGGCAGCAAAGTCCGAAAGTTTTAGATAAAAAATTTGGAAAACTTTGTTTTATGTGCACCCTGACTTGTTAGTGCTCTTTGGAGGCACCTTCAAAGCTGTGGTCAGTGGACGTTACGGGGCCCGGTGTGCCCCGTAACGTCCACTAATTATAATAAGCCTCTTTGTACACATCTACAACTCAACAGCACGTTCTTATTTTAAAATTGTGACATACTTACCTGACGATTTTCAATATTAAAATCTGGTTCTGAGCAAAGAAGTTTAAAATGTACAAAATTACCAGCTGAGTACGTGTGTTGAGTAATAATTCTAATATGTTACGGATCTAATTTCTTAAATTATACATGAACGTAGTTTTCCAGATTCTTATAATACTAAAAAAAATGATCTTCGTATTGATTATTTTCTTAGCCAGAGCGAACGGTTGTAAGATTTCATCATTATTTATTTGATCGATTGAACACATGGAATTAGGTAGGTACTTGTTTGCAGCTGTAAATGACTATGTCCTTTCAAATTTGGCTTTATTGCATAATTAATGCTCTACACAGTGCCTAACCTAGCGACCTATTACATTCTTGATTGATATTGTAGTCCAATAGCCCGGTGAATTTTATTTGATTAAAAAATGGTCCGTGTATCTCAGCTCTTACACAAGCGCTACGTCATTAATCAAACTGATCATTACTGTCTATAAATTAATCTATTTATATTTATCGTAATAATATAATTAACTTCGTTAAAGTGTTGTTTTCAGAGACTTGAAAACGACTTCCTTAAGCCCTTTACTTTTTGTGTCATTCACCTTTACTTTAACCATATTTACCTAGATTTGTAAGCAGTTAGTTTATATTGTTTTGTGTTTGTATACGGGTTTACGCAAAAAGCAATAGGTATGCAGTTTACAAATTGCGAAAGATGTTAAATATTAACCACTTCCACTCGTAGGAAACTGATTAGTTATTTAGATTAACTTAAGAATTGCATCTTAGACGCGATCCTTTAACAGTATAGCGGATTTATTCTTGACAGAACTCATTTATTGATTTGAATTTAGTACTACGGAAAATACCCGAACATCATATCATACTTTTTCTCACCACAATCGATAACAAACAATAAACAATGTGTGTGTTAGCGTAAGCTGCGATGGCGCCGCTGGCAGGCTGTAGTGCCGTCCGCGAGGTGTTATACCCTTGACCGGCTGCCGGCGCTCAGCTCAGTCGCGCCGCGGCTCTGTTCGTACCCTCGCGTCTCGTGCTCCGCCGCACTATATAGCCGATCGCCCTCGCTCCCGGCACACTTCGCACCTCGAGCCATGCGCCTCTGCCTCTCGGATGAAGCATCGGACCTACTCACCCTCAACTATTATTATTTTACAAAAGTGCTTAATTCACTCCGAGGAGTAGTAATCAAATAATTGACACCTGTGCTAGTGAACTATTATTGTCAACATGAAGTCCAGGAAGAACTCGACAGACCCTCAGCCGGAGTTGCAGGAGCTGTTGCAGAAACCGCACAGCCTGACGCTGATCGCTGACGGCAAACGCGCAACAAGTACGTTCTGATTTTCATAGCTTTCAGTCACTGTTTTAAAGTATTAGAATGACGTCTCAATAGCGTCCGTTCCGGTGAATGGACGTATGTGTGTAGTAAATCGCGCATAACAATGATCTACCTAGTCATTATTGACAAAAATTTAATTTAATATTTTTAAGTGTTATTCCAAGTGAGGAACACATCCTTCAACAATAACAAAGGCTAATTTCGATGACCACATTACGTTTATGTATTTAATTTGCACCTGCAAAGCCTGTTATGAGAGGACTTGATCTAAGAGAGGAAGTAAATAAACTTGTCCTTGCAATAAAAGCAAAAGTTGAACCAAACAGTGTCTTTAGTTCGATGTCATTGAGCTCAATGTTTGTCCAGTGTCATCGTGTAGATATGTTGTTAAGATTAGGCCTCATTGGTTTATTAAATACATACAGAATTTAATATCATGCTTATACATATACAGTCATGTATGATTTTATCGTGATGGCGCTTAGTCTCAAGTGTAATTTAAATACGGTAATTTCCGGTATTAGTTCAACATTCAAATTCGCGAATTATAAAACATAACGTTGAAGATACATTTTATGAAATTATGTGTTTCTAGGGAAGAGATAATATTTAGTGCACCAGTGTCGCGCGTCACGGTCGACATTTCCGTACCGGATACACTAAATATATTAGAAGGTAGACACATAAAAATAATATCCCTACCTTAAATGATTGCATAACATTTTTATATTTTATGAAAATCGATGGCTGTTAGGTATTTAGTAATTCGTATTATATCACATAGTGCGAACATGATAACATCATTAACAAATACCGATATCATTGTTAAATGTAATTAAAACATCTTTATGTTAACTGTCGATCTAATTAGTTTAATTGTAGTTTAGTAAAAAACTACATAAAATGTGGCCGTGGCCATAGCAAATCGTAATGAAATTCAGACAACGTAGGTAAATACAAAGTGGGTGTATCAAGTATTTACATTTATCATAATATTTCTTCGTAATTCTCTCTCAAGTTAAAAAACACCTTTTTCAACAAAACACTAAATTATTGCTTGTAGACACACATTATCGTTTCGGTTGAAAACGAGGTTTGCAGTTCTTCTGGTTTGGTTGAAGGAAAGAAGGAAGGTGAAAAAAGGCAAATACAATTTTCGGCCATCTCCTTTGATTTAAATGGACAACGTCTGAATTTAATTAATCAATTAAATTAGGCTTTGTGACGACCAGACATATACATTATGATGCAGGAAACTTTTGTCTTATCTTAGAAAATGGTGTAAATTGCTTTAATGGCGTCAAATGACTGCCTATTTAATAGTTATCTTAAATTCATACACTTACGTGATACCGCCTAAACCGCTAGAATGCTAGATATAGAAAGATGTTATCAACAATAGTTCCCTTTGTACGGAAGGTTGAAGTCAGGAAGGCATTTTGAACATTCATCCCCTAAAATATATAAGCTACATTTACCTCATAATAATTATCTTGACTTTTACGCTATTTCAGTAAACCCCTTTTTTATCGTGTGGTTAGTGCTTAACCTGGTGTCAGACTTGGCTTTACATGCTGTCGAGAAATATCTCTCAGGCATGCTGGTTTCCTCACGATGTTTTCCATCATCGAAGCAAGTGATAATTATGCAATAGTCAAATGAATCCGAGAAATCAGAGATGCGTGCCCTGGGTTCGTTCGAACTTGTAAGTCCGACGGTGACTCCACTAGGCTAACACTGCTTTTAATTTAGGTAAAGCTTTAAAGGAGCATTCAAAGTCGAACAAAATAAAGTATGGCGAAACAGGGATCACACAGTAGAGCAATAACCTATATAGGTCCAACTTGAGGGCTGATTCTCAAGCCGATCTCAGGCTATTCACCTAAATAACCAGTTATTCAACTTCTTGCACATAATGAGGTCTTTCATCCGCCCTTATTCACGTGATTTACTGCAGGGTAAATAATATTTAGGTTATAATTGAATGCTCGGTTGTATCGCTTTTAATACTCTGAAGAGGGACACTTCAGGTTTATAACTTAGTTTTTCAGTTTCAAGACGTTTTGTACCATACAAAGATGCTTCTAATATCTATGACCATATTATATGCCAGCCCATTCCTTAGGATATAGGACTAATATTTTATTTGCAGTGTTTAATTGTATTACTTACATTTTTTTAAATCAGCATCTGCCTAGCCTTTTCTCAACTATGCTGGGATCGGCTTCCAGTCTAACCGGATGCAGCTGATAGCATTTTACATGGAGCCACTATTTGACCTTAACAACCCCGTTAGTACTGGGTAATACGATAGTACCCCTTGGTAAGACTGGTTGTCATCCATCTACGGACCAACTTAGGTATAGGCAAGCGCGGCTTAACCTAAAGATTGACTCCTATCTCTCTAGCGAGATTGTAAACTCTCGAAATATTGTCAACTGAACATACTGCTTACAATGTAACGCATTATTTTTCGGTAGATTGTAATCTATCGAAGTGAAACCGTGATATTGTAAAATGCATGCGACGGAAGTATCTCTGCCCCCATAATCGGGACTTGGGGCACCCCCACGTTAGGTTAGTTAGGTTCCTTTAAAGCATAGTCGACGGAGGCCCGTTACGCGGGTCCCCACCCGCGTAGCGGGGCTCCGTCGACTACGCTTTTTATGGGAATGTAAAGTGTTTTGAGGTTAGGTTTTATTAATCGGTATTTCTCAGGAATGGTACATTATCTTTTCATGAGAGTGGTACCATGGGGCAAGGGGGGCCCCTTCTTCCCACCCCCTCCTCCACACCGCGTGAGTTGACTTCCATCGCATACATTTCACAATATTACGGTTTCACTTCGTTAGAGTATAATCTACCGAAAAATAATGCGTCATGTTGTAAGCAGTATGTTCATTTGACAATCTTTCGAGAGTTTACAATCTCTCTAGTTATTTTACAATCTAACGGTTTTTATAATGTGACGCTGACATATTCATATATAAACTGTACAGGCTGGTAAAATAATGGATTTTAACAAACTTTTGTACAATATAATGATTTAATTTTATGAAATTTAGGACATTTCAAAAAGCCTTTTCACTTTTAAAGAATAGCGAGCTCAAAGTAAAGCTTCTAATTTTAAAAACTTAAATTCATTGGTTAGCTTAGTATGCTAGTTTCGTTACCTACTTATCCATTGTCGTCATAGAAAACTAGAGATTTTTTCTAGGCAACAGAGGAAAATCGAGAGTTGTCACTTATTGGTCAATAGACACAAAAATCTCCGGAAAAGGATTTCTTTCAAGAAAGAATCAACAAAATGACAGATAGTGACAGATTTCTTTTGTTCATCTGTCATTTTGTTGATTCTTTCTTCGGAGAAACTCGCTTTTACGGTGGTCATGCTACGCGGGCTGATCATTTGTTGAACGGGTTTAATTTGTTTAGCCTGCCTAACTTCCGCCACTCAATTTTATTTTCAACAGTACAAGTTGTTTATATTGATACCAGCCATTGATTAGGTAATACCGGTTTTATGCACGTCTGCTATTTTGAAAATAAAATAAAATGGCAGAAGTTAGGCGGGCAAAACTGGGCGGAGATTTACATAGACTATGGGTTTACTGTAATTTTAACTACCGCTTCATTTTAAGCTAACAGGTCTTGTCTTTTGATAATAACAAACCGGTAAATTTTAAAAAATACGAAATCCAATTATCAAATGTCAGTTTAATCTCGGATATGAATTATTTGCACGTTTGTTTGTTTTATGAACCAGGCTTTATTTTGTTTCATTTGTTTGGTTCAGTCACAATACGGTAATAAGAAGTTTGAAAGCTTATTCCCGTCATTACGATCATTTTGTACTGGACCATACCTGGGAATCTTCTAGTTACGGAGATGTCGAAGGTCAATGTAACGCTTTTTTTACACGTTTAAAACAAAAATGTTTTAAGTATTGCAACTTCACTTTAAATACCTGCAGTAAGTACCCTTTGACTATGCAATGCATCCATTAGTACAAAGTTTTAGTGCGTTACATAAACCGTGATGGTACACCAAAATAAAAAGTTTCCCAGCAATAACTTCTGTGTTACTTAGTTTGATGACAGAATGCTTGGGTCCGTTTACAGTTTACACCTTGTATTTTTCCGCAACATGATCTCTTCTCATGAGTAGGTACATCTAGTTCGTGCTGGCACGAGAGGAGAGCTAGGAATCCAGGCTTTTAGTATGCGGAGATAATCTGTCTCAGTATAGGTTTAGATTTATAACATAAACAAAAGTGTTTGTTTCAAACGTCGGCTATCCATCAACTTGAGTAATGAGTCTGTTGATATGAATCTGACGGGGCGTAATCTTTAGATGTTCGAGCAATTGAATAGCGATCATTTACACTTAATTATGATACATGTTTTAAGTCATACATTGTAAGTGTGAAGTTTTGTTGACAGAAAGTTTATTTATTAATGGTGCTACCTATTTATTATGGAGTCGGAGTTGTTATTTTATAGTGCTTCTGGATAGTTTTAATTAAACGTACAGTACCTAATACCATTAAATATGTGTTCATTATATTTAATTGTACCATAGTAGGAATATTACCGACGCAGAATTGGTTATGGATCACACATATGAAGGTGCCTGTACCAAAGAGGAACTTCACATCTATCAAGGAATAAATGAATCATCAGACCATTTGTTAGTTAAATAATATAATAATATGTAATATGTAGGAATCAAGTCCCGATGCGTCGTCGAGTGCCTTTACTTTTTCATGCCATGGTTTTGATGTCTTTTGTTTCGCCTCGACATGGCTGTCACAGAGTAGGTACGTAAGTTAGATTCTACGTATGTCTTATCAATACATTGATTTCTTTCAATTAAAAAACGACAAAAAAAAGACAAAAAAACTAAATCAATCAAATAAAGGTCACCGACTTCTGAAGCTAAAGTTATTTTTCACTTTTTTGTGTGAAGTCGGTTTTATTTTTTGCAAAAAAGTTTTTATTTTTCACTTTTTAGTGGTCCACATGTGCATACCCTTTCACAGCGTACCAGCGTGATTTTTTGTTATGAACTGGTGTAAACAATAGACAGACATGAGATTTCAGCAATCCCAGTAAGAGACACACATCTTTACCAAATTTAAATGGGATCACTCCGAGAAAGTAGTCTTTCTAAAACTACCCAAATCGCTTCTGGTGTGCCTATAAAATTTGAAAAGTTCTCTCTATTTCTCCAGGATCCCATTATCAGGATCCTGACTTGATGATTATGGGACCTTCTGGGAAGTATACCCTTTCAAACAATTAAAAAACAAATTCGGTCCAGTCATCTTCGAGTAATCGGGGAACATTAATGAATTGAGAACCTTCTCCTTTTTGAAGTCGGTTAATAACGACGTTATGGTACGTGACCCAAATATCCGGATAGCCTTTAAAAGATTTGGCCGAGTATCGTTAATTTGCTTCTAAGAATAGAAGAGCTCCGTTCTTTTGTCATGGATCCCATAATCAGAACCTAACCTAATTCTCATCAAAATACCCTTGAAGTACCCTTGCCAATAAAACAAAAAAAAACAACACATGTCAAGGAGGCTTATCCCCAATAAATGGAACTTAATACACCTAACTGTCGAAATCTGGGAATATTGTACACATCTGCGTACCCCCTCAGAGCATACAGGCGTGATGTTACGTCATGATGCTGTATAAACAATAAACATTCAAGCGATTGCAGCAGTTACTGCAGATTTGCCGTGTATTTTTGAAGAGTTCCATTGTATATCTCCGAAGATCCTGATCAGATCTTCAGCAAATTAAAATATAACCACACGGGAAGCACCAGCTTTCAAATTAAAAAAAAATCATCAAACTCGGTTCACCCAGTCGAAAGTACTGAGGTAACAAACACTGTCGAAATCTGGGTGTACTGTACACATCTGCGTACCCCCTCAGAGCATACAGGCGTGATATTACGTCATGATGTTGTATAAACAATAAACCTACAAGCGATAACAGCAATCACTGCAGATTTGCCGTACATTTTTAAGGAGTTCCATTGTATATCTCCGAAGACCAGCATCGGATCTTCAGCAAATTAAAATGGGACCACATGGGAAGCACCAGCTTTCAAATAAAAAAAGAATCATCAAAGTCGGTTCACTCAGTCGAAAGTTATGAGGTAACAAACACAAAAAAAAAAAAAAAAAAAAAACATACAGACGAATTGATAACCTCCACTTTTTGGAAGTCGGTTAAAAAACAACTCCTTGTCTTATTTTCAACATAAAATAGCAATGCCAAAGGATGTTTGATATGTGCTTTTGATAAAGAATAAATAAATGCAGAGCTACGGAAAGGACCGGAACCAGTGATAATTTATGTTCTGTGACGTGCAGCAGCGACCTAAGCGATCCGAATTTCGTCATCAACGACACTGAACTAAGTCTATCGTAGCCTATCGGAATCTTAGGTAATTATTTAATAACCTTCTTGACTGATTTTAAATTAAGTCACTAGAATATTTTACTATTAATTTAGAAAAAAACATAATCATCTACTTGGGCTGTATATTTGTCCACTCATCATGTTTTGACCTTATCCACATTTAATTAGGATCTGCTTAGCTCCGTCTTTCATACAACCCATTCATCGTGTCTCTTGTTATCTTTGGTCTTTCTCCATTCTTAAAGACACCCAAAAAATGCAAGACTTTCCATTGGACATTTTCCTGTCTCCTATAGGCACTCACGTAAATATTTAAGCATACCTAAACTCCTCCTTAAACGTTAATTATTATTATTTGTTTAATCCAGCGCACAATATCTACTATACCTACCTACTATTTCTTTATTTTCTTTTCATTTGCTACGAAGCGCGAGGCGTAGCGCTACGCAGGTCATCCGCAAGTCAGGTTTAAGCTTTAAGCAACAGGTTTCATACCAAGGAATTAAGGAAAATGTCCACAATTCTAATCTTTTAGTAAATTATAGTCTCCAAAACTTAGCTAAATATTATACCTACCGTGTACAACTTGGAGGCTTTATTCAAGACATAATGTAGGTAATAACAAGAAACATACCGAATAAATAAAATATTTGTCTCCTGCGTCTGGGTTTGCATCCGGTTGATGGCAATAGGCACGCCCTATATTAAATGGGACTTAAACATAACTGTCGAAATGCGGGTGCACTATTAGGTACACCTGTGCCTAACTGTTCGGGGACTAAAGGTTTATGGTTATGTATTCTATAAAAAGAAAGTAGAGAAGTACCTATGTAAGAAGACATGCTGCGAAGACCCGAAATAAATTGGGATTAGGGCAAGAGAATGATGAAGATGATTCTATAAAAAGATACTCGTACATGAAGTATTATAGAATTTCAGGAACAAAAAGGTAAAGGGTAACCCTACCGAAGTAAGTATTGCGATGTAATGCGTTCACTGAAATTTTATTTTAAAACAAAACGTACATCGTAAAAAAATTATACTTTCAGGAAAAGCAGTCGACGGTCTTTCATGACTTATGTAATATTTATACAACTAAGCATATTTTTTATTGATACTAATACTTACCCATAGAGTTTATTGTTTCCCTCCACCGCTATTACGGTTGAAATATTTTGACTTTAGGTTAATAATAATCTACAATTTGCTTATGTCTATGATCAGCACAATTTTAGCTTTATTTACCTACGTGTGAGTTAAAATTTAAGAGATAAATAGCGGAATTTATATAAGCAACAAAATTAATTATTTATACAAGCATAACCCAATTTAAACCTGATGTGCTTACCTTTAAATTCAATATAATATTTTCCATAGACTAACCTTTAGGCAGGTTCAGTACCTACGCTACGCGGCGAGTAATATTTTATGGCACATGAAACGTTGGTACATCGCGGCATCGGGGACTTTTTCCAAAGAAATCTTTCTTCGGATAATGTTGTGGAAGTTCAAGGTTCAGTTCAACCTTACACATTGCTATGTAAAAAATGACCATAAATCAAATCATCGATGATTTATTTATTAAGTACCTAAATTAGTTTTGACCAAAACTCTGCCACCTCGACGACGTTTTAGGTGGCCACTGACAGGTCCCTCAGAGTGCAGGTGGAACCACACATAGTGCAGGACAGGAGGTGAGCCATAGTTTGTGTTGATGCACCGCAGTCACACAAGGCTTCATCGGAATACCCCCGCCGCGCCGGACCAGATTTTATCTGCAGCGGCCCACCTGGCTTCGTAATCGGTTTAGGGTCTTCCAGATGGGCCATGGCAGCAGGAGTCCCGGTAGAAGCCTTTCCGCAACTTCGACATAATGTGTCGGAGGGGGATGAATAGGGCCACAACTTTTTTTTGATTCAACATCCCTGTTGAACAAGAGAGAAGAGTACCCTTATGCTTGCGATATTTTTAAATACGTAAGAACATCTCCTGATAACGCACAATAAGGTAAAGATTTTGACAATTGACATGAAATACACAAAAGCCTTATTTTTCCGAGATACGAAGAAATAGTCATAATAAAAATATGACGAGCGGTAGAAACCCACTAAACCTAACGAAACGGTTCTTTAATTTAATATGGAAAACATTTTATGACGAATAAGTATGGCTAATCCCACGTTTAATATTCTAGGCATATAACATTTGGTCATATGGGTAAATATGGCTAAGACACGTGTTATTCATATGTCGGAACAAAAAAATGATTTATAGACACATTATCCTTTTATTGGTGGGAACATGTAAAACTGTACTGGAACAACAAACCGACATGCACCAGTTCCGACCAGAAGCAGCAAGATGCAAAATACTACGGAATAGGATGTAACGAAGACGCAATTGATGCTGTGGAAGTAATTTGAAGCAGAGTAAACTGGACATTACCTACATCTTCCGGTTCGAACTTTTGTCAAATGCTTACTTTTCACTCATTGTGAAAAGTAAGCATTTTTTCATTTCTTTGAAGAACGGATACCAACATTTTTAGACGGTGCATTTTCTGAAGAGATCCCCTTTGTGTAAATATATTCGATTAGGCGAACCGCGCAACAACTACTAAAACCTTATTGTGCCCTCGTTCGAATGAAATCTTTCAACCGTTTCCCGTTAATAAACTGAAAAGAATGAATTTTAATGATACAAAAAAATTCTTAGGTACCTACATAATATATTCTTTCCAAAATTTTTGTTGGGAAGGTGGTCACTCCACTTTGCTTATGACATTCTTTGATACGTACTATTTTAATCTTTGAATATACTTCGTCTTAGCGTGTCGATGGCATCACTAAATATTAAGGGGCCGGCGGAGCATGAGCTTTTTATAAAAACGTAATACCAAAATAATATGAAAATCAAACATATTCTTAAGGTAGTGTGTATTTTCGATTGGGTTACAGAATATCTATGTTCGCAAATAAATATTTTGAAAGGACAATGATATTAAAGCGAGATATGAGGAATTTAAAATTTCTACTTATAGAAAATGTATTTTTCTCAAAACTCTTGTTTAGATCAGTGTCCATTCTAAATATGTGTTTGGGAACCTATATATTCTGTAATCTAATCGAAACTAAATACACACTACCTTAAGAATATGTTTGATTTACAAATTATTTTGGTATTACGATTGTATGAAAAACGCATGCTCCGCAGTAATAAGATCGTCACGTGGGCAGGTGTCAGGGCATGTAGCGCGAGATGGAAGATGGGTCATTGTCTGCGGAGACACGCCGCTTATTCGTCCATGAACCCCCATCTGAAGAAATTGTCTTTAAATATATTACTTAGACACTAGACAGTTTTACGAAAACATCCTGTTCCAGTACGGAAGTGTGCGGAACCCACAAACGTGACGTATGAACGTGTTTTATTGACTATCTAATGAATAACTAATTTTACGTAGACATGTTTGACAAGACATGAACTTCTGTCAATGTTTACTATGCTAATCAGTTCGCGCGAGATTCGTGAATGTCCCACAACCACGTTAGTCATTAACATAAAATATTATTAAGTTGACCACATGTATGTTTGTTTTAATGTTTTTTTTTATCATTCAAGAATTTAATGTTAAAACAAAAGCGTACAGACAGGTCTTGTCTTTTGAAAATAAGTAATCTAGTGACATTCTGTGAAATAACATGACACATAGGAAATATCTCACACTATTTATTATTTAAATATGTGAGCAGATACAAAGTGTGAAGGAAAAGACTTAACAATTCCCATCGAATGTGCGCGGGGAAGTTCTGTAAGCCTGTATTTGTATAAAATGATTGCCTTCTAAGGAAACTAGACATTATAGGTGGATACCCGGAAATTCGGATGAATAAGTCCCAAAAATGCCAAGGATGTTATAAATATTGTAGTCAAACATTCTTTTTTCAAAGAAAACCAGATTGATTATGATTACATTCTTACTATTTTTCTTTGTAGTTATTTTAGTACAACGGATAGTAAGATCGAGAAACTTGTTAAACCTGATTTAAAAATTATAAAGTTCAGTATCTTTATACGACATAATTGAAATTGTAACTTTCCCTTTAACGATTTGTTTTTGTTTTTTTTTTAAAGGAGTGAGTCATTTTATAGGTGTAGTTGTGAACTAATTTATTGATTAATGGAAATGGACCAGTTCAACAGAGTGAGTTATGTTTTTTAAGTTGAATGTAAGTACGCAAGTCTTTATAAAGTATGTGCGTCCCCAATTTTGATTAAAGTGTGATATTTTACCAACATAATTTTACTACCTACATAAAGTTCTGTTTGTGCTATAACTTCGATTTTTTTTGTTGTTTTCCAATAGGTATCTGATGCTCAGTCTAAAATCAATTTACACATCCATACAAGTTGGTAATCGTTTAAGTGACAAAAAACCTCTCCTGGGCCGGGCACAACCCACGCTCTATCTCAATTCAACGTGAAACATTTTGCTTGATCATCTACAGAAAATAAGTATCGTCATCAACATTTTTAAATATTCTCACACGTTCAATCCTTTTGCGTGAAATGGAAAAATTTCCAGGAAAATAAGACAAGTATTTACCTGGGCAACAACTTATTCTGTGTCGGACGAGATTCTTTTGTTGTTCTCTGCTTATAGTTGAATCGACCTAGCTTTGTTCCTATATTGATGTTATGAAGAAGCTGGCCATCCACAGCTGCTGATGTTGATTCACTCAGCACGTGTCTTGGTTATAACAGAAAATATGTAGAATTATTGATATGACTTAACACTCATAACTAACTGTCTTACTTTATAACAATCAGTCAACTACTTTGACCACATATAGGATGTAAACAACCTCATCACGAAGCCGTCAACCGAGCATCAAACTAATAAGTTAAAAAAAATAGTGCTGGGAAACGACATTTTTTTGGGGTGAAAAATCATATTTTGTGGTAGAACTCAATGTAACGCACTCAAAACACCTCCACAACCCCATCCATCCACATGGATGGGGTTGTGGAGGTGTTTTAAATAAATATCTTACACGTACCTATGAACTTGTATTTAAAAATAACTTGTCAAAAAGTTGGAACTTTGACCCCTAATAAGTATCTCCGTAACTAGAAGGTTCCTAGGTATGGTGTACGTTATGGTTTTTACACTCTTTATGAACTTATACTTTCACGAACGGGATATTTTCCGTGATTATTTATTGTTTTTTATTTGTTTTACCCGCTTGCAGGAGTGGCTCCCCCTGAAGTTCGAAGAGAGGTTGCCTGCTCCTCCGAAAAACGCCATCCTCTTTACAATGCGGAGATGTCACGAGGCAGGCTGAAGTGTCGGAACAGCTTCCTTAGGTCGAATATCCCACCAATCGACCACACTAAGCTTGGTGAAGCCCGCAATAAGCTGTGGCTCCTTAAACATCCCCCTCCGGCTCACTATGTTGAGCCTGCAGAAAAGCTCCCAACAGGTCACCAACTGCCATGGCCCACCTGGAATACCCTAAACCGACTTAGAAGCCAATTTGCCCCTGCAGGTTCAACTTGGTCCGGTGAGGGTACACCGTACCAAGTTGAACCTGCAGCGGCCCACCACTTTTCGGTGAAATTTGACGGTCGACCACTTTTCAAACTTTATTACTTTGGGCATAATGGTGGAAAGTGGCAGAACGTCAGTGACTCGCGCTCTCGAACTGTCTCGGCGTGTCTCGGCGAGAGTGTACATCCACCATGACAGCAAGGTACATTTTATGATTATCAATGGGTCATTAATCTTGCGTTATACCGACAGCAAAACGTGGCAAGCAATGGTTTGTTTTCCTTTAGTAAATGTAGCCATTAACATTAACATCTAGTATCTATTGTTCGCTAATTTCCATTTATTCGCGGTAATGTATTGTCGTACCTAATAATGAAGAGTGGCTGTGTATAATCATTTAAGACGCCTGCGGAGCATGCGTATTTCATACAAACGTAATACCAAAATAATTTGTTAATTAAACATATTCTTAAGGTAGTGTGTATTTATTTCGATTGAATTACAGAATATCTAGGTTCCCAAATATATATTTTGATTGGACACTGATTATAACAAGAGTTATAAGAAAAATAAGTTTTCTATGGAAATTTTAAATTCCTCATATCTCGTCTTTGTACTATTGTCCTCTCAAAAAATATATTTGGGAACATAGATATTCTGTAATCCAATCAAAATAAATACACACTACCTTAAGAATATGTTTGATTTACAAATTATTTTGGTATTACGTTTGTATGAAATACGCATGCTCCGCCGGCCCCTTAATGAGAGGTGACTTATGACTTCTTTACTGTTGAAAATCACGATGAACTAGAATTAATGTTTGGTATTGCCCTTAATTTCATCTCTGTTGGTCTTGTAGGTCTATCTTTATCGTGTAGTTAGTCCCTAACCTGTTGTCAGAGTTTTTAAACCGCTCATGGGCCTCTGACATGGGTTTGCATGCCGTCAAGAAATATCTTTCAGGGATGCTGGTTTCCTCACGATGTTTTTCTTCACCGTAGCAAGTGATAATTATACAATACGCACATGAATCTGAAGAATCAGAGGTGCGGGGTGCCTGTCTTGGGTTCGTACTTGAGACCTATGAGTTGGCACTCCGACGACCACACCACTAGACTATCACTGCTTTCTTGTTACTAAAAACTTTAGATTCACTGACAGACAACGCACAGCGTAAAGCATTGGTTCTGTCATGGATTAATGATGACCCGAATGGCGTAGCGGTAGTGAGGTTGCCTTACGTTCTTAGGGTCCTGGGTTCGAATCCCGGTAGGAGCTAATTAATGTTTGTGTGATGAGCATGGACATTTGTTTCCGAGTCATGGATGTTTATGTATAACTAGCTGACCCGCGCAACTTCGTCTGCGAGTGAGGGTTCGTTTTTTTTTTTTAATAAAAAGTATCCTATGTTACTTCTAATACCTCCAAGAATATGTGTACAAAGTTTCATGATGATCGGTTTAGTAGTTTTCGCGTGAAAGCGTAACAAACAAACTTACATTCACATTTATAATATTAGTAGGGATGTGTATTTATTCACAAACAAAAAAGTATATATGTACCCACGACACAAGCCTTGCTTAGTGTGGCACTAAATGGCGCCGTGTGTTAATGTCCAGCGATAATTATTTATATAAATTATTATCATTATTTGTTCTGAAAAACCCCATAACACAAGGGGTTGGAATATTCTTGTATATGAAACCTGGCCACCCCCTAACTTCCGCCATTTTTTTATTTTCTAAAGAGCAGCCACGCATACAACCAAGTTGAACTGATGTCAAAGATTCTGAGATATATGCTATCAAGTACGGAAACTTGATGCTTTAGATGATTAGGTCGCATACAAAATTTATTTTAACCTGACTACGGGGAAGCCATAAGGAATGGTTATGATTTTTATTTTTATTTGAGCAGTCTATGTATGTTTGTATTTATTACTATTCATTAATACTGCAACGTCTGCAACAACGTATTTTACTAAAGCTGGTTTTTTCAGTTGTCGGCTTATAGTTGTACTAAGTTTTCAGCAGTTATTTTTTTTGATGCCAGCTATTGATTAATACAGGTTTTATGCATTGGTTTTCCATCTGAAGTTTTAGAGTAGCAACCACTGAATTTTTGCGTTGTTGGTTGTAGTAGGCTCGCCCCTATTACTTTGGACTTATATTTTTTCGTTCGCCTTTAAAAAGGCAGGCATCGATCTATAGACCATTCAGCCTCGTCATGTTTTCGTATTCTTCTTTAAAATAAAAGTAAGGCCAAAGCCAAGTCTTCAGTGAATTCTTATCTTAAATATCTTCTAATCAAGGCGTATCGTCTCCTTTTTTCATCATAATTAAATGTTTCGTCAATCCATTTTTTTTTGTCATATCCAGTTTCATCGTCATTTCCGTGTGGTCATTTACAAGAGACTTAGGCGAAATGGGGGGTGTAGGTACTATTAGGTATCTACCTAATCCTTCGAGGTGTGATGTTATGATGATGAATATGTTAATTGGAATTGAGAGGTATATATTGTTGAGGTTTCAGAATTACATCTACTTACCCAAGGATAAAAACCGCAGGTTTTAATAGCTGGTCGATGTTGACTCACTAGATCAATACCGTAATGTGGATTTAAGTCTGATTGAGAAGAAAATTAGCGACCGAGCTCTGCTCTGGTGAAAATAGAGAAAAATAACTGTCCGGATCATGATTCCCTAACTATTTAGGTAGGTATTTTGATTTTTCGCCACCGTAAACCACTATATTACAATTTTCATTGCAACATTCGTCGAAATCGTCATAAGTAGTTGTAGACATTTTTGACAACGTGATTACAAATGGGACATAATATTCATATTTTAGTTTCCCTTTTGTCAATCGTAAGCTGTTGTGCTGTTATTTCTTTTCTGCAAGTGATTGACATACGGTAGGTACATAGTGAGATTAGTTCCTCAAATATCATTCATGAAACCGTCAACCAAGCATTCTGTACACCAAACTGAGTGACTCTGCGCAAAAAAAAGTATATAGTACAAATCCCCGTTCCCATTTAGCAAAGATGTTTTAACCTCTCAAGTATCACTAAAGCGCACAAACGTTAGAGAAGAAAGAGCGCGGTCATAGAGATGAGATCAATGTCTAATTTTACTGCTGACTGTACATTTAAGAGTTGTTTAACACTAGGTATACCTCCCAAAAGTTTAAGAAGAGATTATCAAAATCAAATAAACTAACAATACACTACTCATATGTAATTAAAACTAGTTTAATTAAACGTTTGACAATAAAGTTAATAATAAAAACGTATTTTATTTATTAATAGTTAAGTAACATAATCAATCTAATACATAATAAAATAATAATGGTTTTATTACCAACAGACAAACGTGTAATACCTAAGCAATACATAAAATAAAATAAGCACCTAAGTAAGTAGGTACCTCTACCTACATTACCCACGAATGTAAAAAAAAAAACATTATGTACCTAAGTAATATTTTGGAGGACTTTTGTCTCATAAAACTTAATTATAAACTAGGTTCCAAAACGATATATACTAGTTTACAAACTGATTATTTAAACCCACTGACATACATAATTTAATACAATGTTTGTATTTCACCCTCAGGCGGTCAGTCGATACAGTTTGATTATTAGTTAAACGAAAACTAGTTTAGATTTATTTGAAGCTAGATCATTGATACAATCAATGAAATTACCTACCTACTTAATTGGTTTGAAACAAAAACACACATAACACAACGCGCGTAACCTGTAGACCAAAATAGCAATAATTTAAAAAATCTGGATTAAAGAGTACACTAATACTGATAACTTAGACATGCTTAGACCAAAGAGTTTATTTTAAAGAAATAAAGTGATATACTTGGTGCAAATCTGTCATGGTTTCTTTAAATACTGCATGCGTAGTCTGCAGCGGCATTACAAAATGTACTACAGCAACATAGTACAATAGGTACTACAGCGCCCTCTCTTACACATGAAGAACTACTACAGAAAAAAAATGTCATTGACCCACCTATATTTGTTAAAGTTCTTCACCTTTTTCTTTTTTTTTTTTCGGATGGGAAATCATCAAATGACTTCTCCCACTCTGGGCGGAGCGGGATGTCAGACTTTTACTGACTAAAACCCATCCATGTTCCTTCCTCGCCCTTTATGTTCCGGGGCCGCGTTATCTCTCTTTCGAACAGGCCCGCAACCCTGGCAGGCTTCGGCCCTTGCGGGCCCCTCCCCTTATGCTGACATCTCTTTGAGGCGCGCGTGGAACACGAACGCGCCGTCGACACGGCCTGTCGTCATTAGACGGACGGACGGCTAGCTAGCCCATAGCTAACCGTCCACAAACCCGCAAAATTCTTCACCTTGGAATCCAAAAATAAGGCTGTTCAAGTCTTGAATCGTCATCTATCATGATCTTCAACATGTTTTCTAATAAAAACGATACATGGTTCATTTATTTTGGTTCGTATGAAGAGATATTAGGGGAAGAGCAACGACCGCTATTGCAATTTTAACTGGCAGCAACAATAAAAGTGATAACTTTAACTTGCCGTGGAAATGCGATTCAAGACCATATAGAAAAACCCGACAACAACTGTTGGGCAGTGGCCCTTCAGACACAGCGCCTGTCTGGTCGGAGGATCCTTGCTTTTCCATAGAACAATAAAAAAAACAACCATATGGGACGAATGAACTTTAAGCCCTGTTCTTTATACCCCTTTAACAGTATCAGTAGCGAAGGGTAACTTTTTGTAAAAAGGAAGCTGCAGTACATATCTTTCATGTGATTATATTATTTGTCTATAGAATACTAACTGCGCCATTTTTCAAAGGGAACCAGATAGGAATCGGGTTGTATGGAACCTTCGCCACTGATATGTAGTTGGTAAACGTTAACTAACAGTTAAATACGTAAGTAAGTTACAGAAAACGGCCGTTAATAATAATAATAACGTCCAATTGTGTTTGAGTGATAGCGTGACGGTTGACAGGAGAAAATTGCAGAAGAAAACCCGTTACACCGACCCCAAGCAAAATGGGGCAAGGGCAGAATTCACGAAACTTTAGACCAAAATAAGATATTTCACCCTTAAATACAGCGTGCAGACAAACTCATCACGAAGCCGTCAACCATGCAAGCATTCTATACATCAAACTAAGTAACTTTACGCTAAAATTATTGCTGGGAAACGACTGTGTTTTTGGGGGTGATAAATCATGTTTTGTGATAGAACTCAATGTAACGTACATGAAACATTGTGCTGATGAATAGTACGGGGGTCGTAGAGGTGTTTAAAATCTTACAATAAAAACTCATATTAAAAAAAAAAACTTGTCAAAAAGTTGGAACTTTGACCCCCAATATCTCCGTAACTAGAAGGTTCCCAGGTATGGTGTAAAACAAAAAAATGATTGCAATGACATGAGCAAACGATTGTAGATAATAATAATATTATGTAGTACAGACGTTAGCACATCAAACCACCCGAAACTGACAAATCCCAATAAAACCTCAACCTAATGATTTAACGATAAAGTTGAAAATTTAAATAAATAAACATCGCTCGACATTACACACAGCGCCATCTAGTGCCACACTAAGCAACGAGGCTTGTGTCGTGGACACCAGATAGTTGATATACTACATAGATCCATTTTTGTTTGTAAATACATACTTATTATACATATAAACATCCATGACTCGGAAACAAAATGTCCATCACACAAACCCCTAGTAGCATTTTTTGTTGGCATTTAGTTGGGCCACATACCTCTGGTTAGTTGGCAAATTCATACAATTGGCGGGCAGTTTGCGGGTTGGGCCCAAAACTGATGGCCTACGTGGATTTGCCTACGAAGGCCCAACTTGCGATGGGGCCAACGTGGATTTGCCTACGAATGCCCAACTTGTGTGAATTCTGGAGGACGGCGCGAACGCAGTCCCCACTACCAAATATTAACTAACAACTTAGTTAATTACCAAAAATTACGCATCCGAGTTATCCACATTAGGGATAATCGCAAGGGTCAACCTAACCGCAGTGTAATAGGAAGGCCTCGCCTGGGAAACCGCCTATTTGATCACGGATTTTCCTACGCCACGTAATAAGTATGATTTCACTACAGTACCGCGCGAGGGTCGTTCGACGCCGGAGAATCTTAACACCGCGATTCAGAAACGTGACGTAATTGTACAGCGCCATCTAGCTTAAAGATACGAACTAAAACGTGCGATACTTACGCGTCTACTTTCCCAGAATAACGGTACCTTTACTTAGATTGCACTCACAGTACAATGGTAACAAGTTAATATATCAAGTAATAGTACTTGATATATTAACTGACAAGATTGCACTTAGTGAGATATCTAAGTTATCTAAGTAAGTTTATAAGATATCTAAGTAAATTGAGAACAATCAGTTACGAGATACTGACGGATCATAGCAACAAGGGAATTAAGTCATCTTCTTTAGTGGTGTGATATATATTTACTAGAGTATAATAAACAGGGTGGAATTTTACTATGCCACTTGGAGGGAAAGTACTCTAAATACTGGAGAACGCAAATTTTACCCAAAGGAGACATGCATACCTTTATTTTTTTAAAGAAACAAATCGGCATTCAAAGATTTTCAAAAACTATTTTGCCACACTCGGGAATCGAACCCGGGATGGATCGTCTAAAGTTCAAAAAAATAATATACCTTTTTGACATCAATCGATAGGTTCAATCATATGGATCAAATCTCTCTAATAAACATGATACGATTTAAGTTCGACAATACAATAATTGTACCTATCGAATACGGACCGGGTTTCTGCTATACATACCCAGTCTGCGTACTAGTAAGCTCATACTGGGTAATTATACCTGTACCAGTATATACGTATCATCCCTAACAGGCCCATTGAAAGGTTTAAGTTGGACCGATGTAAGTAGTTATCATAACTTAAATCCCTACAAAAAACTCCCAACAGTAGGAATAGAAGCAGCAGGCCCGTCGTTAGTTGGCCCAATGTTGTTTTAGTAATTTAAATCCCTACAAATATTCCCAACAGTAGGAATAGATGCAGCTGGCCCATCGTTAGTTGGCCCAATGATGTTATAATAACTGAAATCCCTGCAAAAATCACCCAACAGTAGGAATAGTAACAGAAGGCCCTTTGTTGGCTATTCGTTGGGCAAATTGTGCATGTTTATGACAATGGGCCTATTTTAAGTTTAGGTTGGCGGAACAACTAACCGTCTGCCAATACATTCCCAACTGTTGGCATAAGGAAGCCAACGGCAATTGCTACTAATTTGCTCCACCAGGATCAGGACGAACCCGAGACCCTAAGAACGTAAGGCAGCTTCACTAACATTGCGCCATTCGTGTCGTCAAAAACATATAAAAATATTTAATTAATAATATTTAATATACTTATATTAAAAGGTTGACAGATTGTACTAGCTTCATGCACATGTGCTGGCAGTGTGTACAAAGTACTGGCAACCTACGTCCCACGCTTCTATGTTCGCATAAATACAGGAAGTTGACAAACAAAACGCTCCAGTATTTTCCATACATAAGCTAAGTTAACTTATTGGCTATTTATTCATCAAGTGGTTCTACTACGCACACCGTCTAATGGACCTTATTACTTTATTTCATTAGTTTATTTATATATTGTATTGGTTAAGTGTTAATTAAAATCTTGCTACTTATGCGTATGTTAGTAATAATATGAAATTGGTTTTGTCCACGGTCTTCAATTAACTGAGGTAGGAATCACATTATTATAACGAAGGCGTTTTTTTCCCTAACAGTTTAGAAATTGTTTGATAATAGTTGTTATTTTATTATTTTTTTGGCAGTTAATTCATTGATTATATTCAAAGATTCAAAAAGAAATTAGCAAGCTTTAATTGTTGAAACACTTAGGAAATCATATCTGTCTTCATTTTATAACTTTTTCTTTATTGTGCAAATTGTACAATAGGCCTACCTTTTGTGTCTATCGATGTAAATACCTATTCCAAACACAACAATGATACAGTAATTTTGAAGTTTTGTAAATTAATAAACTTTCAGAAAAAAACTTTGTTCGACTTGGCGAACATTGGCATTTTCAAAAGATGATTTATAAGAAAATGAAACTCGTTTAAAGATCCCATAAAACTAGTTCCGTTTTCTTATATACTAAGAAAGGTTAATTCCTACTGAACTCGTTAGAAAGCTCGAATTATAATAAGGATTATTATATTTACATGTCATCATCGTTAATCGGCGTATCTAAGTATACCAGTCGATAAATATCTACTCGACGATTTATTAATTGAATGCTTGAGGTAAAATAGAAGATTGTACATAATCAAGTTTATATACAAACTCAGATAGAGTCTATTGTTTTCGTATTAGCAATTCTCATTGAAAAACGCTCAAAAACAATCAAATTTTCTTTTTAAAAAAACGTCACTGTGTTTAATCATCCGTTTCTCAATAAATCTGAAAGACGGCGACGTCCATCTAATGATGACGTTTTCATTTCAATATTTAATCTACCTACCTATTGAGAGACCTGTGGTCTGTGAGTTATTCAAAATGAATGCGACTACCGAATCAAAAGGGAGGAGTAAATATTTGCAATTAGTATTGGATTTGTTTAATCCTTGGTCGTGTTCTACCGGATTCCAATCCATGTTATGAAGAGCTAAGGTCTTTCTTGTACCAAATAATTATATCAAAAGGTACAATTGTCTACTAACATTTAAATAAATGATCGATCGTTATTATTCTTAGTTTCACAAGGTAAGTACAATCCGGTTCATCATCATCTCCCTAGTCTTTTCACAACTATTTTGGGGTCGGTTTCCAGTCTCCACTACAATCGGTATCGGCAACTACAATCTAATTGCGATTATGTTAGTGTAGATCATTTTTAGGCTGTAAAAAATTCGTAATGCAGTCTACAATAATACTATACTGTGTTCTGTGTCTTCTTAGTCTAATCTTATGCTTTGTCGCACTACAGGTTTAATTGCGTCTTAAAAGAAAGGAACAAATATTTGTCCTTTAGATATTTGTTCCGGGCCGATAGACCTACTGGACCTCCCCTTCTCTCACTAGGATTTTTTTCTGCATAGCGGGTACGTTTACAGTTGCTGACAGTGTCATTGACCGAGCAACATTTATTAAAGTTCTTAACTTTGAAAACCAAAAATAAGCTTGTTCAAGTCTTGAATTATCTATCATGATCATCCACATTTTTTCAATGAAAAATGATACATGGTTCCTTTGTTTTTGTTCGTACGAAGAGATATTAGGGAAAGGGCAATGACGGCTATCAGCAACTAAGTAAACAAAAACCCAAAAACACAAATAAACCCAAAACAACTACCTGCAGGCCGTACAAATATTTGTTCCGTGCGGGAATCGAACCCGCGAAGCCAATAGCTTAGCCACTGCATGAGCGTAGTTCTGTCAATAGAAACCACCAAACCGAAATCAAAAGGAGAATGCTTATGGATATATAGAATCCCGTACCATGCTGCATCAAAATCAAACTTTGTTTTTAAGGGTCTACACTTATCATATTAACTCCTACAAAAGTTATTTTTGTAAACAAAACCGGAGTTTCGGAGTAATTTTATAACATCCAAGATTACCTCAAAACCATACAAGTAAAAAATGAGCCTTCTGATACATTGGTTTTGCCGGGTGACTGACGGCGTTATTCGGTTGACCCTATGACTTGACATATTTGCAGAATAAACAGAAATAAGTTCACAAAATACAAACAAATACTTCACAATACAATTATTAATTTATCTCAATTAGATGGACGTAGACGTCACATCAAATGTCAATGTCATTCAGGGATGAGATCAGTAAATCAAAATCTTTAGTAAAAAAATCGATTTTGTGTCAATTAGTAATCACAAATCGATTTGGTGTACCGCTTTTACTCAATTGTTAATGTTATTCAACAAAAACAAAGCAAATGTAATACGAATCATTCGTTAAATGTTTTAAAGCAAACGTTACAGGTATTTATAATTAAAAAAACGGTTGGGATGACAAATTAGTCGATTTATCAAAATAGTTTTTATAACATTCTACATCTCTATGACCGGTTGTGTAAACGTCATATAAAGGGAGTAAAACAATATTCATACTTAAATTTAATCCCCTATTTAAAAATCAATTCTATGAGAAGAGGTTTCAGATTCTGCTGTGCAGGAGACCGTATGTCATATCTATCTGTGCTGACTCTGTTATATCACCCTTGGGCAAGCGTGCGAAAAGGGCGCGAACGCGCGATAAAAACATGTCGGTGTTTTCTTTGTCTTGCGGCGTGGAAAATATTTCAATGTAAATTCGATGAGGCGGCCGGCGGTCACCGAAGGCACTTATTAAGTTATCCTTGGCTTCTAGCCACGATGACACGGAATATTTTATGCCCTGCCACCACGTGGCCGCTTCTTCCTTGAATAAGTAGGCTAAACCTCGTAGGATATTTGAGTCCGTAACTTGCGCGCAGTCGCTATATGCCTCAATAGCGTCTATGAATGCTTTGACTGACTCCTTCGGTCGGCCGGAGAAGGTTGCTCTGCAGCGGGCTAGGGTGCTGTGCCCTGATAGCACGAGTGATTCCGGGGTGGATGCATTCGCCCGCGACACCGTGGTGAGCAACTCCCTGAACGCTTCTGTTTGAGAGCGCTGGAGAGAAGCGATAATCATCGCCACGTTTTCATTAGAGAACGTAGCGTTTGCATCGGCACGCGGCGAAGAGAACGCGTCGTCGCCATCTTGGCTGGCGGACGCCGCTGGCGGCGTGTTTGGTCGCGAGGACGGGTAATGCGTCGTTTGCATCATCTCTCCGAGTCAAACTAGCCGCTCTACTCCTTGTCACTGGCATTTTTGTTCGTCACTGCAAAACGTTCACTGTAGACACTATGCACTATACTATTGTCACACGAAAAACACGTTGGAGCGCCACATATGAGAAGAGGTTTCAGTCAGGGGAAACAGAAAGTCACTGATTGTAAAATAAAAGTAAAAGTTTATTCACAGTTCACAGTATAAAGTAAAATCAGAAAAGAGTTCGGTATAAATAATAAGGTATTCGTGGACAATGCAAGTTGCGCGGGAAGTTGAGAAGCACGTACATGTGCCTTGCGCGTAAGCAGCGGACTCGCGGCCCCGCGCGCATCGGTAACACGCTTACTACAGCCACACGGGAAAGAGATGGAGAATCATTCCGTATATCGGAGCGGCACGCGACCGCGGGACGCTCTTATTGGTCGAGTCATTTCGTTCTGGGTTGCTACAATTCCCAGACGCGTAATGTCGTAAAAAAATATGGAAATATTTACTATAAAATTTTAATCTTGACGCATGAGACTTTTTGGTACCACTTTTAAGCATCTCTCTATCTTTGACCCCCAATACCTCCGTAACTTGAAGGTTCCCAGGTATGGTGAAGAACAAAAAAATGATCGCAATGACGAGGAGAACAAGTGCCTTTCGGCTTCGTGAAGAGGTGTTTTACACCCTTTATATTGAAATAATGTATCCCTTCATAATTATAAAGATGAAGTCAATGTTATGGTATGCTTTATTACAAAAAAAAAATTATGTTGCAGAGAAGTTAGCTAAACAAACAGTTTTTTCTTACTTTGAATAGAACCATAATAATTACTTACCTAGCATATTTGTAGATAAGTTATTTACTTGTTATTTGTTTCAAGAATTTTAGATAATATTTAGGTATAAGCACTTGAGAGAGTTACCATTTTTTTTTTCGGATGGGCAATCATCAAATTTTAATGGCTTCTCCCACTCTGGGCGGAGCGGGAGGGAGTGTCAGACTTTAACTGACTAAAACCCATCCAAGTTCCTTCCTCCCCTTTATGTTCCGGGGCCACGGTATCTCTTTCGGACAGTCCAGCAGCCCCGTTGAGTGAGTTACCTGAGATTGAGGTTCATTCCTAGTTCATTGTAAATATTTTTGTATTTCATTAAGCAATGTCAATTTGAATGTGACATTTAATATATCGATCTAATGAATAGTGTGACGTTGCTATAATTGTGGCAATCCTTGGTTAAACGCACTAGCTATGCACACAGGCAACTCAATGGAAATGAAGGGAACTTGGAAGGTAACACGTAAATGGTCGATTTATATTAAATGATATATTTATTCATATTTTGTTATTAAGCGTCTGACTAATGCGAGCGCTTTGAAACTAGTTTCCTTTGTATTGGCGTGTAACTTTCTATATTATTACTAACCCAACAGTATTTCTTAATTTATTGTTTGCATTATACAAATTTATCTAGTTTACGACATTTAGCTCTCTAAAGAAAATAATTCGTTAATCTTAGAAATTCACGTTTCTGGTTTGGGTTTGCTGCAAGATTAGAGGAAGGCTACTGTTAATCTGTAATTTATCGGTTGCGTGGAAAGTCTGACAATATATACATAAAAACCTATGTAAATAAAAACCGATCAATGGCGCCTTTTCCCCATTGAAAGACCACAGAACGCCACCTGCTTTTATACTTACTTACTCCTTTTGCCTCGTACACGTTAAATCTGACAATACAGGGTGTAAACCACCTCATCACAAAGCCGTTAACCAAGCATTCTGTACATCAAACTAAGTAACTTTACGCAAAAATTATTGCTGGGAAACAACTTTTTTTTTTGAGGTTATAAATCATGTTTTGTGGTAGAACTCAATGTAACGCACTTAAAACATTGTGCTGATGGATGGATTGAATAGTACGGAGGCCGTGGAGGTGCTAAAAGTCAAAATCTTACAAAAAAAAACTTGTATTTAAAAAAAAACTTGTCAAAAAGTTGTAACTTTGACCCCCCATATCTCCGTAACTAGAAGGTTCCCAGGTATGGTGTAGAACAAAAAAATGATCGCAATGATGGGGAGAACAAGTGCCTTTCGGCTTCGTGAAGAGGTGTTTTACACCCTATATACTGTATTGTTAAATTAAATATATGCCTATTAGGTAGGTATATCGGTCTTAAATAGTTCAGTTCTACTACTGTGCGAAGACTTGGAGTCTGAAGTCGCTATCCTGTTTCTTTAGTTCCAAAAGTAAAGATACTTTACTTCACGACGGCGATGGTTTTGTTATGTGGAGTCTATAAGAATTACTTAGAAATGTCTGAGACGTGACGAAATGCCGTATTGGTGCTCACCAGGCCCATTACCTGGTGCTCATGAAGCGACTCTTTGTTGTAACCATCGCTACGCTTTTTTAACTTTTTTTTTTACCGAAAGGTTAGGAGAACAGCGGTGGCCCAGTGGTGGTGGCTCCAATTTACGAGCTGTATGTAAGTCGTGGGTTCAAACCCAGGCCGGCGCATTACTTTGCGCTCACCACTGCTCTCAAAACGGTAAAGGAAAACATCGTGATGAAATCGGCATGATCCTGGAACCAAAAATTCCAACCCGCATTGGGCCCGCGTGGTGGATTATTGCCCATATCCTCTCATAGAGAGGAGGCCTGTCCCAGCAGTGGGAACATTATAGGCTGATGATGATGATGATGCCCGAAAGGTTAGTCAGAGGTGTATTTACAAAATCCCAAGTTTTATGAACCCACCAATTAAACTATAGTTTTATAAAATGTCCTTTTATGACGTATCCGACGGTCTAGTTACAAAGTCCTCGCAATCTTTTACGTCGATTACACAATTTGCGTCTTAGCATTGCTAGACGCGTGTGACATTGAATTTACGCATATTTCGCGGCCGACCCTCTGGTCAATACCACATGATCTCACCATGTGAACCACTAAAGAATAGAAGAATGTACGTAGCGCCAGGTTATTTTGCAAAAGATTGTAATGTCAAGGTTAATATTTTATGGTGTGTTTTTTTTTGTGTCAGTTCCGTTTGCACGATAGTTGTCGCTAAGCATACCTAAGTCTTCGTCAACTTCAAACGGTTCACAGAAATTGAAATACATGAATACCTACTCATAATTTAGAGCAAAACATAAAACTAAATGTTATTTTGATAATTAAATAACTTCGATTGTATAACGCTAATAAAAACTTTTTTACAAAAAATAAAACCGACTTCAGAGAAAACAAAAAAGTGAAAAATAACTTCAGAAAAAACACTTCAGAAGTCAGTGACCTTTGTTTGATTGATTAAAGTTTTTTTGTCACCGACTTCTGAAGCGTTTTTTCTGAAGTTATTTTTCACTTTTTTGTTTTCTCTGAAGTCGGTTTTACGTTTTGTAAAAAGTTTTTATTTTTCTCTTTTTAGTGGTTCACATGTGCTTACCCCTTCACGGTGTACCGGCGTGATTTTAGGTTATGAACTGGTGTAAACAATAGACAGATATGAGATTTCAGCAATCCCAGTATATTTGCTATCATTTATTGAGGAGTTCATCAATGTAGATGAGAATTCGGAGATAATGCAACGGAAGTACATCCTATCCAATAAAAAAAAATAAAAAAACAATACATGTCATCGTAATAGGGCTTATCCCCAATAAATGGAACTTAACACAAGTAACTGTCTAAATCTGGGTGTATTATACACTTCTGACTACCCCCTCAAAGCATACAGGCGTAATGTTACGTTGTGATATTGTATAACAACCAACCGTTTGCAGCAATCACTGCAGCTTTACCGTGTATTTTTGATGAGTTCCATTTATATCTCCGAAGATCAGCATCAGATCTTCAGCAAATTAAAATGGGACCACACGAGAAGTACCAGCCTTCAAATAAAAAAAGAACCATCAAAATCGGTTCACCCAGTCGAAAGTTCTGAGGTAACAAACACTATCGAAATTTGGGTGTATTGTACACATCTGCGTACCCCCTCAGAGCATACAGGCGTGATGTTACGTCATGATATAGTATAAACGATGAACCTACAAGCGAATGCAGCAATCACTGCAGATTTGCTGTGTATTTTTGAAGAGTTCCGTTGTATATCTCCGAAGATCAGCATCAGGTCTTCAGCAAATTAAAATGAGACCACACGGGAAGCACCAGCTTTCAAACAAAAAAAGAACCATCAAAATCGGTTCACCCAGTCGAAAGTTCTGAGGTCACAAACACAAAAAAAAAATACAGACGAATTGAGAACCTCCTCTTTTTGGAAGTCGGTTGAAAACACTAGCAACGCTTGATCGTGCAAGAAACTGGCAAGATTAAAAATAATTTTAAATTCTCACGGTAACTTGTTACATTCATGAAATCGGGCTTTGTTTAATTAATTTGGTAATTTCTCCAGCAGAATTGTCGACAATCAGTTATTGTGTCCAATGTCATCATATTTATCTATCTATTGTAGTTTTTCTCAATTCTTTTTATAAGTATGTAGGTATGAAAAATGAAATGAGAACGTTCAGATGAGTGGAGTCTCAAGAATGGATAAACTTAGAAATCTGTTTATTAAAGCAGAAATTGCCAGTTACAGAAAACTTGAAAGGCGACTGCCTGGGTATGAACGTGTGTTATGGATGGATAAATCGCATGTGACTAAAAGAGTCATGAATTTCAATGTTAGAATGTAGGAAAAACTTTTTTGCAAAAAAATAATACCGACTTCCAAAAACACAAAAAAGTGAAAAATCAGAAGTCGGTGACTATGTTTGATTGGTTTGGTTTTTTTGTCACCGACTTCTGAAGCTAAAGTTGTTTTTCACTTTTTTGTATTTTTGGAAGTCGGTTTTAGTTTTTGCAAAAAAGTTTTAATTTTCACTTTTTAGTGGTTCACATGCGCTTACCCCTTCACAACGTACTGGCGTGATGTTATGTTATGAACTGGTGTAAACAATAGACAGACTTAGGATTTCAGCAATCCCAGTCCATACCTATCATTTATTGAGGAGTTACGTTGCCTAGCTCCGAAGTTCTTCATTAAATCTTCGCTAAATTGAAGTGAAACTACTCTGAGAAAGTACTCTATACAATTTGAAGACTTCTCTCTATTTCTTCAGGATTCCATCATCAGATCCTGACCTGATGATTATGGGACCACCTGTGAAGTATACCCTGTCAAACAAAATGAAAATAATTCAAATCGGTCCTGCCATCTTTGAGTAATCGGGAAACATACATAAAAAAAAGGTTCGGACGAATTGAGAACTTTCTCCTTTTGGAAGTCGGTTAAAAAGAACTAGACCAAAGGAAAGATGGTTGGGTTGTGTAAAAATTAGTAGATGATATCGTGACGGTTGCGACAGAGTAGGATGGAACAAGAGAAAAGCGACCCGAAGTATAAGGCAAGGGCAGAAAGATGACCATGAGTAGACGCGCAGTAAAAGATTCTGTAGCTGGAAGCCACAGTCAATTCGAAAAGCTAAACTAAGCCAAAGTCTAAATAAACTACAAATAGAACAATCGTTCCGTTTCTAGTTTAATTAATATATTTATTAATAAACCTAAGATTGCAGTCAACTTACAACACTATTCAATTAAGTCTTAGTCTATGGTGCTACTGAGAAAACGTAGACAAATTGTGTTGTACCCGTTATGCTAATATATATATGAGAATCATTTGTTTTTTTAAGGCGCTCCATGGTAACGACTGTTACAGCGCGTACTGAATTATCACCATTAAGTGCCATACTAAGCTACAAAGTTATTTCATTAAAGTTTTCCTGTGATTTATTAAAATACTTGGAAGATTACGAGGAATGCTTACAAAGTTGTTTATCACGGAACTTCATTGAGTAATATTAAGTCTTCCAGTGTTAGTAACATAAAGACATTATTAACAATAAGTACTTAGAATGTAGAGTGTACCTACAGACGTTTTCTCGTCTATTTTCCAGCTCCAATTGTAAATCCCTCATAATAAAGGCTAATAAATAATAAGGTAATTTATTATGCTTATTTAGTAAATGATAGTATTTACTCGTAGTAAATCCTCACAGAAAATCTGTTTCGGAATTCTATGTGAATGAAACAGTGAAGGATCTTCTTTCACTGGCACTGTTTCCATTTATACAACGATCCGTAGTACCTTCTACGCACAGAGGAGCTGATTCTGTCAAACCTTACCTTCACAACGTCTGTCAGAGTAGCTTCTCAAGCTACGTAACTCCTCGTAGATTTCCTACGAAATAATTCGCAACAGGAATAGCTCAATTAATCTTTTGAAGTTACACATGTTGTTGTCTACCATCTACTTGTGACTTAGACCTACATCTGGACTTCCATTACTAGTCTAGGCGTAGATAACATTGCAGACCATAGCCGATGTCACTTGACAGCTGGAGGTGATTTTGTAACAACTCATTTGTATGGGATCTGCGTAGGCGTCATTAACTCACTGCTCAAATACAACTACCGTTTTGCAACTACACAATTTCTACTACGATTCGTGTTAAGGTAAACCGTGAAAATGATACAATTAACATTTTGAACGAGTCGCTCGTGATTTTGGTTTCTAAACAAAATTCAAATGCCTTCTCTTTGTATCTACGCAATGAATGTAAAACATAAGAACGCGCCTCCGCAGCTCCGTGACAAAACAAGTGGCATTGTGACCGGAATATAAACCGATCGCTCCGGATTGTGATTTACCCACAATTGAGAGAGATTCGTGCTCAACACCTCATTTACATTACATCGAAATTCCCTAGAAAAACTATTTCACAATAGAACATTACGGTAATTACACTTCAATGCTATGCATCTTAGGGATTAATTATAACAAGGGCGGTGATAATTAAAAGTGTGAAGGCTGACAAAAATTATGAACGGTCTGAGTCGGCGAGTGACATTGATCACGATACACTTTACGATATTGTGCAAGTAATGACTCGGGCAATCACTTGCCTATGCAATTATCTACTTTTATACAATCACCTTCTAGTGTATAAATAATTCAATAAACCAACTTCCTTTACTTAATAAGCGTTGAAACTTAAAACCAAATTAAGAGCATGAGTGGTTTTACTCGTACTTTTAAACCAAATATTACAGATTAATTTCCTTTGTTTTGCCGTTGTAAAAAAATGTTGGTCAGTATCAACAATGCAATTTCAATTATGTAGTACTTCATCATCAGATGATGATGAAGTACTACATAATTGAAATTGCATTGTGTCAAAGCCGACCCCAACATAGTTGGAAAAAGGGTAGGCAGATGCCTACCCTTTTTCCAACTATGTTGGGGTCGGCTTCCAGTCTAACCGGATGCAGCTGAATACCAGTATTTTACATGGTGCGACTGCCTTTCTGACCTCAATTAAGTGGTACTTTTATAGCAACCAATAATTTAAGAAGCATATTTGATGTTGAAGTATCAAATAGCTGAAGAATAATTTCCACAATTTATTAAATTAAACCACCATGACCTAATAGGTTCTGCAATCAGTGCCTAGCGTACCTAGGTTCTTCGAACGTTTGAGCTCGTATTGGTCAAGGACTACCATGACATGTGTATTGGTATCACAACGTGAATACTAATATTAATCTATGAAGTGAAGTTAGTGATCCCCAGTGTGGTGAACAGAGCTGCAGGTGCGAGCCGCGTGCGGTGCGACAGACACCCTATGTTCAGTAAAATAGTAAAGAACTTCAAACTTTACTTAAGAGGCCTGCGCGGCATGCGAATTTCATACAAACGTAATACCAAAATAATTTGTAAGTGAAACAGATTCTTAAGGTAGTGTGTATTTATTTTGATTGGATTACAGAACATATAGGTTCCCAAACACTGACTTAAACAAGAGTTAAAAATAAATATTCTAAAAACAGCTGTCACTGTGACATGTTCCCATACACAAATGTGTTTTAAACAGCTGTTTTTAGAAAATCAGACCGTCATCTTTTTGGTGAACATGGACCTAAGGCGACTACAGGAGCTAAACGCGAGTTTTATAATGCCTGAAAGTATATGATTCACTGCTATAAACAAGACCAGAAAAATATACGATATTCTTCACTACATATTATAAAACAAAGTCTCCCGCCGCGTCTATCTGTCCCTATGTATGCTTAGATCTTTAAAACTACGCAACGGATTTTGATGCGGTTTTTTTTAAATAGATAGAGTGATTCAAGAGGAAGGTTTTTGTATATAATTTTACGCGGGCGAAGCCGGGGGGCATCGTCTAGTCAGGATATATTATGCTAGTATGATAGTTTTGAAAACATTATACAATATTTTACACGATAAAAAAAAATACGAACTTACCTCTAAAAATTACTAAAATACATGCGATTATTCTGTTATTTTGCCAAATAATTCTACAAGCAACATGTTAGTAGGTATCATAGAGTTTTAGTCCAATCAATAGATTTTTTGTAAATTGATCGAAAGCACTCATTTCGCACTATTCGGCCCGCAGTGACTGACGTAACAACCACTATGTAGTGCAAGCTGATTAGAACTTTATTTTAACAGTATTTCGAAGTTCGAACCACCACAAAAAGAGTTGCTAATTTAGATCCTGTAGTCCCCTTTTTTTTCCGGATGGGAAATCATCAAATAACTTCTTCCACTCTCGGCGGAGCGGGAGGGAATGTCAGACTTTTACTGACTAAAACCCGTCCATGTTCCTTCCTCGCCCTTTACGTTCCGGGGCCACGGTATCTCTTTCGAACAGTCCCGCAGCCCCGGCAGGCTTCGGCCGTTGCGGGCCCTCTTTATGCTGACATCTCAATGAGGCGCGCGTGAAACACGAACGCGCCGTCGACACGGCCTGTCGTCATTAAACGGACGGACGGCTAGCTAGCCCATAGCTAACCGTCCACAGGCCCACGTCTATGGTGGCCGGTAGCCACCACGTGGCCCCCGACGACCGGTGCGTCTCCCGCGGCGGCTGGGGCGAGAGGCTCTCTCCCTCTCGCGTTCCGCCACCTCCTTCGCTAGCATGACTGCTTCGCAGAAGTCGATGACGGCTTCCCACTCCATCTCGCTCCGGACCATGGATTGAACCAGGGCCGGACGCGAGAGATCGCTGCCGCCGATCGCCGCTACGAGGACACGGCGTTACTCCGCCCACGTGGGGCAGACCTCCACCGTGTGCTCCACCGTGTCCTCCGGTCGATCCTCGCAGTGGAAACACCCGGGCGTTTCCTCCCGCCCGATTCGGTGCAGGTACCTCCCGAAACATCTGTGTCCGGTGAGGACCTGCGTCAGGCGGAAGGTGAGGACGCCGTGGCGCCTCTCAAGCCACTCCTCAAAGAGGGGACTTACCGCCACTATCGTGGCGTGCCCTATCCTGTAGTCCCCTTAAAGGAGCTTTGAAAAAGTTCAACACTTCATGCTTTTTTTTTTCGTGCACTGGGGTCAAAATCATGAACTTTCCGTCTGTTTCTAAACTATAAAATTGTGTTCACGATGTCCCTTCCACCTTACATTTAGGAACCTCGCCCCACTGAGTTAGGAATCAAAACAAAGCCAAGCTGGCTTGCTTTCAATTCCCAGGTCAGATGGCTATTACAAATGTTTGCATCAGACTATTGTATTTCTAACTGACTCCCTCTGACCACTTCGTTGGTCTCGACTGCTAAGCAATGAGGTCCTGGGATCGATTCCCAGGTGGAGCAGTGCTGTTGAGTTTTTCCATTGAGAATTTCTCAGTAGCAGCTACGGAGTCTGATTGTGCCCATCATCATCATCATTTCAGCCAAAAGACGTCCACTGCTGCCTATGACCAGCGTGGACGTCTTTTGGCTGAAATGATCCCCCAAGTGTCGCCACATTGACCGGTCCCTTGCGACTCGCATCCAACGGATTCCCGCAACCTTCACCAGGTAATCGGTCCACCTAGTGGGAGGTCTTCCAACACATCGCTGGGTTGGTGGCAAAGGCTGGCCTCCTAATAAATGGGACTTGAAAACATAACTGGCGAAATGTAGGCGTACTATTAGGTACACCTCTGCCTAAGCCTTCGGAGATTACAGGCGTTATGTTACTGGAACTGTTATCTAGACTCGTCTAGACTTGTTATTTAGATCCAAAACGCCAAGTAGAACAGCGACCACATAGATCATGAATGCATTACTCGAGATTAATTCATTAATTGTCAGCGAAGTAGACACAATAATGAAACAATGGCGTCTGACCGTTACGGTCAGGCTTGACAGATCAAGGGCTAAGCAACACTATCACGGTCGGCCATGTGTCTTGAAAAGCATGTGGCCCCGTCGGCCCCAGCTGTCATGCCAATATCTATGACAGTCGTAATACCCTGTCACATATATTATATGCTATGTCTTGACTGTCAGCTATTGTTCTTTTTGGTGTCAATTTTCAGAGGATTTCTGTCGCTTCGCTATTTACATTCATCTTTTTATTTGGAACCGCAAAGAAATGCACGAAAAATGCTAATAGCGGATTTCTGCAAAAACTTCCTCTGTACTTATCTTGTTTTTTTTTTAAGGAAACTTTCTTAATAACTTTCCCAACACCTTAATCGCGAAAAAAGAAATCATTACCCCATACAAAATTTCAAGACCGAAATATACGAGGCAGCTGTATTTAAGTATTCTGCATAGTGCACCTAAACTGTAGACCAAAAAGGTTGTGTTTACTCTGTATTTAGCAAAAAATATAAAGTGGTAAAATAAAGCAATATTAATACTGAAACTGTGCTTCAGTAACTTTCTTCCACTTTACCAGCTGGATAGCGAGAGCCAAATTGTAGAGCATCGTTTAAACATTTGGATAGTTACAAAGAAAGCCAAAATTGTATAGTGTAAAATGGCTTCGCAATATAAACCGACTTCCATCGGAATGAACAATGTTGAATTCTTTGATTTTCTGCTTGACACCAACTGATTGCTATTTATTATTGAAAGGCGTCCAAGCGCCTGCACGTTTACACTGACTGTGTCGTCGCGCGTCGGTTGTAACTTAGTAAGTTACAATCATGTCAGGCGCTTAAGATTCAATAATTTTTAATCTGATCATTTGTTTTGAATTTGGACAACGATAAATATCTTTCAGTATTAAAATCCTGCTTATAGAAACTGGAATTTATGCACGGAATTAAAATAATGATTTACACTTGCCTTTTTGTAACAGATTGCAGTTTAAAATTTTGTAGGCGACTTTTTGTAATATTAAATCACTGTTTCTTATTGAAAGATCAGGAACCTTCTGCCCAAGTTAAAGAGGAGGTTTAAAAAGGAACATTGATTAAAAACCAGCTAAAACCGCCATAGTAATCAGTCAACCTATCTGAGCTTTTTGTGTTTTATTTTAAATTTCCAATTTTTACTAGCAAGCCAAATCCCCATCCCAAAGTTTTCGCAAGGAACTCTAGCGCAACACTGGCGAAATATTCCCAGTGAATTGTGGCACGAGCTTCATCAAATAAGCAGGACTATTTAGTCTTAGTTAATGTATGTCGAGTTACTTGACAACAGCTCTTACCAATGACTTGCTGTCTTGCTGAATAATGTAAAACTGAAAGTGTCCATTATAGTTTAAATTACGTGTGTGCCTTTTACCTTTAAATTTCAATATTTTTGATAAACTATTCACAAAATATATCACTATTGAAATATTTAACAGATTTCCTAAAGACGCGACACGTTTAAACGCCTGCTGAATGTGTATAGCAAAATTTTAGCAATGTTTTGCTCTTGGTTTTTTGACAGGTGTTAGTTGTGACCGCGCGCTTGTGTGTCTTGTCTTATGACTTGTTTGAGAAGGAAATTGTTACTAGAAATATGAGCGACGACAAGCACCTGGACAAATTAGCGTATGTTTTATGATAACATTTATTTTTCTTTTAGTAGAATATTTAAAACAGGAGTTCAAACTACTTTTCTAAAAGTTTTTAGTGAGTTACAGAACAGTATAATGGTAAATAAATTAAAATATGACCATTGTAAGGCGTTACATGGAAGTAGTCCTTACAACTTCTTGTCGAATTGTTTAAATGATGCTTATATATTTGTTTAGTTAATCTTAGTATTTTATCACATCCTGAGGGAATCATAGAATCACACAAACGGATTGATGTAACGTGCAGTGCAAGCGGTAGTCAGATGTGATAAATCCTATCCAATCTACTTGGTGGCGTGACTTGCTTTCACAAGCTGGGGAAGCGGATGTAAGAACATTTAGTAAGAGACAAGTACTTTAAAAATGCTGCCTTTTTTATTTTTTCCGATGGGAAATAATCAAATGACTCCTCCCGCTCTGGGCGGAGCGAGAGGGAGTGTCAGACTTTTACTGACTAAAACCCATCCATGTTCCTTCCTCGCCTTTTAAGTTCCGGGGCCGCGGTATCTCTTTCGAACAGTCCCGCAGCCCCGGCAGTTAAAATACTGCCTAGAAATATGAAAACAAAAATGTCCTAACAAAGAAGAGGCCTGTGTCCCAGCGGTGGGACCGTGGGATACAGGCACGGGGTTATTATAGACAGATCATGCTATGCTTTGCCTTGCTCTAAAGACACTTACGGAGGTATTACGGAAATGCATGCATCTGTTCAATGATTTCATAAAATAATAATAAATAATGTGTCGTTCTTAGAAAGGTGAACCAGCGGTTTCCTAGTTAATCTCGTGACATATTAAATGGCTCATGGGTAAACTGGTAACGAGCAAATTGATCGATCAATGTAGCTGCGGTCAAATGTTGGATGGGTGACTGTGCAGTTGCCATTGAAATTATCATAATATGTTACTAAACATGTTTTTTTTTGTGTTGAGCGTGAGTGTTTTCTTTTTATAGCTGTGGTGCCTTCTACATGCGATATAATAAGGCAACCACTAAATGTAGGCATCACACATATGAGGACCACATGGGAACACATAATTTTTGAGAATATACACATTTGTCATGAGGGTAGAGGGATGAGTTGACCTATTTCATCATGTTCGTGTAACTTACATGCGTATACCTATCAGGTGACTTAGTCTCCCTCATATGGCTATGCCACTTTCATGTCTTTATTGGTTTTACCAAGTGCTTTGCCATTCTTTCTGTTATACAGGTATCTACTTATAATTGTACCTTACATGGCTATGCACCTCCATTACCTAGCTGGGCATCGGTCAACTTGCTCCGGTCTGAACAGGGTGTATCCCTGGTGATTCTAAACGTGTTTGCATAATCACTTAGCCGGACAGGGGGCCTATGGCCCCCCGGAGGCCTCCACCATCCCCATAGCCTCGCCACGGTTGCTCCAGCTCAGTTGACCGTGCCGGTGTGTTTCCGGACCACACTACAATGTATGGGAGTTCTAGACTTCCCAGTTCAATTCCTTGACTACCAAGTGTGCTGTGCACTGCAAAATTGAACTACTAGTGAAGGAAGAATAGATTCAACTGTAAGAGTCCTCTCATCTCTCCACTCATCATGTACGTTTATGTCGACATGAGATATTACAAAGTAAACACTCACCAGGGTCTTTCAGATGGCACTATTAGAAGCTCGTCGCTTCTAATCTGTCTCCTGACCACATGCTCCTTTCTCACCTTTTCCTTTCTCACCTTTACAAACCTGTGTGTCGGCAGCCATCTTATTTCCCGCCACGTTTCTACCACAGTACCAACATGAACCAAAAATTAGTCAAAAGCAAAATACCACGCGTGGTGTTGCCACACCACAAAATATAATATAATATTGTCGTGTTGATACATACCAATTGTTTTATGGCGATTCGCGCCGTGCGCGACAATAGCAATATTTTGACATCGACAAAATAAACAAAACATAATTTTCAAGGGGTTTTATTAATTTAAATCTTTCCTTAAAATGATCTAAAACACAAAAAACTGCACTAAAATTTAGTGAATGACGAAAAAAAGACAAATAAAATGATTTAATTAAAAGTTTTATAGAAAACGCGTCACGCGACGTTCTAGAAATTCGTAGCAGCTACGTGCTACGGGGTGCAAGGACAATGTGCTACGAAAACACCCCGTTCGTAGCCCGTAGGCCGCGTAGCAAACAAACCCAATATTACTGATTTACTCTAGAGCCACATAATTGGTTTCTGTTTATATTTATGGATATATTTTCTGGCCCGTATGCAGTATCTCATATGTATGTATATCATATGTCCATATGAGCGAGGCCGAAAGCACAGCTAATACTAGAATTATTGATCGCAAATCTATTTCATAACGTTTTTGACCGAGTAATTGTAATTACCATAATCAAAGCGATCGTAATCAAGATTTTTATGATTTTATGTGCAATACCGACACCAATAGGTATGTATAATGTAGAGCTACGGTAAATAATCGAAGCCGATAATCTGAAGCAATGGAGTAATGTATAATCTTCAGTTTTGCAACACTTCTTCGGTAATCTATATTGGTCAAGGCATAGTTATACAATTTGATTTAATTTTAATGTTTAATTTACTTATTTTTTGTACTATAATATTAAGAACAAAAGTCTTAATAATTAATTACGATCTAGCCTAAAAGACTAATAAGCAATTTAACTCTAACTTAATATGTTACGTGATAGAATATGTTAAAACTAAGAATAGTGTTCATTTGCACTTTTACACAAGTCCGTAGCACTTTCTTAGAGTCTAATATAATTTATAAAACACTATGTTCATGTGTTATATGAATAGCACAACATTGTTACTATTACTCATTCACTTTGTACACTACACTAATTCAAAAGGTTTAGTTCTTTTTAGCCTACGCACTAAGTCTGTGTTGTCTAGCAGCTGAATTGCCTCAACATTCACGTGTCGATGAAGTCTGTGTTCGTGGGCTTCAGCAAATTTTTGGATAATAGTGGTGACGAATTCCATTTTAAGGTCACGATGAAGGTCGTCATTTCTTATGTACCAGGGTGCATTGACAGCATCCCTAAGTACTTTATTTTGGAATTGCTGGATTATTTTTACGTTGCTTTGTTTAGTACAGCCCCAAAGTTGGATGCCATACGTCCAAATTGGCATCAGAATATGCTTGTATAGGGTTATTTTATTATGTATTGATAGACAAGATTTCTTTCCGAGTAACCAATACATACTTTTATATCGTATATCGAGTTCCTGTCTTTTCTTTTTCACATGAGCTTTCCAACGCAACTTGGCGTCGAGAGTGATGCCAAGGTATTTGGCTGTATTAGCATAAGGTACTTGCGTACCATTTATGTAGATTGGGTGATAGTCCAAGTGTTTGTTTGTAAAGTCAATGTGAATTGATTTTGACTCATTCAGTTTGATCTTCCATTTTTGTGTCCAGTCATAAACTTTGTTCACAGCTAGTTGAACTTTTTCTACTGCTTCTCTGTGGCTTGATCCAGTAGCCATAATTGCAGTATCATCTGCAAAGGTCGCAATGGTGTTGTTTTCCAGTTCTGGGATGTCACATGTGTATAACAAGTACAAAATTGGGCCTAGCACACTTCCTTGAGGTACACCAGCTTTTATAGCTTTTAGCTCGGAATATGCGTCCTCCTGCCGTATTCTAAACATTCTGTTAGTAATGTACGACTCTAGGATATCTGCAAATTCTGGTAGCATGCGTCTGAGCTTGAATATTAGACCCTTATGCCAAACTTTATCAAAAGCTTGCGCGACATCTAAAAAGACGGTGGCGCAGACTTCCTTGTTTTCTAGTGTTTTTTCAATGATGTTAGTTATTCTATGTACCTGATCTATTGTTGAGTGTTTTTCCCTGAAGCCAAATTGATGATTTGGAATAAGGTCTTTTTCTTCTATTATTGGTTTTAACCGTTTCAATAACAGTTTTTCAAATAGTTTTGATAACACGGGCAATAGAGAAATAGGTCTATATGATGATGCTTCATGGGGTGGTTTCCCAGGCTTTGCAATCATAATGACTTCAGCAACCTTCCATGACTCAGGTACATGTTTTAAGATAAATGCAGCATTGATAAGCTTGGTCAGCTTTACTATAGCTTTGCGCGGGAGGTGTTTTAGAATTTCACCTGTAATGAGGTCGTAACCCGGAGACTTTTTCGAGCTTATATTATTTTGAATTTCTCTCATTACTTCTGCTGGTGTCACAAGCTTAATTCTTTGGTTTTGTGATAAATTTTCACTCACAAGTGTTTCGATCGAACTTTCATTGAGTTGAAAAGTTTCTTCTAAGTGTTGAGCAAACCTTAACGCTTTTTGGTCATTATTTATGGCCCATTTTCCGTCGCTAGTTCTGATGGGCGGTATTTGTGTAATCGGCCTTTTAAGATTTCTTGTCGCTTTCCAAAGGGAGTAGTCCGTTGATTTTTCATTGGTTAGCTGCAGAAGGTTGGCACTCAGAGATTCATCCTCAAATTGTAGAATTTTCCTCTTTAATCGTTTAGTTAAGTTATTTAATGATGTTTTATCTCGTGGGCACCTTGTTTGCTGCCACTGCTTCCTTTGTTTCCTTTTCTCAGATAGTAAATCCACAATTTCTTTAGGATAGATAAATCCCTTATATTTACGTTTTAATTGCGGTGTGTTGTTCCACGCACATTGTTGGATGTCAACAATATATTTGTTTACTTCTGAGTCAAGCTGATCTTGCTTTTTTATAGAAGTGTTAAGGTCTATTATATTATCTAGATCAAGGGCAAAACTTTGCCAATCTGTTAATTTATTAACCAGTGTTAAGTGGCTTGGTTTGAATAGGATTTTTTGACTAAGCATTAGTATAATTGAAGAGTGGTCCGAATTCATATGAAAACCTTCCTCCAAACTGACGTAATTGGCGGATATATTTTTGCATATAAAAAAATCTATGAGATCCGGTATTTTCTGGTGGTCAGTGGGCCAGTACGTTGGTTTACCTGTGCTCATAACTTCAGAATGTGTATCTTTAACTGCGCTTAAGAGCTGCTTTCCCTTAGTTGTAGTAAGTCTTGATCCCCAATGCGTATGCTTAGCATTAAAATCGCCGCCTAGGATAAACCTCTGGCCTAGTAGTTCAAAGAGATGTAAATATCGCTCTTTTCTTATCATGTGTCGTGGAGGACAGTATACGGCTGCAATGGATATGTGACAAAATTTGGTTTTAACAGAATTTTAATGTTTAATTTACTTATAATAACTAAATGCGTACTAAGAGAAACTTGACTGACCTAGCTTTTGATAACGTCATACTTATTTACTTATAAATAATGCGTTTGGAACAATCTAGGCAATTCAGTAGTTAAACTTAAAATGTCACCTACGGGACATCTTCTTTAATTTTTATTAATATTGAGCTCCGGATATTTCGACGCTGTTGCAAGCGCCATGATCGCGGGTTGACATTTTATAAGTTTAGTTGTGAACCGTGATAGGAAGTTTTAAAATTTAGCATTGCTATTTGACAAGTCTAAAGTGTAATAAATTGTTTAAATCAACGGATTTGAATTTGGATACCAAACGTTACCACGGGCTAAGGATTTTTTTATATCACTTTTCAGAAATAGAAAACTACTTTATTAGAAAATCATCTAGGTCATACTTAGATAACATTATCATCACGCATCTTATCTCCTAATGGTTAGGTAGAAATGAACCTAACTGTTTACCTTATCTTCTCCGACTTAACCCTGTAATGACCCCTCATTACAGGGTTAAGTATAACATAGTTAGTTAAGTTAGTTTGATCGCCTGGAAAAATCCGGACTCGATGGGTGCTACTGAGAAATTTCGGATGGAAATACCCACAAGCACTTTGCACGATCTGGGAATCGATCGTGGTCAGCAGTCACGCTTGCGACCACTAGACAAACGAGGCAGTCAGTATGAACATAAAACAGGGTGTAAACAGACTCATCACCAGTGATCGGAATAGGTAGAGCTATTTAGGATCATTGACCGCAAACATTGATGGTAATATGAATATTCCACGGGATTCCGACTGATACTACGGGATTTTATTATTATATTATTTTTTAAATGAGTGAATTATTGTTGAAGCGTATTGATTATTTTAATTAAGATTTTATTGTAAATACAAATTGTTCTATTTGATAACGTTTTGATTATCTGAGGAACAAATAATTTGTATGGTAATATGTTTTTGTACCTACGACTTCAGAATAAAAATGTTTAAATGATTGTTGATTCTTGAATAAGAAACTGTTACGTAAAAAACATTTGTGTGGTTTAATGAATTAAGTTTATTTACCCGTCAGAAAGTAAGTGTAATCTTTCATTAGTCTTGAAGGCGAGAATAGATTTTTTATGATTTTACTACCTTCTTAAAAACCAAATCCATATTATTCTAACCTATAGCAAGTACATAAATCAGCTCTACCTATTCCGATCTATGCTCATCACGAAACCGTCAACCATGCATTTTGTACATCAAACTTAGTAACTTTGTATTACTGGGAAACAACTTTTTTTTTGCAGGAACATCACGTTTACGGTAAAACTCAGTGTACGGGGGTCGTGTTTGAAGTAAAAATCTTCTATTAAAAACATGTATTTAAAAAAAAACTTCAAAAAGTCGTTAAGAATCTTTTTACATCCTTTATAATAAAGGGCGTAAAACACCTCTGCCAAAAAAACCAAAAGGCACTTGCGTATGAACACAAACATCAAATCTGAACATTTGGTTCGTACGTATGGACGGCATATTCGAACACGAATGCGAACATAGTTCGAGTCGAGTTCGCGCACAACAGTCGTGAACTCTATCTTAATAGCCATGGCGGCGCTGTTGGAAGTTGTCGATCGACATTTATTTAAACTCTTCGAACACCGTCCATACAGAACTTACTAAAAGGATCACCGCAAACATGTTTGATGAACAGAGTATTCGATGTTCGGTTCCCGAGTTCGAACCCAAAGTGGACGCACCTCAGATTTTTCGGATTGATGTGCGTATTGTAAGTGGTACACACGTGCGAACCAAGTTGTTGCGTATCATGCAACGCAACAAATTTGTTCGTACGTGCGTACACGGCTTTACGATAACTTGTGTCCTATAACATACCTGGGAACCTTGAAGTCACGGAGATATTTTGGGTCATAGTTCCAACTTTTTCACAACCTTCTTTTTTGAATACGAGTATATATTTTTCATCCAAGAACTTTTCTTTAAACACCTCCACGACCCCAACATCTTCAATACATCCACCAGCAGAATGTTTTGAGTGCGTCACATTGAGATTTACCGTAAATTTTTCACCCCAACAAAAGATTTTTCCCAGCAATAATTTTTGCGAATGGATACTTAGTTTGATGTACATGATGGTTAAGGGCTTCGTGGAAGTCTGTTTACATCCTGTATTTTTTTACTTCTGCGATATAAACTGAAATTGTCCAGACATGGTTCAATTAAATAATTAAGGGTTCCGAAAACTGTTTCATAATAACAGCTAAGAGCCTTTATGTGAGAGGAGAAGAGAGTGTCACTTTATCTGACGTTTAATGGTTTTATCGAAAGTGACTTGTGATGTTTAACAATCTCATAAAAGCCTGTTGAAAATTTAAGCTTTGCGATAGCAAAGCGGTACGTAAATCTTCTTCTTTATCGTGTGTTTAGTGCCTTACCTGGTGTCAGAGTTTTTATGACGCTTACAGGCCGTTGACTTGGCTTAGCATGCCATGAAATACCTCTCAGGCATGCCGGTTTCCTTTACCGAAGCAAATGATAATTATACAATATGCATATTAATATTAAAAATTAGAGGTGCGTGCCTGGGGTTCGAACTCGCGACCTATGACTTGGCAGTCCGAAGATTACACCACTAGCCCATCACTGCTTAAATACGTAGGTACGTTCGTTCGTAAATTTATAAAAAACTGTTGAAAGGATATTATGTTAATTCAAATTGTTTAGAAGTAATTAATATGCTGTAGGCATCTAGCCTTGTCTAATTTACTTAGAATTTGAATATCTAGTTCTTTAGTCTACGTTTTTTTTTATTAAACAATTTCTTGCTATCGACAAAATGTATCACAAGGCGCACCATACCATTTGGTTCCCTAATTTAAATAGCTAATATATGTAATATATGTTAATACGATTGTAACATACACGATAACTTCATATGTAAGTACACCTACGAATTAGCCTCTTTGGGAATTTCTTGCTACAACGATTGATCACCGCGACTTTTGTGGTTACAAATAACACCAAAAGTGTATGTTTATATCTGTATCTGGTCACGTATGCTTACAACAATTCCTACAGTCACGGTCAGACATATATCATCATTATCTTATGCTGATTTAGAAAAACAAAAGGTTTCTTGGTAACCTTCTTTCTTTTAGTAGATTTCGTAAAAAAATGGTTTTTGTGATTTTTATTACGACTCGACGCAAATGATGTTACATGAATTGGTTTAAATGTTTATGCAGCATTATTCCATACTTGGCATTAGCAAAGCAGTCATTTCAATCAAAAAGGTGTTTTGGATAAAAAATACCTTATTTAAATATCACATAACATTTTATTTCACTTAATAAATAATATGGAACGACTTATGAACAAAAACTTACAACTATATTTAGGACTAACATTCTCTCTATTCTATTGTCTCTTAATCCTAAATAAAGTAGCCAACTCCGATGGATAATATGGATTCCTATAATTATAAGTGTCCACTTGCACTGGTTCCACTTTCATTACTTCCACTTCATCATAGGACAGTTCAGGATCAGAAAACATCGATGTCAAATCAGTAACACCGTTGATGAAAACTCGAAGTAGATTAGCCATCGTGTAGCTTTCAAACTTTTTGAGCAGAGCCATTTTGCATTGATACAAAAGACTTTTCAGTAGACTGCAACCCTCAGTTATTAATTCTTGAATGATTTCTCTTAACTGGTCTTTTATTATCAGCAACACCGTGCCTAGTTCTCTTTTCTGTAGACTTGAGTGTTCCAATACATCTAAATCCAGCTTCAAGTCTTCATCAGCATCTCTTAGAGTTTTTGGGTTCCTTGATGACGTAGGATCTGAGCCAACGATTTGAACAGACAGCAAAATCGTCAAAGCAAGAAAGATTCCTCGAAGCATCTGTAAATAAATATAGTTTCTTTAATAATTATATCCAAATATTAAAACGTACGGTCGAACAAGCTATTTGGTTTACAGTTTAACCCACAAATTACATTGTAAAGTGTAAACCAAATAGCATGTTTGACCGTACTTAGACCCATATTAAGTTTTATGATATATTTTAAAATAACTTATGGCTTTCTGGAAAGTACATTAAACAACAACAATTAATGGATTTATATTTGCAAGAAATGCATTCACTGGGTTTTCTCCATAGAGAAAAGAAAGAAAGTAAACATTGTTTTAAAAATGAAACGGTCTTTGAAGGTTCCACAAGCGGATATAACTACGATTAAAAGTGAACCGTAGAATACCACGGTCAAGGAAACAAGTATCGTGCGAATTAAACCACAAACAAGGAAAGTTATAAATCCACTTGTAAAAAACATTCCTTTGCGTACAAAAAACAAAACAAATAAATAAATACTTACTTTTACCGTTCTGGGAGTGTGGGGTGAATTTGATTTGGATATACTCTTATGTATCTTGTAAATCCTCACTTAACATATTATACTTAAAATTTGCATAAGCTGCGACTTATATACTTAGTTATAAAACCCTAACCCTTAATGTCCCTTCATTTAATAATGCTAATTAACCATTATCTGAGTTCATTACGTAATTATGAATTTTTATCGTGTACTGAGTCACTTAAGTTATTATAACATAATTATCTACACTTGTTAATGAGTCGTAAACTGTAATGCGTTGTCTAGGCCACAGCCGTTCTTCCTTTTTCGACATAACCATGTTCAATCTGTTATCAGCTTTCTTGACTAGCTAGTGACGCTTGCTCAGCATCATATGCTCTCAAATCTACACATTTACACGAAGAAGTTGAATGTTATTTGTTTAAAAATTAAAACGTAAAATGTTTTATTTTATGCCATAAATCGTGAAGGTTGATAGACATGCGCAGTTTTCTTGCATTTTTGTATAAAACATGAGTACCTAGAATTCCAAATGGCTTTGACATAATGATGTTCTTTAATTTAAACACGTCTCTATTGCATTTTTGTCAAAAAGGCGTCGCTTCTAATATGAATGCAATATTTTCGTGGAATTTTGTACGTTAGCAATTTATTTAGAATGTTTTCTAACCACTCGTTACAATGCATACCTGCCGGTTAGGAAGTTATTGTTGCACTAAGATGTTTGTACATGCAGCTATTAAAGGTTTTGGATCATCCTGAAACAGTTGCTATTGCATCAGGCCTTGGGGACCACACAGTGCTCCTTCATAAAGCGTACCAACTCATATCATCATCTTCGTTTGGGCCTTGGTAGATTAATTTACTGGAAATAGTTTTCAAAATACTGGCATAACTGTTTGGTTTAAGTTAAGCTCCTTCTTTATTCGGCTACGTGGTTGCAGTCTCCTTAACATTATTCACGGCAAGCAAATGTTTATCCACAGATACTTTCAACGTGCATATGATGTAAAGCATTCGTCTGGTCTTACATTGTTTGGTGTTTTGATACTTTTTGACAATTCCTGTTGCGTGAATTAACTCGATATAAAATCCTTCTGCACTACCTTATGGTGATGAGCTCTCTGTATACAGGGACACGTGGTGCAGAATGAAGTCCTCTACTAAACGTTAGTGCGTCGATGTCAGTTCCATCCTGTATACAAAGTGGAAAGAGTACCCGTAGTTAACCAAGCTAGCTCGATGATTTTTCGATTACTAGGTACTTATAAAGTTCAGCTTTCTTTGCAACTATGTATGATGTTACAGAAAACTCTCGTGATTACAAAAGGCCATAGAACGAGCACGCGGTGTAAACGTAACGTAAATATATAAAAAAAAACATAAACGTGCAAATTATATTTTATTTTCAATAACACTTCATCTTTAGAACAACGTGCAGATTCTTAAGAAGTGGTTCTAAAACCTCTAATAAGCCACTGCGTAATTAAATAGGTACTAGAATTTAGATTGATGTTCGCTGCTATAAAATTAATTAATCGCACATATGTACACAATGCGCTTCAATGATCCATTACAGTCTATCTCGTTTCAGGCAGCAATTAAAACGCTACGTTATAAACGCATAATAATAATCGTCTATATTTCTGTTTGTTTACACACAAACAGTAAGCCCTTATGATACTATTATTCGAAGATTAATAAGATAATCCGCGTGTGTGATTTATACGGAGCGCGGCAACGGCAATGAGATCGGCGCGCGCGCCGGTCGCCCGGCGGCTGCGCCCGCGACTACGCTTCAGTCTGATAATGTATCAGGTCGTAGCGAGCCGGCTACATGAACGTTAAACAAACCATTTTCACGAGTTTTCGTAACTTTAATTATTAACATAGATTTTTGATTTTAGTTCTAATTTAATAGATTATAATTAATGATATAATAAAGACTTTTGTTATAAAGACTGGTGGAAGGAAGTGCTCACCATATATGGGCGACGTAAATAAAGTAACTACAATTCCCGACATAATGAGAAAGTGTTTCAAGATGGGTCTGTTCAAGAGTGAGTACATATACAATTAATGATGCTTTATATTGTTTTTGTTGTATCGCCATTCGTAAATATTTAAGGACTTACAAAAATCTCGCTTCATTTATACTTTCAATGACTTGTATCGATATTTCAGGAATTGAATTTACTTCAGGATTACGCCTTACTATGAGCGGATATTCTTTATCAAAGTGCTAGCCTATTAAAACATTTAAGTTATCAGCGAGTACCTTCGTATGTCAAATTGACAATCACATGCATCAAGAGCGTGTATAGAGACATAGAATACAGGGTGTAAACCACCTCATCACAAAGCCGTTAACCAAGCATTCTGTACATCAAACTAAGTAAATTTACGCAAAAAATATTGCTTGGAAACAACTTTTTTTCTTGAGGTTTCTGGTAGAACTCAATGTAACGCACTTAAAACATTATGCTGATGGATGGATTGAATAGTACGGGGGTCGTCGAGGTTTTTTATAAGTTAAAATGTTACAAAAAAAACTTGTCAAAAAGTTGGAACTTTGACCCCCCCATATCTCCATAACTAGAAGGTTCCCAGCACAGCCCAGGTATATGGTGTAGAACAAAAAAAATATCGCAATGATGGGAAGAACCAGTGCCTTTCGGCTTCATGAAGAGGTGTTTTACACCCTTTGTAATATTAACCGACGCACTCTATTGCAAAGCCCTGATTTGCAAAATAAAATATGTTTGTTAATCTTCCACTGTACCATCAAGGTAACAGCTAAGGGTACATAGGAAAACTAGGGTTTGTAGCATACGCAACGTTTGTCGGAAGATGACATCTTCCTTGACAGAAGTATCTAGTAATTGTTAAGTACCTCTGTGCTCATTTTTATCGAGGAAATTTTGTTGGTTTATGTTTTTGCCTTATTAGGACCCTGAAATTATATCCTTTGATTTTGCCTGTTTCATGTTAAATCAAATACGATCGTCAATTATTTAAGTTAATCTGCTGTTAACCCATTCGTTCCACAGCAATTTTATATTTAACCGCATTATACTTTAAGCGTAAAATCGACGTAATCAAAACGATAGCATACAGTAACTATGTAATTACTAAAAGAAGAATGTTACATTTAATGTTTCATCGACAAATCTGCATTATTACTTAAAAAAATATGATACTGCGTAAATGAGAGAAAATTTGTTTATCTCATTAAATCTCAATAGTAACACTAATAGATACATTTAAAAGAGAATCTTATTAATTAAAATGTACTCCTGTTTAAATAAAACAGACTATTGGACCACATGAAATATTATAATAGAAAACTCAAAATAAAAACTTAATTTGATGTTACGATGTTGATGTGAAGTGTGAACTGAAATAATGACCTTACAGTTAATCCACAAACACATCTTATCAAAATAATAAAAAATAAAAGCGACCGTATAAAATATGTATTATTATGATACCTTGAAAGCGTAACTAGATAATGAAAGCGTAACTAGATAATTAGGAGTTTATCTCGCCTCCCCATGTTGCCGAAACTAAAATCCTGCCGGCTAATATACGTTGCTAAAGGTAGAACACGCCTGGGGGTACCTGACAGGACTACCTGTAAAGGCACACCCGTCAGGCAAGCTTGAGCCACCTCTTGAGGAAACCTCCTAACCCCAGTGTATGGCTACCTTTAAGGGTCCTAACATACAGGTTTCCAGGTTCCGGTCGAAAAACATGTTTTTGAATTAAAATCATGGAAGTCGCGTCATCGTCACCAAACGCTTTCATAGAACGGTTAGTAAAAATCAACCTTATACAAGATGAAGTTTATTTTGGATTACTTAGTTTTCCCTCTCATAGAGAGGAGTCCTGTGTCCCAGCAGTGGGAACATTAACAGGATGATGATGACTTAATTTTCACTTCTATCTGCAGTGCCCCGTATGTTTCTTTTTTTAATATTTTTAATCCACACTATTATTAAATAGATCTTATCTCAAAGTAGCAGTCGTTGTTTCCCGAGAAAATTTCGAATTTTGCTAAGTGTGCAATGTAACTACATCATCAATCAATCAATATATATGTATATAAAATCAAAGCCACTTTTCGTTTTAATTTTATAACTCAAGAACGGGCTCACCTATCCATAACCAAATGTTTAGGCTTTGTTCGGACTATTTAGTAAATGGTTTATGTGAAGTTTGCACAAAATCGGTCGAGCAGTTCTTCACGCAGACGAAGTCGCGGGCAGAAGCTAGTATTATTAAATAGTGTTCGTAACTTTCTCTTGCCCTTATATATCCCGACTTACTTGGGGTCGCCGCAGCATGTCTTATTCTTATAGATCCCGACTTACTTGGGGTCGCCGCAGCATGTCTTATTCTTATATATCCCGACTTACTTGGGGTCGCCGCAGCATGTCTTATTCTTATACATCCCGACTTACTTGGGGTCGCCGCAGCATGTCTTATTCTTATATATCCCGACTTACTTGGGGTCGCCGCAGCATGTCTTATTCTTATATATCCCGACTTACTTGGGGTCGCCGCAGCATGTCTTATTCTTATAGATCCCGACTTACTTGGGGTCGCCGCAGCATGTCTTATTCTTATATATCCCGACTTACTTGGGGTCGCCGCAGCATGTCTTATTCTTATACATCCCGACTTACTTGGGGTCGCCGCAGCATGTCTTATTCTTATATATCCCGACTTACTTGGGGTCGCCGCAGCATGTCTTATTCTTATATATCCCGACTTACTTGGGGTCGCCGCAGCATGTCTTATTTTTCCATACTTCTTTATAATACTCGTCATCTCAGCAGTAACCCGTAGTTTCATTGGTCTTGTTCTACTCTTTCCGTCTTCGTAACTACACATAGTAAAACGTTATATTAAAGGATTGCAATAACATAAGCAATGATAGTTGTTCTTGTGAGATCGGAGTGCTTACTGACCCATTTTCTTCGGTGAAACATTACTACCGCTTTATGTAACCGTTGTAATGCCTCTCTTTTGTACAAAATCTACGTTTAGAAGGTTAGGGTACCTATTTAATGATAGGTGTAAAAAGATTCTTCTTTTTCAAGACGAAAGTCCCTTGTAGCCTTCACGTAATGGAAGGTCATAGATCCAAATTTTTTTTAACGTTTTTGTCCATTTTCGCGTTTTAAATGGTATTACTGAATTTTAAATACCCCTATGACCCCCGTAACGCGAAAATCGCGTTTTTTTCAATAATACAATTAATTTCCCAGCAAAAACATATTTGACACTACGTTATTGGTTTGATATACATCGACGATGGTTTCATGTACATGTTACACCCTGTAAAACGAATATTATTTTATGTACATTTTATTGTTAACTGCTAAACTAACTAATTAATAGGTATGAGCATTTTCATTTATTTTATGTAGAAAATACAATATACATTACATCATTTTTCATCGATGAATTGTTTCTAAATTTATTGCTGATCATAAGTTAGATTTAATTTTCAAATAAATATGAGATGTCAGCAACAAATTGATAAGCATAAGTACCTATTGAAATCTAAATCCTACTACTGTCACGTTTGAATAGGACATTTTATGAATTATTAATGTCTTATAGTTATGTAGCGTACTTTCCAGAATTTTACCATTTTACAAAATCAACGGGTTTGATTCCTGGCTAGGAATATTAATTTTTCAAAAATCCAATGATGCAATTTTAGTTTTCATCAAAATCGAAGAGATTGATTTGGCTAACCACCGTCACTTGAAATTTCACCCTTCCCTTAATTCTGTACATCAAACTAAGTAACTTTACGCAAAGTTACTTAGTTTGCAGTCATTCGAAAGCAAATATATTTTAATAAATCATGCATCTCATCTGAATCTTATTAAAGTAAATTAAGTGTAGAATTTTCTGCCTTCTTGGACTAGTCGTCACAAGTGTGACTGATTAGCACGAGGTTACGATTCCCAGGTCTGGAAAAGTGTTATCGGGATTTTCCTCTAGGAATTTCTCAGTGTCAACTACGAAGCCTTTTTTCTTGTGTCCGGTTAGTGGCAATGGACGATGAAATTAATAAAACGGTGGGTCAAAACTGGCTTACTATTGCAGGAGACGGAAAGCTGGCAACAAATGGGCCTTCTTAATCTTAAAATAAAAAAATATTGAATAATATCAGATAGACAAAAACTTCACACAAACACTATCTCAACGTTTCTGAAAAAACTGTTTGACATCTCTACTTGTGTAAGAAATCTAACGAGATATCAATAAAACTGGGCCAGATATATTAAGTACCCACACGTTCTAGAAAATGTATTATAACAAGGAGAACCTGATCTGTTTTTTTGCTGTCTATCACATCATGTTACTTACATTACATTAATTTACCTACTAGATCAAGTTGCTAATTGCCAAAAACACAGTACCCAGATTCACTATATAAAATAGTTGGTTAGCTATAAGTATATACCTCCTTTTTTTTAGGTTGGTAAATCATCAATTAACTTCTCCCACTCTGGGCGGAGCGGCAGGGAGTGTCAGACTTTTACTGACTAAAACCCATCCATGTTCCTCCCTCGCCCTTTATGTTCCGGAGCCGCGGTATCTCTTTCGAACAGGCCCGCAACCCCGGCAGGCTTCGGCCCTTGCGGGCCCCTCCCTTTATGCTGACATCTCTTTGAGGCGCGCGTGGAACACGAACGCGCCGTCGACACGGCCTGTCGTCATTAGACGGACGGACGGTTAGCTAGCCCATAGCTAACCGTCCACAGGCCCGCGTCTACAGTGGCCGGTAGCCACCACGTGGCCCCCGACGCCCGTTGCGTCTCTCCCTCTCGCGTTCCGCCACCTCCTTCGCTAGCATGACTGCTTCGCAGAAAGCACATGGCCTCGGACTTGTGCAATGCCACCTCGAGACCCAGTTGCCGGATTCTCTCAACGACTATCGCAACCTCGTGCGTCCTCCCCTGTGGCAGCACCAGGGTGTCGTCTGCGTAGCAAACGACGCTGACACCACTAGGGAGGTCTGCGCGCAGCACCCAGCCGTAACCGATGTTCCACAGGGGTGGACCCAGAACCGATCCCTGTGGTACACCGCACGACATCTCTCACCGGTTCCATTCTCCGCAGCGACTGGGGTAGATGACGGCCCTGTCCGTCAGGTATTCCCCGACCACACGACGGAGGTAGGTCGGCACCCGGTAATACCGGAGTGTCTCCCTGATGCAGCTCCAGAGCTGGGAGTTGAAGGCGTTGGCGATGTCGAGAGACACCGCCAAGACAACCCCGCCCCGGGATATTGCATCCCCCGTCGTGAGTGCTCTCACGCGCATGATGGCGTCAACTGTAGAGCGCCCCAAACTGGTTCTCCGCAAGATTCGGCCCCATCCGGCATCTCCAAGCGGGCCAGTTCCCTGGCCCCTAGGACAGCCTCCCGGAGGGCGGTCTTCGCCGCTCTGTATCCCTCGTACAGCTCCGCCTCAATGGCTGCCGCATCCGGCGGGCGGATGCGGAGCCTGCGATGACTGGCGTACAGGCGCCGCGCAGCAACACACGCCTCGCGCAGAGACGTTATTTCGCGCGACCACCAGTACACCTGCCGTCGGGCGCTTCCTGGCCGGACTCGGGGCATTGCCACGTCGCAAATGTCGGACATGGCCTCCTGGAACCACTTTGCCTCACTATCAACGTCGGCAGGCCTGTCCGGTGCTGTCACCCAGGCCTACACGATCGAGGCTTCCAGGAGGAGCTCCCGGTCCAGCTGCTTCAGCGACCAACGCGGACCACTTGGGGTCTGTTGGACTGGCGCGCTTGAGGACTGGGTGGAACGTCAAGCCGGATGTACCGGTGGTCGGAATAAGTCTCCACCCCCTCCATGACACGCCAGTCAACGACACGCGGCGACAGAGCGGAGCTAGCGAACGAAATGTCCACCACCGACTCGCCCCGCATCCGCACACACGTGGGAACAGAACCCCGATTAAGGACGACCAGGCCCTTCTCCAGGGCCCAGTCCTCCACCATCCTTCCCCGCACATCTGTGCAACGAGAACCCCAAGCCAAGTTCTTGGCGTTGAAGTCTCCGAGGACAAGCACGGGAAGGGAATGGCTTCCGACGACGACACTCAACTCTGCAAGGGAGTTGTGGAACTCGGCGAGAGTTCGGCTCGGGGAGAAGTAGACTCCCACCATGACGATCTCCCCGAACCGTGCTGCTACACACCCCCGACCCCTGACATTTTCAAGGGTCGGAGTACCGGCGGCGGCCGATGACACTATGGTCACTGAGCCATAAATGCATAATTAAATCAAAATATGCCAGTAATAAATAAATGCTAATTGTTTTGCGATATCCATAAATGCATAATTAAATCAAAACATGCCAGTTATAAATAAATGCTACTATTTTTAGCAACGTTATTTTTTGTCCATGTCTATTTCCATAAATATCTAGCCAACAATTTTATGTTATTAATAAAAGCCACCAACACAACACAACTTGTTTGCACCTGTAGACACAATCAACTTAAAGCAGAAATAAAGGCCGATTTTAACTATCCTAACTTTTAGACTTCTCATGTGCATAAAAAATACAAGTAGGTTCGTAATATCATGATTACCTATGCCAACAAATTTACTAAAAAAAACACCGGCCACGCGCGAGTCGGGTTCGCACACGAAAGGGTTCCGTAGCATCAAATAATTAACAAACTCACGGGCTGGAAGCCTGGCTAGGCAGATGATGATGATGATGGTGACTAGTGAAGACACTTTTTCTCCAAATTTCAACTTTGTGGTTTTAACAGTCTCAGAGTTAACTGGCTGTGACATACGGACAGACAGACAGACCCTTCTATAAGGGTTCCGTTTTTTGCCTTTTGTCAACAACTTCTAAGGGTTTCAAAGCCACTAAAAAGTATGATGTATTTCTTCTAGCGGGAGTCCATACAAATAGGGAAGGGCTACGTACTATTCCAATCTATTCGGTCGAGCGAGCACGTTGATCACAGCGCTGGGTGCAATCAGCGCCTCGTATGCATCGTCGCAACCCGACAATGCTGGCACCTCCATAATCGACCAGTCTCAACGTTACAACACTGACTGCCGGGTAAACAAACACTTGCGGTCCTAAAATGCTACCTTGCTTTTGTTCCTTCAATGCAAATCCTCTGATTTTGTATTTTGATCCGTCAGTTCCGAGTAGAATCATAATTAAGTTTGAAAGGAAAACCAAAATGTAATGGGCAAAAACATTTTACTTACCATTGAAGTACTTTATTCGTAGTCCACCTGGAGTTTTCCTCCAAATAACCGCGTAGTGTCTTAGTTATAATTATCGTTAATCTTTAGAATCTACATACCGAAAATAGCTTGTTTGCAACCTATTAATACGCAGTTTATTTTTAGTTATAAAATAAATATGTGTAAGACCTAACTAAGCTACTTATAATTTATTCGTATTTTTAAATTACATTTACGCTATACAGTTTGTCGCGTATCATAATATTTCAATACACGAGGTCCCAGATAATGTTTTGCATATTTTTGCAAGAGGAAGCTCCACCCATTACGCATGTAAGCACTTTAATTTGATTGTTGTTAAAAATAAAAACGTTAATTGTTCTGTTCTGCTAAATATACCTTTATTGCATGCGCGAGATAAATTAATTAAGTGTAATTGCTGTAATGTATACTTATTACTGTAACAGGCCTACTTGTTGTAAGAATCCACTTACACATGGTCAGACAGAAAACCTTTTTTGTAGGCTCAGCTTAATATAGTTCTGGTTATTTCGTAAAAATGGGCAAAAAGTTTGATTTATAGTATTTTTTGCGATTCAATACAATGCTGGCAAAGTAATGTGTTGTAACTATACGCACAGGCATTGCATTTAACAAGTGAGTGTCTGCGTCTTGCTTAGCAGTTTAATGCGTTACCTTAGGCAATGTTTATTGCGACAATTTATGTGTTGTAGATAACTTTTGTGTTAAAAGATTCTTGAGAAAAGAAATCCATTCTCCTTAACTTTCGTTTTTAACCACACATAGGTATAGTATAGTGTTGTATATCCTACTCAATATTATAAATGCGAATGTTTGTGAGGATGGATGAATTGATACTTGTAACTCTTTCACGCAAAAAATACTGACCTAATTTGGATGTAGTTTATATCCGGGATTAACACATCATAACTTATCCCACTCGACAATTACCGAACTCCACACGGGCAAAAATAGCAATTTCATAAATAGGGTAAAACCTTATTGAAATAAATGAATCCCGATAATTGATGACTATCTTATAAAAAAAATTGTTTTCTAAGCAAATCAGTGGATTATTGTACCGAATCTTTTCCTGAGTTTATATTACTTTCAGGAATTTAAAACACCTAGCCTATTAATCACATCATTAAAAAAAATTGCCTATTATGGTTATCCGCAGGTGGGTTAACAGTTGTTTTGATAGAAGTCATCGGACCGGATGATTTAGTTTTGACTAAGGCTAAAACTAAACAGTCTGCGCAGATCATCGCTTAACAACTAAAACAAATTTCTGAAGTCATTTTCTTTTGTTATATTGTAGTGTGATAACAACTGCCATGACGTCTTACATAATTATGCTAATTGTATTTTACTAGTCGAGCTCTGGTGATTTTGGTTTTGTTTATGCAAAATCCCATTTGAATCTATTATCTACCTAGCTCTGAAACATAATTGAACAACCATTTTTTTGATGATTATGCCAGAAAAAAAGAAGCAATTTTTGCTTGAAAATGGTTAGATACGAGTAGAAGAAGAAGAAGAAAGATAAGATAAGATTTACGTATATTCCTCAAATATTCGAAGGTAATCCGTACAGAACGAGTGTTAGAAGCTGTCATAGCGATATTGAAAGGCGATTTTCTCCCGTCTGTATCAGTCGATTTGAGGTACTTACACATTAGAGATATGATTGACAGATAGGTTTTGTACATGTGTACACGCATGATAAATATTTTGTATTCATAACTAAACATATGTTTTGAGAAGGTACTTCGGAATTAAGCTAACAATGCTAATCTTACGTTGGGGAACCTCGATAACAATTTCCTGGAAAAAAAAGTACAATAAATAATTTCCAATGAATTCAAACCAACCAAATTTTCATGTTTTAATAGCAACTACTAAGCTGACGTTATTTTTATCGGTGCTTTAGTTTTTTTTACTCACTTAGTGTATTTATTTTCTTAGGTGCCATTAGCGAGGCAGTTTTTTTTTTATTCAAATTAATAAAGATAGCCACACCCATGTGCCATTAGTTTCGGTAACTGACAAAGGAATATAAAAACTATTTAGTAACCTGGTTAAGATAATAAGAACTAGTTTTAAATGTAGTACCGGAAAAAATGTAGTCAGACATGTCTATAGATGTGTCTAGTACATTCGTTTGTGTAAGTAGTTCGTGGTCTGCACAAAGTCAAGACAAGTAATGAAGCTATTAGTTACGGTGAATAATTGATTTAATACAAGTAAAATTAAATTGAAAGCACTTTAAATTTGTTTAACTTGTGATCAGTTCAATATTTCGCACAGAAAACTTAAAAGTATTTTTTTCCATTTTCAAAGATAAGAGGAAAATACTCGTAAGAGCTAGGTCATAATGATAGGCATACTTAAAGTGGGTATTCATAAAAATAATTAAGAAAAATATCACTCGTGCAACGTCCTTATGGCTTTCAAAGTCAGCTTAACCAATACAGGGCATCTGCGAGACACCTACACCGTTTGTGCGGCGTCTACGAGACGCCTACGCCGGTTGCGCGACGTCTTCGCCTTCACCTCCTAGCCAGGGTAGCTGTAGGCGCTAGACCTACCCCCGTAGTCGAATGCAGTTCATAAATGTCCCTAGCGCAGCACCAAGGTGTTTATAATTTTTTCCGTGAACATTAAGACCCCGAGAGATCTCAATTCTAGATTTTTCCATTTAAACATTAGATATCGTTTTTCCGCACCATTACTCGACTGTTTCCTCTATCTTAACAGTAGTTCGAAAATCTAAGCACGTTCAGTTAAGTGCGAGAGGACAGTTCAATGGCGACGAGTGACCGATAACCGGTCGACATTACTGTCAGATCGGCACAACGTAAACATCAACATGGTTACTATACTACGGAAGCAACAACTCACTTCCGTACACACTCCGAAGATATATTTTTTTAAAGTCAAGGTAAGGTTTCGGCTCGTTTTGGTGACATTAGGTACCTACCTCTTAGAACGCTAAGGAATAATGGCTATACCTAATACACATATCTGCTCCCAAAAATTAAAAACTACTTCAATACCTTCTAAAATAACCCGTAACTTTATGTACTTAACACTTAAAAATGGTTGTTTTGCTTATTTTTTAATTCATGTGTGAATTAAAAAATAAGCAAAACAACCATTTTTTTGACAAAATATAAAAACACACACATACAATTATTTAATTTTAAAATTCCTAATCATTTACATTTCGTCAGTTGCCTATATACGTACCTGCCAAAATTCAAGTTTTTGGTTACTTTTGCAAGTACGGTTAGCACCGAACGTCAGATAACATTGACTAATATTTACCAGACCAGTATTGTGATCCAAGGTTTCTATGAGATACAATTAATATCCAACTATTTAAATACATAACTACTTTCACATAAAAGCTAAAGAGTTTTATATTGTCTTATTTTAGATGGTTACAGTTCTGTTTTAATCTAAGTATACTTATTTACTGTTAAATTCTAAAATCTTAAGTCTAAATAAATCGACTATTGTTGCCGACCGTACCTGTGAATATTTAAATTAAATGATCGTTCCCACAGTTTATAATCACGTGAAATGGTTTCATCATGTGCTAATTAAAATTCTAAAACAAGTTATTCGAAATACTTTACAACTATCGTTGGTCTTTGTTAATCTTGGTGTTTGTTTATATTTTCCTTCTACTTAGCAGGAAAATTTAAACTCACACACATTCATATTAAAGTTTTTTTTATTGCGCGCTGTTGAATAATATGTCAGCATTAAACGTACCAACCTGTATTGAAATAGAGTGCAATAAAAAATCGGAATTACATTACTTTTTCAGTGTTACATTAAGAACCGTTTCAATATCAATGTCACAAACTCGTACGCAGTAAGACCTGTACATGAACGGTGAGTGCCCTTGATCATGATTTACATAATATAAATAAAAATATGGCTACGCAGTCATTAATTTTTTTACTAGCCATCTATTGAATGCGATGTGACAAGTGTGAACGTGTCCGTATTGACTGTCGTTTGACAATAATATTGCTATCGTTCAAACTTCGAATATGTTTACTTATAGATAGATAGAACAATGCACCGCGAACCGTGCACCTTTTTCGAAATTTTATAAGTGCCCACTATTTAAAAAAAAATGAATATAATACTGCACTGCGCGATAAAAAATGCATATTTGTACTAGCTTAGTTTTCATAATCCACTAGTTATAAAGGAAAAACTTCTATATCAACTGCCAATGTGCGTCAGTGGGTTATCATTTGTATTCATTCAATACCAGAGCTGATAAAGTTTATCAATCAATAATATTGCATATGAACGTATCTATTAAGTACTTAGATTAGCTATTAATTCAATATTTATGAATAACTTAATAGATTAAGTAAAAGTACGTATCAATCATGTTCACAACCTTGCTTAGTTATTAGGAGAGAGGAGACATTGGTATTTATATGTTTTTTAATTCAAATAATTGAAATATTATTTATGCTTGCATGTTCATATGTGTTTGGCATATAATTAAACGGCTATTTTAATTTTATGTAAGGATCAAGCTGGTTGCGCCTCGACCTCTAATGTAATCGCTTTCGATACTAGTGCTAAGTGAAAGTCTTAACTGTTTTACATAAGATTGCTAAAATAAACTATTTAGTCACTGGTTGCAAAAGCTTTTTGATAATGCAGTAGTTGCTTTCTAGTGCTATTCACCACTCGAATAACCTTATTTCTCTTATGTTTATTTAGATAACATGTCGTATTTTAAGCAAAAAACATGCGGTGCAGTCTTTGGGGACTGCCGACAGAAGTGAAAACTCGTAGCCGATCAACTACGAAGCGTAAGGTGACGATCATGTGAGTTCCATGATTTTTGTTCACTCAAAAAGTGCACAACGCGCGTAAAGAAGTTTTCACTTCAAAAATCTTGGCCACTGAATACCTATACAACGTGTTATGTTAAATGCGCAAAACCTGAAAATAGTTTGATCAGAATCACGGGCAGAATCAATTGAACCACGTTTTAATATGGGTCACATTCTTCAAAAAAATCTTCATTACAATGTTGCCCTGTCTATTTATTAATAAGTCAAACCATCACGTGCGCAAACCCGTCAAAATAGGTAAACAAACAAACACAAATAGTTGTCGTCCAATTTAAATTGTCTCATACGCAGGATACTAATAGATCTTGCCAGTAAAACTAAAACAGCACATACTTAAAACCTTTAATTTTTTTTTTATGTTTTTTTTTCTCTCAGTTCTAGGTCAATTGAATTCGCGGGCCTGTGGACGGTTGGCTATGGGCTAGCTAGCCGTCCGTCCGTCTAACGACGACAGGCCGTGTCGACGGCGCGTTAGTGTTCCACGCGCGCCTCAAAGAGTTGTCAGCATAGAGAGAGGGGCTCGCAAGGGCCGAAGCCTGCCGGGGTTGCAGGACTGTTCGAAAGAGATACCGCAGCCCCGGAACGTAAAGGGCGAGGAGGGAACATGGATGGGTTTTAGTCAGTAAAAGTCTGACACTCTCTCCCGCTCCGCCCAGAGTGGGAGAAGTCATTTGATGATTTCGCATCCTAAAAAAAAAAAAAAAGGTCAATTGAATTAAAAATCATTTGGGGTGTCTGAGGTTTTGCGCATTTAACGTTACACGTTGTATTAATCGATACCTATGTCACTTTAGTCTCCAATGTACTGTTTGATGTTCGGGGGACCAAATCAAAGAAGCACCTGACCTATAGTCAACTTACATACTATGGTACGTTCATATAAGGATGTTGACTTACACACACCACACAAAAGCAGACTTACTTCTGTAAAATAATATTTTAATACTCGTGTAACCGACGTACTTATTGCATGTGAACTTTACACCATTATAATTAACGGACATGAAGAACACGATATATTAGGCATTGTCTACTTGTGCGTCCTACCGTCATTGCCGCAAGTTCCGTTCACCTGTCACGCAGTGCAACCTGCAATTTCTAGGTGTCGCCCTTCACTTGAAGATTGTTGATGCAACTCCGCATAATAGTAGCTATACTATCCGACCACTTTGGCTAAATTATACCTTTATTATGTACATACTTTGGGTGTCCTTGTTTCGTAAGTATTGAGGCTGAAAATATTTAGAACGCCGAGTTTTGACTCTTCTTCGACGCTTTAGTTTAGATAATGTACCTATTCGAATGGCATTGTGTTTAAATCAAAAGGTTCGTACGTCATTATGAGAGGTATCAAAAATTCGTGACTTTGATGATTTTTTAGCAATCTTTTCGTTACTTCGATTCACAAGCATATAAATAAAAAACCCAAAAGCTTATGTTACCTTAATTAAACAAACATTTACCACTGAATACAAACAACAAAGAATTTAACAACTGGCAAAGCATTTGTTTGTAAACAATAGCGCGATTACCAATTAAAATAATACACTTCTTCCTTATCATAACATACAACACAACACAGCACATGTATGGCATCGATTATCGAACAGATGAAATGAACAGCTAAATTATTCTAATGCTAATCCATGGTGATAACTTTTCTTATAAAGAAAGCAAACTGCCAGCACCTTTTCGCGGCTATTAAAAAAACCAAAATTTATTTCGTAATCGACAAGACAAGTTATGCAGACAGAATGTGCAATGTGCATGTTTAAAAAGTATCTACATTTCCTGGGTGTTGATTTCTTGTCAGGTGTACCAAATTGTTTTGCGGACTGTACCTGTCATCCTTGCTAGTCCTTGATATTTATTATTTTATTATTATAAATTTATTCTGTTATTGGTATCTGATTGCGTTAACACTAATAAATGTTGCTAGATCTATTTTTACCCTTTCGTATTAATCGTTTCTTTTTTCAAACGACTTGTTTTGTATTATTACCCGACTGCGCGACGCAAAGGAGGGTAATGTGTTTATATTGTTATGAGATATTGCTTTTGAGTGGTTATTCCTACGTTTTTCTTTTTAAATTATAAATTATACTAATGACCTTTACTCGTATTAAATTACTCATTTGTTTAAAATATAAAATCAAAACATGTTGAAGGAAGTTATTGAATTTCGGATCGGATGAAGAATAAACTTCGGACTACTGGAGGTTCGTAACTGGTTTATTATAAAGGAAGGGAGCATAATAAATTATTATTGAAATTATTATTATGTATTACAGAACAATAGCGCATACTTACAAAACTATTTTGGATTGAATAATGTCGAAACGTGTTACCTAATTAGTCAGCGTGAATGGTTAGTCAAACGTCTCACCGGGACATTATTAATTCTACTTCAATTTCCTAAAAAAACGTTCAATTTTTAATATTTGAATAAGTGTCACTTAATCAAGGATATAAATAAATAAAAATAAGTGAATGTTGGAAACGCACTGAGGTAGTAGTAAATTGGTTAACACTACAAGAATTCAAATCAATGAAATAAAAGAAGCTATAAAAGTCGAGATTCGCAAATGCTATAATGGTTTCAAGATCGCATTTAAATTGAAATTTATTCATATTATAAGCGGATAGCTCAATTAAACAAGCGCAGACGTTACAATCATTTATCTAATTATTTCACACTCGTTTATGAACTTTAACATCGGACAAGTTTATAATAAATAGTTTATTAACCTAGTCACATGTAAAAGTAAAGTAATTAACAGATAATAATTATTATTCAAGTTCTTGTATTTGTTATTTATTAGGAAACGCCTTGAAAAGGGGTTAAGTAGTTAGGGTAAGACATTATAATATTATGCTCTATAGAAAAATAACCAAAAAGCTCGACTATCGAAAGTAATTTTCCCCACTCAACGTCGCACCCGTAGAACCAATTGAGTCTGGAAGGAGTCTACAGACATAAACAATATAAAAAAAGCAATGCAATCAAAGTAAACTTGTTAAAATTTCATATTCTTTTATCTAGTAGTAGCTCGTTTAGACATTCCCACTGTCCCCCGAGAGGCGTGTGAATAAATGATAGGGTCGCTTGACGTACTCTTTCACAGACTGCTCAGATATGCAGAGAGGCCTCAGGCAGAGGCTTGTGTCTATGGCACACGTTTTCTCTCTATCATCTGATATAGTCTGAAGATTATAACCAACGGTGCCCGAAATATACCCCGCCATCCCTTTCATGGAAACTTATTTGCATGGAGTGGTGAAGAAATAGAATTTGAAATTAATAATTTTACATACTGTGTTTAAGGAAATAGCTTTTTGTTTATTGTTTCTAAATCGGATACTGTCCTCGTAAATAATGCCAGTTTCCAAAATTAAGCAGTTATTTTGGGTCCTAAAGACAAGGCGAATCGGCGACCTCAACACACAATTTTTTGACATAATTGTTATATTCCTAATCAATACTAGCTATTGGCCTCGACTATATTTAGAAAAAAAGGTTAAGTTGTATTTGTAATATCACCATAAATAAATAGACGGAAAGACAAAACGGAATTCGGAACCATATGCGCACAATTATCTTTGTTCCGATTAATTTTTGGTATGTTTTTATAAGGTCAGTGCGTCTGTTCTGTGTCTAGGTTAGCGCCAATTATGAACTTGTCGTCCTTTGACCAACATTCAGAAGTCGCCAAAAGAGCTGGCCACCTACTTACAGCTTGATTATATAATAGGAAGTAAACAGAAATTTAGGCGCGGTTATCCGACCCTAGGGCCTTGACCATGCTTGGACAAATGTCATGATCAATAGTCACTTCCCTGAAAGTAAGGATTGATCGCTCTTCCGAATGAAGTGGTTGTTCTTGAGTTCCTGATAGTTTTCTTCAAATATCAGCTTACTTAAGTGCACGGGCGTGTCAGAGACGTACACTTTTGATCTCAAGTGCACTTAACATCAAGCTTATCTTCAATATCCGTGATGACACGTGGTGATATTTTCTGGGAAATAAAATGGAAGTACAAGACAAATACAACGTAAATAACAATGCAATTTACGTGCTTGAAAATAAGATCATTTAGATGCAGTAGGGGCGCCTAAGTCCAATGTTTATATGTAATGTGTTTTTAATTAATTTATGTGTCACAAGAACACGTTTTAATAATAACAATAAGACACAAGATCTTTCTATTAATAAATGCGTGTTTCTTATTATGTTCTTGTTATTTAACACTAGCCAGTGGGAGTTGTAAGAATATGATGATAAATGTTATCATCTAACGCGTAAAATTCTTGGATTTTGATCGCCGGAACCAATTTCCCGGTACCCAACCTGATTAAAATATAGAATGAAAGAGATAAGTATAGTGACTCAATACTTTACAAGATCATTTCATTACGGACCCTCGAAACTAAATTGAAAGACGGAAGTTCATGTGATATTATCGAATTAGCTTGTTTCATCACTCGACCCAAATTGATCCTAAAAGACCTACCTTCACGTCTAGGTAGGTATATCCCTAAATTTATTATACCTACCATAAAGTCCCATTTCCAACAGAATGTGCATTCGAATCCAAAATAAACAATTCAATCACGTGGCCATACCGCTGATGGAAAATGCTCCAAAATAAATAAAATCATTAGAAATAGGAGAAATATATATTTATGTCTCTAGAAAATAATTCGCACATTTTAAAACCCATCTTAAGAATGTGGCATAGTAGAAAAGTTAAATAACCGTTTTTGTGATTGCATTTCTGCATGTTTGAATACGTCACTATATATATTTATATAAAACAAACTCCTTCGCCGCGTCTGTCTGTCTGTTCGCGATGAACTCAAAAACTACTGCACCGATTTTCATGCTGTTTTCACCAATGGGTAGAGCGGTTCTCGAGGAAGGTTTTAGTACATAATTAGTACGCGGGAGATGCCGCGGGCATTAAATTAAGACATTTGACCATTAATTTGTCAGTGACGTGTTACGAGTATGTAGTTACTACAGTAGTTTGTTCTTTTTTCACATTATATCTACAATTTAATAAAAATTAATAACTGACAACCTTCGTATAAATATTTATATCGCTAAGAAAACGTCTAGACTTGACATTTCGTTTTCAAATAAAAACAAATTGCTCATTCAGAGATATTTTATGATTTCACGAAGGTGTTGTATTCGCTAACAAGCATAGAAACCTCAGGATACCTAAAACCATAAGTGGCCACCATATAGCCTATTGAAACACAATAAAATGTTATTTCTCACATAACCATGTGAATTTTCTTGTAATTTTCGTGACAAAGGAAAATTGTATAGCCATAACTACAAGACAGTCTAACTTGGTCCGCGTAGGTAATAGAAGTTAAGCATTACGTCTCAACAACTTAATATAACAAATTGCCACTTTGCTTAACGTATTTCATTGTCTCGGTGCAATTTTCAACGAATCCGTTTAAAGTATGATTTAAATAATAAACGTGTGTGTCATTTTAAATTGTGAATTTAATTTTATATACTACGTAGGGTCGACGCTCTGTAAATAAATTCACGCGCTTGCGCAAAGAGTACTGATCACACCAATCACGATTTTTTTCCATTTTCTCAAAACGAGTGTATGTCTTTGAAGTTTCTTTTCACTACGTTTTATGTAATATTATACGGATGCAAATCTATAACGATATTTTTGTTCATATTCAGATCTATATCAATAAAATTTAATGTGTGGATGTTTGTCCCCTATACCTACGTTCCTAAACTACTAATCCAATTGTGATGAACCTTAGGAAAGTTCTACTGTGTACGCCTCCGAAGGTTTCTGGCTCAAAATGTCTGTATAGTTACGTGGCATCGCAACGCATACAGTTAATATTATACAGGGTGTAAACTTGTGGCGGGGCAGTAAGAGAAACTACCTTAAGCTTTGCAACTAATACAGTTATCAAGAATATTGAATATTTCATATAAATCTTTGTTTGTTTTGACCATAGTGTGCCATGGACGAATGTGCATTATGAAGTACTTCCGTCCTTAACAACAGCTAGCCCACTTCGTAAGATGACTTCTTCAAATAACTGACTCATACGCAAGAGTTCTGACCCGGATACCCAGTCAGATTAACCGCTTCTTTTTTCAATCAGTTTTGTCAAAACAACATTATGATTCTGCAGTAGTCGGAAGGGAGCGACGCCGACGGTTGGAGTCATCGCGTGGATCGACACTGACAGTTCAATCACTGATTAGTTCAATGTTAGCCGACCGGAGGGTCGAAAAGTTCACGTCGCGAATTATCGGTTAAGGGCATGCCCATTTCCAGATCCTTACACTGCCAATCGATTCAATGCGGGCTAGTACTTTCCTTGTATTTACTGGAACTGAGAGCGTTGAGTAGGAGAAGTTGACCTTTCAACACATCAAACTATGAGTAAAGTAGATAGCTCGTAATTTAAATCTACAAATGCACAACGTGTAACTAGGAAGTTGAACAAACAAGATATTAAAATAGTGATGACCATAATACTAAGATTTTACCGTTATCACCAAATTTCATTAATGGTCATATTTAGTTCAATGAATAACGAGTAATTAGATAAAAATGAAAATAATTAAGGACCTAATGCTACCTATGCAACTTTCAATAATAAACATAAACGTGTGTCTGCGTCAATTAATTTCTAAAGAACCGAATGGTTTTGGTGGGGTCTTAATTGATTAGAGTATATTCAGGGTTCATTATTTATTACCTGGAAACCCTCTATCCCGCATTATACAATGAGGAAGAAAACACATGACCAACGGGAACTATGCAATAGAAACCGGCAGTTTTAAACAGGTTCGGGTTCGGGAATAATGCGTAACGCTAGTATGTTATATTGAAATGAGTAACCAGAACAGTGACCGAGTGGCAGCAGGATCGTCGAATCAGTTTCATTGAGTACGCTCACTTCCGGAGAGCTCCCCCAATGCAGACGCGGCCGTGTCGCCACACCCGCCGCGATCCGACTCCAAATTATGCGAATTATTAGCACCACATAACTCTATGCAAATGTACTGGGAAAACGCTTTGGTCAGGTACCTACCTATATTTTAAGTTTTTGAACTGTCATTGTCACTAACATTAACATTAACGCTAGAAACGAACACATACACCGTACACAAACAGTAAACATGGTAAATTTACTGTTTCTAGTGTTAATGATACTTAAGTTATTTTTTTTATCGTCACACATTATAATACTAGCGGAAAATCTACACAAAAACGTTCTGAATAGACTCTATTTTGGCTTCAATGGCACTTATTCTTAAGATGATTTTTCGCACATTTTTTGCCCTATAAGATAACATTAACCCTTCCTCCTTGCTGTACATAAATCACTGTTCTGCGACAGACACGACAAAAACAAGAAAAGAAAAAGGCACACTGAAAAAGTAGGGCCAACACGTGCACGTCTTTGATCACGCTAGGTTTATGACAATGTACTGTCTGCCACCTGACCTTCCTGCTGGAGAAACCAGATTTCCGCGGTATAGTGCAGTAAACAGATGATGATGTTTTTCTTCTCGCCCTTGACAAAAACTATGCTCGCGGCATTTTGGTAGTCGATATACCTATTGTCCTCCTTGCTGGTGACAATGATATATGATACTAGCCTGCTAACCAAAATACTTTTCCGCTCCTGATTCCGGTCACGCGTCACACCGTTTGATCCAATCCATTTGATTTAGGACTGTATTGTATCTCGTCGACAATTTTTGCCAGTGATAATTTAATAACCTAGCTGCAGAATTAAATAACAAAGAGAATTTGCTGATTCTTCTTTGAAAACACCTAAAAAATATGTACTTCTTTAATTTGGAGATATGATTTTGATTTTATGAAAACATTTTAGTTCTCATTTTAAATTTTGCCTAATGAAATAAAGATAACAATAATGTCAGACTGTCAAAAAGATATCCATGAATGTTTATTGACAAATGCATACCTGTGTTTTCGTAATTAATCTTTCTTTATCCCTCGGCTAGACTTTAATAAACATAATCTTTACGTCATACTCATACTTTGGAAAATAACGCATCATGCACAAACAGGCTAAATGATTTAATGACTGCAAGTATAATGCAAATTGCAGTACTACTACTCGTAAACTATCACGTTACTCATGAAATCATCTCCTACGTACTGCAGTAAATGTAATTAAACAGGTCACTAGTTGGGTTAAGATGATCACCGCTGAGGTGACGAATAGAGTGGAACCGTCACAGATTACAATATTTTTTTAAACCACACCAGGAAGAGCCCACCTGCCGGGTGATTAAATTAATCAATTTTTTAGAAGGCACATTGATTGAAATGTCGACGACGATTCAATTACCGACACGTCGCCGTCGTCGCAAACCAACCACTAATCGCCGGCTTATTTAGTTGTAACAATTCACAATTGAGCAACATTGCAACAGTGCCTGAGAAAAACATAAAACTTAGAAAGCAGGTCATTGTCAGTAGATGTACTAGAACATTGTTGATAATAAGTGCATGTGTGTTGAATGTGTCGCTTTGATAAAATATAACACCGATTACCACTATTTCCCACGGTCATGGTCATCTAAGTAGTGGCCAGCTTACACGATTGCTTTGCGTATTAGATCATACATGCCTAGAGCTTATAGGTATACCTTCCACGGACGGAAAACAGATAGATTGACCGCAGGCTATTTCAATCTATGGTCAATCTGTCTATCATTTCACGGGTCTCAGGATGATAGAGAGTAATTAACGAAACAGATTGGTGAAAACTTGCTTATGGCCGCGACTTCTTCTGTGATTCCTTGAAGAAAACGCAGGATTTTGCTGCGATAACAAACATCTAAGAGATGGGCATAATCCCATCCCCAAAATTTAATCTCTAATCGTTATAATAAACGATCTCGTATCCTGAAACAATTTTCTAATGAAGTAATTTGTATGCTAATATGTAAAACTGTATGTTAATTCGTAAATCTTTGTGAGTTAACCTTCAATTTGAATTAAAACAAACTGGAATAAGTAGATGATCCACCACAATGAGTTGAAAGAGTACACGAGAATCTGTTAGAGCTATGACAGAAGTGCAGACAACCGCTAGACGGACAATTGAGCCGTCGAGCGATACGTTTCTGTCAAGAGATTAATCAAAACTCATCACACAATAACTATAGAAACCCCTGTATGTATATTTGAATAAAACAATATGAGGAATTGAGTACACTATATCTTTGAAACGAAGTAGGTACCAATCACTTACAGGCGGCATCTTTGAATATCCAAGGCATATTCAAAGATGGTAGGTATGTTCATTCCGTTTTTGTTTTTCATTC